>JALIZF010001575.1:0-434127 GCA_029948255.1 Telmatactis stephensoni
ACCAGAACCAGAACCAGAACCAGTAACCAGTGGCAAACAGAACCAAACCAGCAACAGTAACAGTGGCAACAGAACCAGAACCAGCAAACAGTAACAGTGGCAACAGAACCAAAACCAGCAACAGTAACAGTGGCAACAGAACCAGAACCAGAACCAACCAGAACCAGAACCAGAACCAGAACCAGAACCAGAACCAGAACCAGAACCAGAACCAGAACCAGAACCAGAACCAGAACCAGAACCAGAACCAGAACCAGAACCAGAACCAGAACCAGAACCAGAACCAGAACCAGAACCAGAACCAACCCAGAACCAGAACCAGAACCAGAACCAGAACCAGAACCAGAACAGACCAGAACCAAACCAGAACCGAACCAGAACCAGAACCAGAACCAGAACCAGAACCAGAACCAGAACCAGAACCAGAACCAGAACCAGAACCAGAACCAGAACCAGAACAGAACCGAACCAGAACCAGAAACCAGAAACCAGAACCAGAACCAGAACCAGAACCAGAACCAGAACCAGAACCAGAACCAGAACCAGAACCAGAACCATACCGAACAGAACATAACCAGAACCATAACCAGAACCAGAACCAGAACCAGAACCAGAACCAGAACTAACAAGAACCAGAAACAAAAACAAAAACCAAAAACAAAAAACAAAACGAAAAAAAAAAAAAAACCAAGCTAAGTCTTCTTTTAGGGCAAAAACAACTTACGGTCTCGACAAAATTGTCGCATTTTGTCGTTTTCGTGGGTCAAGATCAGATTAGGCGGAAAATGTCGTTTTTTGGTACAAAAAATAAATGTCAATTTTCTGAAAAACATAAAGGATGTTGATATTTAGCAGTTTTTCAAAATAAGAGAATAAAAGATGGGGGTCACCGTTCTTGCTGATCATTTTGAAGAGATATTCATCGTCAAAAACTGGATCCGCAGACGAACGTGACAAACTAAGTCCTTGTCATCTTGAATACTGAGTGGAGACTGGGTTCCGTGGAAACTTTTTTGTCTTTTTCTTTCTTTTCACGCGCGTTTTCAACCCTTGAATAGTTTTTTTCACCGTTGTATTTCCATGATTTTAATTTTCCTTACAAACTTGGACAATTTCTACTTCAATAAAAGAAAAATATAATTATCGAAAAAAAAATTACGGCCGCCATTTTGGATTCACTTGGGTAGCGCGCGTTAACATGCGCAGTCAATCGGTGCGCGTGAACAATGTCCGCGAACGTCCTTAAGGTGGACAGATTTTAAGTTATAAGGCTTTGAATACAGTTACGTGGCGTCCGCCATATTGAAATATTTTAGAACACAGGAAGCCCAATCAAATTCGATATCAGCGCGCGCGTACAAAGCATGCGCAAACGTTATGCGCACGAATGCGCGAGCGCATTACCTTAAATCTAATAACTCGTTTAAAAACCGTTTTGGTTGGTCAAGAGTAAGTTGCTCAATTTGTGGAACGAAAAACGGAGGCATGGTCAATAAAAAACAATGTCGAGCCACCTTAACCACATCCTCAAAGTTTTTTGCCATGTTTTCAGAGCTTTTTGTTCTTTTTGTTCTCCGTAAATGTAATGCTTGTTAATGTTTACAATAGCAGAATAAGAAATATTACATTTAAACTGCACTGCTTTCAGCCAATCATTGTTGAGAATTTTTCATGCATATTATTAATTATACGAATAATAATCCAGCTTCTACCTGAATAATAACTTGGTGAACAGGGTAACCTGGCTGTTGTACTACTGGGTAACCTGGCTGCTGTACTACTGGGTAACCTGGCTGCTGATGTCCAATTCGCAGTGGTGCTGAGTAAAATGCATAAAAAGAAAAGAAAAGAAAAGAGAAAAAGGCATGTATATATATATATATAGCTATTTCAAAAAAGGTTGACGGGGCGAATATCAAATGGCAATCGGCGATTGGTGATTGCACGACCGAAAGGAATTTTGGGGTAACAAGAATTGCTTCATTTTCATTAATTAAATACCCAAGCAATGCCGGTACCATGCAGTAAAGACCTTATTGGACAAAGTGGTTGATAGGCGATTCATATCTCTGCACCTGATAGCGTTCTAATAGCATGACCATAGTTCCTTTCGGTCGTGCAATCACCGATCGCCATTTGCCGTTCGCTCCGTCAACCTTTTTTGAAATAGCTATATATTGTGTGCATTATTTCACTGTTTTCCAAGTGACATCTATATGTGTTACAGTTATGTGTGACAGTCGTTAGAGTTTTCCGATTCACAGGCTTTAATTGACACTAATAGTATACCAGATGCTAATTGACATATGTGAGCGATAATACGTAATACCTATGATTTACACTTCCCATATCAGAAATTTTAGGGTACGACTACTCTAAACCGGATTTAAAACAATAATCTCTAACTTGCATGCTCTGCTCGTTTTATAGATTTTCTTCAAAATGTATTAACAGTTGTAAGAAATATAGGCTGTTACTATCGTTTGGTATACTATTGGTACCAAAATGGTTTTGAAGCCGGTAAATCGGAAAACATGATAGGATTTTTGGTACCACTTAGTGTAGTTTCACCAATAAGTGAATTGGCAGAAAAACGCATTGCGCATGTCAGTTGGAGGACAAGGCGACTGCACGGGCATAAAAATAATAACTATGGTGGAGTATACACCTTTCAAATAAATCCCACAATGCTTGTTTTCCGCACTTGACGTCAAATCTATTCTTTTCAATTGCATTCACATTGTACAAGTTTCAAAAGAATAAATTTCACGTCAATCGCGGAAAAAAATACGTTGTGGCATTTATTAGAAGGGTATATAAAGATTGTGTTTTTTCTTTTGTTTCCATCTTGAGCATAATTGCATCCTATCAAGCGCTATTTGTATAAGAAACGTATAAACTGCCTGCGGCTTAATTCTTCTGCAATTTTGATCTCTTTCATCTAACTATATCATATATATATGAATGACCATAAATCCCAAACTATATAAGCAATTCTGCAGTTCTTTATCAATACTCAACAAAATACAAAACAAGAGCGCGTGAGACACAAAACATAACATATTTAGAAACTTTTACGGTGTTTCAATGACAAACACCATAAGAGGACGACAATCTAATTTTCGGAGTAGTACGATTACTGAGAATCGAAATTTCTGAGTTCTAAGTTTTTGATTTCGATCATTTTGAATTCGATTATTTTGAGTCGATTTTGAGTTCATTTTGAAATTATTTTGAGTCGATTTTGAGTCGATTTTGAGTTCATTTTGAATTTCGTTTTGAGTCCATGTTGAGTCCAGTCCAGTCCAGTCCTGTGAGTCCACGTTTTACAACGTGCCCAGTTACGCGACCTTAAAAGATGGTTTAGCTCGTTCTTCCGGCTGGATCAACCAATCGGAGCACACTATTAATTGATAAATATGTGTCAGGTTATTTATATAAGGCTAGCGCTTGTTATGATGTACAACAGACAATCCTAGAATTAATGTCAGCTTTTCTTTGAGTACAAAGTGCTCATTTAATTGCTAAATAACTTGATTATTAGTTAGTGCTAACTTTCAACAAAATTAATTAATTGCAGGAATGAGCTTCAACGGAAAAAAATCAACTTTTCAACCCTTATTCGAACTCTAGTTTTAGGCCACTGCCAGCCATCTTGCTATCATACAGTGCGTCAAAACTCTTGTTCTGTTCTTCACTGAAGTAGGTCCGCCAACCTCCAGCTTCTCCCTTTCTAACAAATTTGAATCCTGGATTGCACATTTTAATCGCTTCATTGTCATCCCAAAATCGTCCCTTGCTATCGGACATGGCAGCAAAGGTCGTTTGCTTAGCAATACGTTCAATCGTTTCTGAGGACAAATCTTTACCAAGAAACTTGGCGATCTGTTGGGCAGCACCAGCCAGGTTCTTTTTCATGTCCTCGTACTTAAGGAACAGAATGTTGGGGTCGTCTCGATGAGCCCACCATCCAAGAACGTGATCAAACCAACTGCCGTAATGCAGGTTTCCTTCCATAAACAACTCAAAGAATTCATCCCACGATCGGTCAAATCTGTAACGTTTGAGTCCTTTATAATGGTAGTAGAACGACACGGCGGTATCTTTAGGGTTGCGTACTACACAAATATGTTTAGGTTTAGTAACGCTATCTCCCATAGGTGCTTGATGGTAGGGTAGATGCGTCATGTAGCAACGAGGGAAAGGCTTCTTCAGATAAAATTCTCTGAGGTTCAATTCCTCTCCCCTCATTTGGTGAAGCAATGGCTCGATTTCTATATACGGAACTCGCTCATGTAACGGCTTCATATCGACTGCACCATCCACGAAAATTTGCCATACAATCTCACACATCCAAGTTGTCCCTGATTTGGGGTAAGTAGAGACAAATACATCGCCTGATTGGACCGGAAGATTCTTTATGTCATCTAGGAAGTCTTCCGTGATGGCTTCTCCAATAATCACTCCATCGATGGTTTGGAATGACGGTGGATGGCGATAGGTTTCTTGCTTGGGTTCTTGTTTGTTCGCTTGATCTGACATTTTGGAAGTGGTGGTAAATTTCCAACTAAATTGTGAAATATTAAAGTCCGCAATTGATGTAAAATGGGCATCAAAATTAGTATCACGTGAGAGCAGCAGTGCTATAAACCTCAAAAGAAATCTGATCCCTAATCTTCTTCACGGTCACGACATGATAGGGTTGAAAGGAAAAACGACGACTGGGTATATTGTGGGATCGGACTGCGGATAATATCATTTGGAAATCAAAAATTTGCGGTCAACCTATTGGAGATCTGTTGAATGTCAATTCAAGCTAAAACTAAAGATCGTGAGACCAAAACGTATACGTAAAATTGTTTACGCAACTACTGTACCGCAGACTGACTAGGTCTCACAGGACGAAACAGTAAGGAATTTAAGGTGGCTGACTGCAATTTTATCAAAGCGCACCTGTCATGATTAAGAATACCGGGCAAAACCTTGAGAGCGTTTTGGAAATATAAAGCGACGAATGTATTGAGACAAAAATTAAGATTTTTTCCTTGCAGTTTTGCCGTTAAAATTGAAAAAAATTCATCCTTTTTTTTATTTTAACCAAGCTGTGATTCAAATTCTAATTCAAATATTAGGAAAATATTTGATTTGTTTCAAGTTTACAGAATTACACTGATTTCTACAGTTGTATACGTGGTTATTATCCCAAATTACAATAAATATATTGTTGAATACAGCATTATAAAATCGTCGATAAATGTTTTTCTAAATCAGGTTATGTTGGAGCTAACCGGCATTACATGTAAGCCAATTTTTAAAAGCAAAACGCTTAAGCAAGTCATTTCCAAAATATAAAAAAAGTAGTCAGATATTGCGAAGAATTAATGCTTTGTTTATAACAGGGTCATTAAAAACATTAAAAAAACATTTTTCTTGATTCGTGAAAAACATTATTTACGTGACACGAGAAAAACAGAAATAATTGTTTGACATTCGGGATTTTGTGGTCTTTTTCTACGTGAATCACTGATAAAGTGAATCAATTTTTTTCAATGGATCAAGCTAAATGCTATACGTATTAGCGGAGCTCCCGCGCGGGTCGAAGGCCCGCGCGAGCGGAGCACCATACCTAATAGGCCGTATTCTGTGACTGATTATCGTTCAGTTCCGCTGCCATGGTTCGGGCACTAAAATTTAACTACTCGAATATGTAGTTTAGAACTCACTTAACAGGGATTCAGTTGTTGTCATCTCCAAATTCTTGCAGTTCGTTAAAAAATGCCAAGGAAAGTTCATCAAATCTGCTTAGTATTTTGATGTCCGCCATCTTGAATTGACATGCGCAGTTGTAGTTTTAGATGCGAAGTCCGCTGAAAATCGCTGGCTCAGAATGCCAACAAAGCTTGCAAAAATGGGATTTTCTTCTTGTTTAATTCATTTTAAAGGGTGGAGGGCGCTCTAATTATAACATGTTTCTCAGATATCTCTTTTCATTAATTCAAGACAAGTCAACAACTATGGCTTTCTCTCGATGGCCAGCAACGAGAGATTGCCGAAAAAGCAATTTCACAATTCATACATTTATATTGAGGAGGTCTTAGGGGTTTGCGGGATTGCGGGATTGACCATTTCTTTGTGCGGTATTGCAGTATTCCTTTTTTGAGCTGTGGTATTACGGGAAAAACGATTTGAAATTGCGGCAATGCGGTATTTTTGAGGCCTGCGAGATGAGGGATTTTGTTTCTGGCGCTCGATAGAAAATTTCATGTTTCTGTGATTCATGTTTCTGCGCGTGAGGTCCTGTGAAAGTGGTATTTCGATTTTTTTGTCTGGTGAGCCGTATTTTCGAATTTTTCATGCGGGGTTGACCATTTTTTCGTGCGGGATTGCGGTATTTTCGAATTTTTTTTGCGGGATTGCGGGATTGACCATTTTTTCGTGTTGGATTACGGTATTTTCGCATTTTTCGTGCGGGATTGCGCGATTGACCATTTTCCGCCCAGTTGGCTCAGTTGGTTGAGCGTCTGTCTCTCGTGCGGAAGGTCGGGGTTCGAATCCCGGCCGGACCAACACTCAGGGTCTTTAAATAATTGAGGAGAAGGTGCTGCCTTTGTAGTTACATCTGCAAACGGTTAGACCTTCACGTCTTCTCGGATAAGGACGTTAAACCGTGGGCCCCGTCTGCTTTCACTCTAACCCTGCTTGCATAGTGGACGAAAAAGATCCTGTTGTACTGTTCACAAAGAGTAGGGGAGTGTCGCCCGGTACAACAGTCTGTCCTTACTACTAACAAACTCTAAGCGCATTTGATTATATACACATAGATATTTGCGCTATATAAATGCGACAATTTCATTTATATTAACTAATCAATTAATTCATTTATTTTTTGTGCGGGATTGCAGTATTTTCGAATTTTTTGTGCGGGATTGCGGTATTCGTATATTCGTATATATTCCCTATTCAATTATTTATTGAATTTGATTTATTCCCATTTTCACTTTCCGTTTCGTTTCCTTTTTTCACCATTTCACTCTTTTTATTTTACATTATTTGTTTCTTAATAACATCTTAGCATTTATTTGTTTTTAGTTTTCATTTTATTTTTACCACTCATTTATTTTTTTTTCTTCCAGCTTTAGTCGTTTTTCAATTTTGTCTCCCTTCTATTTATTTTTATTACTTTATTTGTTTTACATTCTTTTTTATTCTATTCTATTCCATTTCTATTTTTATTTTTCATCTTTTATTTATTTATTTATTTATTTTCATTTATTTTTCTCTATTTTATTTTTTACTTCCTCGATCTAATAATTGCATACCCCTTTATTTATAATTCATACATTTACATTCCCTATTAATTATTATTATCATTATTATTATTATTATTAATTATTATTATTATTATCTTTTATTCATAATTCCTACACCCTAAGGCCCGAATGAACCACAAATCCCTTATTCACTATTTGTTCATTCATTCACACCTACAAATACCCTATTGAATTGCATATCCTTTATTTACAACTGGCACTGATGACGACGATAGCAGTAACGACGAGTACGATGATGACTTGTTCAACGATTAGCTCTCAACAAAGTTTTCAAAGGTGTCCGATTTGAGAATTTTATATTATATTTGTAAGACAAATTGTTTCTAAAATCAAACTACGTTGTAAAAAGGAATGTTGACAATTCAAATTCGTTATTTTCATTACAATTTTTGCGTTTTGCGTTGATTTTAGTAGCGATTGGCAGAAAAGTCAAAAGTAGACTTACGACCCCTCCCCCCAGGGGAACATCAAATGTAAATTATATAAATATCATTCTACATTCAAAATTATAACTTAAAACAAAAGAATCTGAGAACTAACAATGTCTAAAGTTTATTACTATCTATCATGATCCAGTTTCGAAAGTTTCAATGCATAATATGTATTTGTAAAAAATCCAATTCTGTACCCTCCCCCACACAGGTTACAATGAAAATCCAAGATGGCGGAATGTTCAATTCCATTGACGTTTTTTAAAAAAACTGCGGGTTTTTCAGAGTGACAACAACTGAATTCTTTTTAAGAAAGGTAAAATCTATATGTTCACATTGATTTAAAGTAGTGCCCTCGCCATGGCAGCGGAAATCGTTTTAGAAGCACATTTTCAAGGCACAGAATACGGCCTATAAGAAAAAATGGTAACCCATCCAGTTGATTTTTCATGGACACACAGGGAGCCCAATCCGTACGTCCGTCGACACTAGTGAAAAACGTCTGCGCATGCGTGCATATTACGATGTTTTCTTAAGAAATGTATGAGTTTTAGTCTGAAATGAAATGCTCGTGTTCTCGGTGTATACATAACATTTCTCTTGTATACTTTTGTGAGACAAAGATATTGTATTTATGAAGACATTATGTTAATACTGGCCCTAAGTTTCAAGAATTGATCTTAAGTTTTGACATTTTGTGAAAACCGTTGTTGAAGGCAAGCGTAAAAGCGAAATTTGCATAAGTTACAAAAGCACGAAGACGTGACTACGAGCATGCGCAGACGTTTTTCACTAGTGTCACGTCCGTCCGTACGTCCGTGTACATCGCGATGCTGATTGGCTGATTGATTTTTGGCGCCAACTTGACGCGCGCTGACACTTTGAAAACTGAAAATTTACAAGTTTCCATGCAGTTTTAACTTGCAAAACTTAAAAAGATTATTGGCCTACTATAACTAAAACTAAATTTTCAAAAGTTCCATTTTCACGCCAAATACGTTATTTTTTCTAAAACAATTAAGTGATTGCAGAGGCAAATTAGCTATAGTTAAACTATACCTGCTCCATTTACTATTTATCTTTGTCATTTATGAGTAGTGGAATCATTTCTAGCGTTGTAACGTGAAAAAATGACTAAAATTTTTGCTTTTTTTAGCTAGCATCGAGCATTGACTATCGTGCATCGAGCACAGTGCATCGTGCATCGTGCCTTGGCTAAAAGGCTCGATGAAAGCTCGATCTATGCTCGATGAAGGCTCCATCTAAGCTCGATGAAGGCTCGATCGATGCCCGATAAAGGCTCGATCTATGCTCGATAAAGGCTCGATCTATGCTCGATGAAGGCTCGATCTAAGCTCGATGAAGGCTCGATGATAATATAGGCAACAACAAGTAATGGTCTCCAACAAAATTGTCGCATTCTTTCGAATTCGTGGATCAAAATTAGGAAGAAAATGTCGTTTTTTGGTACGAAAAATAAATGCCGATTTTGTAAAAAACTAACAGGATGTGGACATTTAGTAGCTCTTCAAAATGAGAAAATAAAATATGGTGGTCACCGTTAATTTTGAAGAGATATTCACCATCTATACTGGATCTGTGATGACCGTGACAAGCCGAGTCCATCGCCATCTTGAAAACCGAGTGGAGACTGGGTTTCGTAAGTTCCTTTTTTGTCTTTTTCTTTCTTTTTTCTGCGCTTTTTCAACCCAAATGATTTTTTTCACCATTGAATTGCCATTACTTTAATTTTTCCTACAAACTTGAACAATTTCTTCTTCAAAAAAAGAAAAAAAGAAATTATCGAAAAAAATATTGTTTTACAGCCGCCATCTTGGATTTAGTTGAGCGCGCGCTAGCCTGCTGAGTAAAAGTGCGCGCGAACAATGCCCGCGAAAGTCCTTAATGACAAATAAACTCCAGAAACTAGTAGGAAAGTGTAGCGCTATGTGTTGGCCGGGATATTGGAGAGCTGGCCGGTTCTAGTCCAATATCTCACCTACGTATCGTCTTATATTTTTCCGATTCTCCATGGCAGTTGATTTTTTCTGGAACCACATTGACAATTATTTAATTATCTGTAATATTTTATTTCATTTATTCGTTGGAACAATATTTTCTCAACAACATTGGATTCTGCCGACCCTACCTAAGCATTTTATGCATGAAACGATCAAATCACAACTGGTATACGTAGGACGATTGTAGGACGATAGTTCCATGTCGACGTTCAATATTCTTGATCTACGCTCGATGAAGGCTCGATCAATGCTCGATGAAGGCTCGATCTATGCTCGATGAAGGCTCCATCTATGCTCGATAAAGGCTCGATCTATGCTCGATGAAGGCTCGATCGATGCCCGATGAAGGCTCGATCTATGCTCGATAAAAGCTCGATCTATGCTCGATGAAGGCTCGATGATAATATCGAGCATCAGTGATCGTGCATCGTGCATTAATGCCCGATTATCGTGCGTGCCTTGGGCACGATCCTTTTTTGTCGTAATTTTGTTACGCTGCTGTGCACCAACATCGTGCGCGAGACCGTAATGAAAATCCAAGATGGCGGAATGTTCAATTCCATTGACGTTTTTTAAAAAAACTGCGGGTTTTTCAGAGTGACAACAACTGAATTCTTTTTAAGAAAGGTAAAATCTATATGTTCACATTGATTTAAAGTAGTGCCCTCGCCATGGCAGCGGAAATCGTTTTAGAAGCACATTTTCAAGGCACAGAATACGGCCTATAAGAAAAAATGGTAACCCATCCAGTTGATTTTTCATGGACACACAGGGAGCCCAATCCGTACGTCCGTCGACACTAGTGAAAAACGTCTGCGCATGCGTGCATATTACGATGTTTTCTTAAGAAATGTATGAGTTTTAGTCTGAAATGAAATGCTCGTGTTCTCGGTGTATACATAACATTTCTCTTGTATACTTTTGTGAGACAAAGATATTGTATTTATGAAGACATTATGTTAATACTGGCCCTAAGTTTCAAGAATTGATCTTAAGTTTTGACATTTTGTGAAAACCGTTGTTGAAGGCAAGCGTAAAAGCGAAATTTGCATAAGTTACAAAAGCACGAAGACGTGACTACGAGCATGCGCAGACGTTTTTCACTAGTGTCACGTCCGTCCGTACGTCCGTGTACATCGCGATGCTGATTGGCTGATTGATTTTTGGCGCCAACTTGACGCGCGCTGACACTTTGAAAACTGAAAATTTACAAGTTTCCATGCAGTTTTAACTTGCAAAACTTAAAAAGATTATTCTCGAAACCTCGTAAAAATTTAGCGATTTTCATGATCATTAATCTGTGCCAATCTTGACAAGTTAAAGCGAGAAAAACGTACGTTTGAATTTTTGTTCGGGCCCGGTGTCGTTTCAAAAGCTGCTCGAAAGACGAAGGACACAGAGAATATTTTCAAAGTTGGACGACTTTTTAGTTGGATTCGTAGCTTTAAAAAACTTCTCATAATGAATGAGTCATTGAGGATCGTTTGGCTTTCTTCGTTTCGTGAAGATGCCTTCAGTGAAGCTGCTTAAAAATCTAGCCAGCTGGAAATCAAGAATCGTCTGCACTGAGCGTGAAACAAGGACTATGCTTCTATAAAAGACAACAAGGAAAGCACTTCAAGGTAAAGACCCTGGCCAGAAAATGATGTCAAAAGTCTCTTGTACCTATATTTGATCATTTATCTTTTATTTGGGATTGATGACTTAAAAAAAACTTTTATGCACGTTGAACTAGCTGTGGCCAAGTTTAAACAAACACTCGATCAAGTAAGCTTTATACTTACATGAAATGTACAACGACATTTTGTTTTACGGTGAACTTTTTGCACTAGTTCTAATAATAATAAAATTAGTAAAAAGATTGATTTTAAACTTATTTCAACCCCACTAATGTGTAAATACAGCTCAAGTTTGGGTCTGGAATTTAATGAAAAAATTGACAGGAAAAAAAAGCATGAAGTTGCTCAGTGAACCCTATGAAACCTTAAATGCAGACTGAAAATGCTTAATTCCTTGTTCTCTTGTTATGTCAAGTAGCTGTTTTTATAATCACTTTAAATTGTATTATCAGTGTAATCTGGAAGAGACAAGTCATGACAAGTGGGAGACAAGTATTCACCTAACAACAACCACAAAAAAACAAGATGTCACAAATATAGTGAAGACAGACAAATCAAGATATGTTGTTCTGTAATATTCAGGATGTTGAAAAGGTTTAATTATTTGTATCAATTTATAAAAAGGTTTTGGATATTTTGCTTTCTATTTCTGAAACTTATGAAGCACTACAAAGTCAATTATGAAATCTGACAGCGAATTTGAATATTAAAATCTACTGTAATAAAGGTCACTGAGCTTACAAGCCCATACAATATACAAACCAAAACCAAAACTTATTTTAAAAATGCCTTTTAAAATAATCTTCTTTTCAACTTTTTCAATTACCACAGGAAGCCACAGAATATTAAAATTGAAATTGGAGCTCTGCTTTTAGGTAGTAGTTGTTTTGATCGAGTTGTTTTACAATTTCATCTAAAGTCATGATTAGTGTAACCTGGAAGAGAGAATTCTTGTTTCGTGTAAATTAATTAAGACAACTATTTATCTGTGTCATCCTATTTATCTAATTCTACATAGTACAAAAACAAGATGCCACAATACTGTCAAGGAAGAAAAATCTAAATATAATGCTCTGCAATGTCTAATTGTTTAATTGAAGGATGTTGAAATCAGGTTCAGTATTCAGTTATGTGAATGAAATTAGTTTGAGGGATTTTTGCATTCTATTTCTGAACTAAATCTGAATAAATATCACTATGCTAACTGAGCTTGAAAGCCTTATAATTCTCAGGAGACTGAAGGGCAAGAAATAAAGCTTGATCTATAATCTTTATTTCGACTTTTACAACAAAAAGCAATCTTTGTTTGCCTATTACCACAGGAAGTCCAATTCATTTGAATCAAAAACGTCAAAATAATACAAAGTATTCAAAATTATTATTATATTTAAATGGGAGCTCCGCTATTAGGTAGTACCTAATTTTTATATTATTTCCTGTCAATTTGTCGGTTTTAAGTCTCTACTGTGAGGTATTGTGAGTGTGACAATATTGCGTGACATGTTTCGGTCATCGGGAGCTCAAAACGTAAACTAAAGAAACAGCCCAAATTTTCAGAGGCAGCTTCTTTCTAAGTATACCAAGTATAAAGGGCCAGGTTTTAGCGATTTAAAGTTTACATTTTAGCTTTTTGACTACGTTTTTACGCTGTTCTAACAAATCTCGTCCCGTTTTTTTCCAATTTTAGCAAAATTGTGAACGCGCTAGGGCACTATTATAGAAGGTTAACACAACAAACCCTGTTTGTACCCCGTTTCGAAGCATGTTCGAACCAGGCTAGCGCTATAGTATTCTGAGCCGAACTATAGCTCGATCCAGGATCATAAGATTATGAAACCCCAGAAAAGGAATACTTATCAGATTTATTTTTTGTGCATTAGAAATATTACTAACCAGCAGTTGCATTGGAGATTTCATCATCATCAAGATCCTGATCAACATTAATCATCTTCATGAAGGCTACATTTGTAGAATCATCCATTTTGGCAGCCATTTGGGTTGTTTGTGGTTGAACTGATATACGATTCAGGCCACGTGGAATTGTATGAAATCGAAAACATGAGTTCCTGGAATTTGAGACAAACACAGCACGTGGCGGCGAGCTTTTGGGCATTGTTTGGAAAGTTTCGGGCTTAATCTACAACGGCGGCCAAAAATAGTTCGAACACCCCGCTCCCCCAAATCAATGTTGGTTACCTTCTGGAAGTCCAGCGCCACGGCAAACCAGCCAACATTGGATAGGGGGAAAGGGGGTCATTACACAGGGAAGTGTTCGAAACCTTTTGTCCCCCGCTGTAGCCTACATTGGTGTAACGCAATTGGTTGAAATCATCGTTATTTCGAGTAGATTAATAAATTACGGTTGGAAGATATCGAACCTGAAGGTGACCTTAGTTTGAACAATGTTTCGAAACCTTCTGGATCGATTCTGTGTGCACGACGAATTTAAGACAATCCGTCGAAATCAGTATCCAGTACCGATAAGAGGTAATACTATGAGAGCACGCAAAACTGACGGACTGACTTCTGCGCCATGTGCTTGTCACGCAAAGTTATTTTTAGTAACAGGAAGTTGAAGCTATCGCGCATGCAAACAATGAGCTTTTTACTCGGGATATCAAAGTTTAAATTCGCAAGGGTTTCCGTTTCCGTAGGTGCAGCAAAATATACGTGGTGATGAATTCATTGGCTAAAGCCGATCACGTGGTCCGAAGCTACTAAACATTACATCATCCGTAAGCAAGAGAAAATGAGGATAGAGAACGAATCCCCGTGACCCATCATATGTCCCGTGCTAGCTTTAGAACCTCGACACCATGTTCGCGCGGATCTTCTCTTGATCTATGCAATAGAATGATGTGGTCGTTCATAAAGTGATTGCTCCATATTCTGTCATGTATTTGTACTGCAATGGGTTGACATTGATTGTAGATAATTATTGATTGAGGATGGTTCTGTGGTTAATCGCTTTCTCCTTGGGACGCTCAAAATACGATTATTTTTTTCACCCCGCATCCATTCCAAGTACCTTAAAGAGAATTCTTTACTAATTCTTTACTAAGCAGCTGGTACTTTTAAAATTGAGAAGTTCTCTGAAGATAACAGGCACAAAGAAAATATCCTGACGGACAAGATAGACGACATATTAGAACGCTTTGGAGTTAAGCGAAAAAATAGCCTTAGGCCAGTGAAACTGTATTAAAAAATCCTGACTTGCCAGTGCATTGTCACATAACAAATATTTCTGCCCATGTAGTTTAAAAATTTATGAGTATCGTTACGTCTTACTCTGTAAACTTCTTCAGGGAGTTTTACAATAAAGTTAAAAAATCCGGTATTTAAAGATCTAAATACTCTTAACAACGTGAGCAAGTAGGAAACTACATAACGAATCACACGTATACAGAACCCACACAGGGAAGAACATAGCTTTCGAATGATTAATGTGTTTGGGGCGCTGTAACGTTAACTGCGTCCCCAAAACATCAATCATTCGAAAAGAATCAATCAATCAATCAATCAATCAATCAATCAGTCAATCAAACAATCAATCAATCAATCAATCAATCAATCAATCAATCAATCAATCAATCAATCATGATTAATGAATGAATGGATGAATAGTTTAGCCTAGTTTGATGACTTTGATGTATACTGCCCAAAACACAAAACAATATTATCTATGTATTAATTGTGTTTATTTATTTACTTACTTATTTATCTATTGATTGATTGATTGATTGATTGATTGATTTTCTATTTACTTATCCATTCGTTCATTTATTTATTTTTCCATTTCCTGTTCGTTCCTCGTTCCTCGTTTTCCGCTTCCTGTTCCGTTCCTCCCTTCACAGATAGCTGACTAGCTAGGGATTATGCATATAAACAACGTAAATATTGCATATCGGAGATAACTATCTTCGTTCCGAACTTAATTTTTGTGTGCTTTATTCAAACTTTTCAACCTTCAATCGAACTCTAGTTCTAGGCCACTGCCAGCCATCTTGCTGACATACAGTGCGTCAAATCTCTTGTTTTGTTCTTCACTGAAGTAGTTTCGCCAACCTCCAGCTTCTCCCTTTCTAACAAATTTGAATCCCGGATTGCACATTTGCTCAAACGTTTCATCGCCATCCCCAAATCGTCCCTTGCCATCGGACATAGCAGCAAAGGTCGTCTGCTTAGCAATACGTTCAATCTTTTCTGAGGGCAAATCTTTACCAAGAAACTTGGCGATCTGCTGGACAGCACCAGCCAGGTTCTTTTTCATGTCCTCGTACTTAAGGAACAGAATGTTGGGGTCGTCTCGATGAGCCCACCATCCAAGAACGTGATCAAACCAACTGCCGTAATGCAGGTTTCCTTCCATAAACAACTCAAAGAACTCATCCCACGATCGATCAAATCTGTAAGCTTTCAGTCCTTTATAGTGCCAGTAAAACGACACGGCGGTATCTTTAGGGTTGCGTACTACACAAATATGTTTAGGTTTAGTAACGCTATCTCCCATAGGTGCTTGATGGTAGGGTAAATGAGTCATGTAACAACGAGGGAAAGGCTTCTTCAGATACAATTCTCGGAGGTTTAACTCCTCTCCCTTCTTTTGGGATAACAATGGCTCGATTTCTAAATATGGAACTCGCTCATGTAACGGCTTCATATCGACTGCACCATCCACGAAAATTTGCCATACAATCTCACACATCCAAGTTGTCCCTGATTTGGGGTAAGTAGAGACAAATACATCGCCTGATTGGACTGGGAGATTCTTTATATCATCTACGAAGTCTTTCGTGATGGCTTCTCCAATAATCACTCCATCGATGGTTTGGAATGACGGTGGATGGCGATAAGTTTCTTGCTTGTTTCCTTGTGTGTTTGCTTGATCTGACATCTTGAAAGTGGTGGTAAATTTTCAATTAAGTTGTAAAATATTGGGATCCGCAACTGATGTAAGATCGACGTAGTATTTGTCACCGTAACAGTGCTATAAGTATAACTATATCTGATCCTCGTTTCTTTTCAAAGTCACGAGATGATAGGGCTGAAAAGAAAGCTTTGACTGGATATATTGTGTTGGAATGGACTGCGGATAATATCATTTGGACTGAATGGAAATTTTCGGTCAACCTGCTGGAGCCGGGTCTTTTCACTGTTCCATGCATGGAATTCAAGCTAAAACTAAACATCGTGAGACCAAACCGTATACGTACCTATAGCATTTTGAAATCATGAAAATCTGTTGCGTGATAAATGAGAAATCGCCTTACAAACTTCATAGATGCCACATTACACAGCCTTTAGGTGAGCCAGCAAAGTAGAGTCGAAAACTGCAAAACACAAATTTTGGATGGAAAATATTAGCTCTTGATATACCTTAATTGCGAACAGACTGAAATGTAAACAATTACAAAGAACAGTAACAGGGGTCGACATGCTTACTTCATGTTTGTCAAGGGATATATCCCTACGCTTTTATATATCAAATTTCCTTAGTTTTTATTTTATTTTTATTTTAGCAAAAATGGCAACGCAATTAGAAACTAAAGAAGGTTCAGTGTAGGTGAAACTTATGTAACTTGGCCAAATAACTTATAATACCCATGATAATAGAAGGCCAAAGGCCATACTAGTAGCTGCAGACAGACAAATCGACAGTGATCAGATAAGGACGGACCATTTGATCCGGCACCACCCGGTGGTCGACTACAACAAGCTCCTGAAACAGATCAGATCAACAACTGGAAGTGTAAAAAGTTTCGTTGACTTTACCCCTGCCGGCTTGTCCTTTACTCAGAAGTAAACGTTGCTTTTATTTCTTTTACACTGAGGAACTCCATGTTGGTAAAAGTAAAAAGGATAAATGATTGAGACGTGGCGTAAACCATCGAATAGGCACCTTAAGCAACAGGCGTTTTCGGCGGCGACGGCAACGTGGTGACCGATAGAAGACTGGGAAGAGAACAGTCGTACGTCGCCGGGTCGTCGTACTTAAGCAAAGAGCACGACAACGCGCGCGCGCCCACAAAATTTTGGCGGCAAATTTGATTTGCATACAAATAGTTTCGTAGTTTTGGAAATACATTATGGCGAGCTTTAAAGAAACGCGTGATTTACTCCTGTACTCTTACACGAAAGGACTCATAAAAGCCAACGAATGTGCGCAGTTCTTTACGATCTAAACACGTCAAAAAACCCAGATTTTCCTTACAGTATCTACGATGAATTTTCTCTTGACAACTTCAGCGAGGAAGAATGTGTAGCAGAATTTCGTGTCCAGAAGAGCGACTTGCAAGTGTTAGTAGATGCCCTAGATCTTCCACAAAATTTTCACTGTTCTCAACGATCAGTTTGTGCAGGAATGGAAGGTTTATGTCTGTTACTCAAACGACTAGCATATCCGTGTCGTTATAGCGACATGATACCAAGATTTGGCAGATCTATTCCAGAAATATGCATGATGCCAAAAACCGTTCTTGACTGGATTTACGATGAACATGGCCATCGACTCAGAGACTTTAACCAGCCCTTCCTCTCTCGAGCTTCTCTGCGTACATACGCTGATGCAATTTATCAAAAGGGCGCAGCCCTAAACAATTGCTGGGGATTCATCGATGGAACTGTTCGCCCCATTTGCCGTCCACTTCAAAATCAACAAATTGTATACAATGGGCATAAACGACTTCATGCCTTAAAGTTCCAAGCAATTGCAACACCAGATGGATTAATTGCCAACTTATATGGTCCAGTAGGTAAGATAAAAATAATGACAGTTTAAAAATAAATACCTAATACTAACAATTTTAGACAGTGATTTGAAACTTTTCTTAACTTCATCTCTATTGTATCATTTAGAGGGGAAAAAACACGACAGTGGTATGTTGGCTGATTCAGGAGTTTCCAATGAGCTTACAAGAATTTCTTTTGATCCAAATGGCAATCCCTTATGCCTATATGGTGACCCCGCCTACCCAATTAGGGTACATCTTCAAGCCCCCTTTAGAAATGCTTTTCTTACTCAACAAATGCAGGATTTCAACCGATCAATGAGCACTGTTCGCTGTTCAGTGGAGTGGCTTTTTGGAGATGTGATTAATGATTTCAAGTTTCTAGATTTTAAAAAGAACTTGAAAATTGGATTAAGTTCAGTAGGGAAGATGTATGTAGTTTCTGCATTACTCAGGAATGCTATCACATGCTTATATGGAAACACTACATCAACATTTTTTGAACTGGATCCTCCAGATATCTATGACTATTTTGCTTAACTCAGAATTACAGTTGGATTTTGTGTTCATCACAATTATTTCAAAACAAGATTTAATCAAACAGAGTTACTTGATTGTAAACAAATAGTGGTTAAGTAAAGGTTTCACTTGGTTCTAGAGTGGTTTTGATTAACCAGTACAACACATTTTAGTTTACTACATCCTAATTCCATTCTGTTATTTGTTTTCACTCCACCATTACACCTAAATTAATGTACTCTGTTTCAAGGGCTAATGAAAAACTGTAAAATATAAAGTTTGCTGATAAAAATGTACAACAACTCTATTATAGATTAAAGAATGTGAACACAATAACATTAACATAATATAACAATAAAAACATGGTAGAATAGATGTAGAATACAATGGCTTGTTGAGTTTGCGAAAAGGTTTGTTGTTACTTATGCTCTGTCAGCTTTTGAAACAAGGATGCCATTAGCTGTGCTTGCTGTCTTTGAGATTCCATGAACATAGTCTGCATCTGTTGGAATTGTTGCTGCATTTGCTGCTGCTGGTACATGCTCTGTTGCTTATCTTGTTGTTGCTGCTGCTGAAGCATGGAAATCATCTGCTGTTGAAGTGTTTGTTCATTTTTCCTTTCTTCCAACTCTTCTCTTTTGAGCTCAAACTCTCTCTCAGACTGCTCTTTTAAAAACTGAACTGTTTCACTTCCAGTTCTTCTCTTTTTCTGATTTGTTTGTGAAGAGTCTTCTGGTTCTTCTGAATCTGATTTTCTTCTCTTAGTTGAACTAAGTGTTTCCATGGAGATCTTTCTCATGGTTTCAGCAGTTTCTTTATCTTTTTCTACTTTTTTGTTTTTGTTTTCACTTTGCAGTTGAAGCTCTTCTTCTGCTGCTTCCTGCTTTTCTACAATATCCTCCATAGCTAAGTCAAGCTCGGAATCTTCTGGAGATATTCATGTTCCAGCTTCTATAGCTTGTTTCCTCTTTTTGGCTTTTTTTTTCTAGAATTTGAAAATGTTCTCTTACACCTCTTTGAGTTGCTTTAAATCCTGGATGGGTATTCAAATTTTCTGCTATTTGTGTCCATGAGGATCCACGCTCCTTCGTTCCCGCTTTGTATTTATACGGCTCGATGAGAAGAATCTCTCTTGCCAACAATATTTCTTTAGGTTCTGACCACTCCATCTATGAGTTTTAAAAACATATCACAGTGAATGGTAAACCAAAGGAAACAGTTCAGTCAAGGAATAGCATAATATACCAGCATGTGAATACTGCAGTGATTGACAAAAATGCACTGATTCAAAGTGTTAACACGTACAAATTGTAAAGGTCTATTAAAGAAGGAAAACTATAGAATTTCTCGAGATAAATAAAACGGCCAAACGCATATAAAACGGCCAAACGTATATAAACATAATACATGTAATGTGTACTCGCACTCTTAATAGTCCTTTATAGAATTAAGCTTACTACATTTTATTGTTTTTGACATATTCTGGGTCTGTACCTTCATTCCGCGCTATCCCAGAATTCAAAAAAATACCATTCAAATCGTTGTTCATTGATAAAAATAACGAAAATTAACTGAAAAGTAAATGATCGAATGCCAGTGAAGACATCGATGTCGACAAGCTACCAAATCAGACATCATGAAAGGTTAAAAAAAACAAAAATTAAAATAGTTCTTGGCTTTCATTTGCAACTAAAATTATTGTATACGAATCAATCAAAACCAGGTCTTAGTAGTTATACAAAATTTCAAGCATTAAGTGGTAAAAATCATCAAAATAATACTCACGTTGTCACCACAACGCCAAACCCCACGTTGTCACGTTCTCAACAGAGACCTTAAGCAGCACGACGTGGAGGGACGACGACGCCTTACCGGAAGTGAAATTCCCTTTTGGTCATGCGCAGAAGTGGATTTTACAAGCAAAGTTCGACGTCGAGTTTACGCGCCGCCGTCAAATACACTGTTTTCACGTCGCCCGGACAACGTCTTGTATTTTCAAAACTATCGTCTTGGTTTTTTGCCCGTTTTTACAGGTAATTTTAAAGTTTGAGTTTTACTGCTAATTTGAGCTAGTTTCTGAGAGTTTTCAATTTTTTTTAACAGAAAACTGTCAGTTAAAAGATGAGCTTCACGTTTGTGCCAGATGTAGAAGCAAAGAAGCCTACGCCTCTTCGGTAAGAATTCATGTTTACTCTGCTCACAATGAACCTGAATGCATTAACAAATTATAAGATAACCTTCTGGCCTAAATAGTAAATTTAATTGAAAATTATTAATCTTTACTTACATGATATGCTAGAAATTCCTAGCAAAATTCGCTCAAAAACCTCACCTTCGAGTCTTCCCGCCAAAAGTTGTCCAAACTTATTCACTCGTTCACTTAACATTTCTTTTTGATTTTCAAATAGGAACCCTATGTTTTTTACTGAAGAACACGACAAATTGCTGTGCCGTGAAATTTTGGCTGTAGATCCTTTCACGGGAACCAAGAAAGGAACAGTACAGAGAGGAACAAAATGGACTGAAATTGCAGACCACTTAAATGCTATCGCAAGTCCTAAGTTCAAAGTAAATCAAAAATCTGTCCGAGACAGATATAATCTGTTGGCAAAAAGATTGAAAACCAAACTAGAAGAAGAAAAGAAGGCGAGTGGGATAGAAACAGACATGACTGAAACAGAAACCGCTTTGGAGGAGTTACTCGTAAAGGAAGAGATGGCAGAAGCTGAGGATAGTTTAACTAGCCAGGCAAAAGCAAGAGCCAAGGAGGCAGAAAAAGTTTCGGCAGAAGACATGCGAAGAAAAGCTATGGAAAAGCTCAGTGAAACCAAAAAGAGAAAACAAGATGAGGAGATGGAAAGTGGGACAAAGAAGAAAAGGTCAAATGGAAATGACACAATATTGTTTTTAAGAGAGAAAAATGAGATGATGGAAAAAATGAAGAGGGATGAGATGGAACTTAAAAGAAAAGAAGTAGAGCTGCAGACAAAGAGGCATGACGATTTGATGAAAATCATGGTTGAACAACAGCAACAGCAAGCAAAGGCTACACAAGATTTTCAAAGTATGATGATGACTTTAATGTCTAAACTTTGCAAGAACAGTAATTAGAATAATTGTTGTTTTATACCTTCACAGACATTGGTTAAGAGACATTTTAAAATGTTGTAAAGAGTTCAAGTTTCATTTTCATGTTTCAAGCCATTTTATATATTTGTATAAATTCCAAATCACTTAACACTGTATTAACAGAGTATTAACTGAGTGAAAGCCAGCACATCTCAAATCCCATAGCACTACATAATGAATATTCTGTTGTAAACTTTTAGTGTTTATATCATGGATCCATGTTTTAATACTCTACAAGTTTCAAATTTTGTCAAAAAATTAAAGACAATATCACTTTATTTGTGCTTTCTTGTATATGGTCTAACTTCTGAAACATTTATCACCAGCTGAGCTATTCAAAACAAGGGTGATTCTGTTCATTTCTAGCAAACTGATATTGACCACTGTTAGACTACAGTACAAACACTAAAACTGTGCAACATATATGTAAATCACTGAATACTGCTTTTTGAATGCTAATTCATCTGTCTTGTTTAATTAGCAATATTTCCTGGTAAATTCTGATATGTCTTGCACAATTTTAGAATTTGCACTCAGTACTACACACTAAAGGGCAGCCAATAAGCCCGTGAAATATGTGTAACTTTAATGATATGTAAATACTGCTAATCTACATATTTTCATGCTCTGCAATATGGAATCAACTGTAAGTACCAGCAATTACTATGTACTTAGTTGCTTTATTTCATGGGTTTAGTGTGGTTTTCATAAACCCGTGAAATAAATACTAGCAGTTAATGTGTAATAGTCAAATAAGAACAAAAGAAAACATTTGAATTAGGGTTTACTAATGTGTATTAGTTTAGTATCTATTTCATGGGTTTATGAAAACCACTATTGGTTGCACTCAAAACATGCAAGAGATAGTACTAAATGGTTCTATTTTATCTTCATCCCATTTTTGTGCTTTATTAGCACTAGCAATAGATATGGTAGATGGATCGCACTTAACCCGTGAAATTAAGTACAAAATCTAAATTGTACTGAATAGTACAAACAACCTTTGTTTTTCATTGTTTAATAGAGCTATTTTGCATTATTTTGCTACTACAATTTCACAGTTCAAATGCAATCACTCTAAAACTTTGCACACTTTTAGTGTTTCCACTTCAATAAATTTTGTTGGCATTTAATAATTGTATCAATCATTACTTATTTGACTATATATGTTGTTCATATAATAAATAGAGTGATTTTCTGTAGCCTGTGGTAAACTCTATACTCATTGTTTTCTTTTGGTCTTTGTCATCTACAAACTAAATAGTTATTTTCTTTCACAGACAAAAAATCACTAGTCAAAACAAATTTCAGTGAAGTAATAATTTAGAAAAAGTATTCTTGCAATGTTGGGGGATCTACATTGAAATAGTTAGAGGTTTGATTATGGTAAAGACAAGTTAAGGCATTTCGAAGTATAGCACATACAACATAGTATTTGCCTACTGAACTCAGTTGTATCTTTAAGTTTTTCTTAAAGTCCAGAAATTTAAAACTTTCAACTATATCTTTAAAGAGCCATTCTACTGACTGTCTCACAGAACTCATAGATGTATTGAAAGCTTGTTGTTGTGGAGTCAGCACTGCATTCTTGTATGGTGCTTGCAAGTGTATACGGAGGGGGTATGCTGGATCTCCATATAGACACATGGGCTGGTTAGCTGTAGAGAAGGCATGGTTCTGTAGTTGGTTCAATAGCCCAGAATCGGCTAACATCCCAGCGTCATGTCTCTTTCCCTCTAGTAAATCAGGACATAGAGAAAAAAACTCAGTTGGTACCCAGTCATCACATTTTAAAGCTCAACTAGAGTACAAACACTAAAAGTGTTCAAAACTTATTACAATTTACCAGTAAATCATGCTAATCAAACAAAAGAAGACAATAGAATTAGCATAAAATAGCAGTGTTTAGTGTTATTTATGTTAAACACCTTTAGTATTTGTACTCTATTAATTTTATACAACTAGCATTTTAATTTTCATTGGAATAAATATCTCATTTTTAGGCAATACTAATTTTATCAGTTTTATAGACAAATAGAATATTTTAGCTACTTCAAAACTTACCAACTGGACCAAAAATTTGTGCTATCATTCCTGAAGGCACAGTCACTGACTGGAACTTTAGCGCATGAACACGCTTATGGCCATTGTAGACAATTCTCTGGTTTTCATTTGGCCTACATATTGGTCTAACGGTGCCATCGATAAAACCGAAACAATTATCTAGCGCTGCACCCTTGCTTGAAATTGAATCTGCGTACTGCTCAAGTTTTCGAGGGTTCAAAAGAGTATTATTCCACTGGATTATTCTGTGTGCATGTTGTTGATATAGGTAATCAATTACTGTATTAGTAATCATCGATAGTACAGGAACTGGTTTGGCGAATCGTGATACCATGTCACTGTATCTGCAGGGATAAGCAAAACGCTTTAAAGCTATACAAAGGCCTTCCATCCCGTTGCATACACTTCTCTGGTAGCAATGGAAAGTGTCTGGTATTTGCAGTGCTTCCTTGAGTGAAGGAAGATCATTCTTCAGGAAACGGAATTCTGCTTTGCATTCATCCGGGTCCATGTCGTCCAAGTCAAACATATCATAGTTTTCGTATGGAAAAGAGGGATTTTTTGACGTATTTTGCTCCCACAACAACAAAAATTCATCATCATCAATACTACCATCATCATAAGCCAGAAGGAGTGCATCCCTTGTTTGTTTAAAGCTCGCCATATACACAGCAATAAAATTTACAAGTGAGACGACGTCGTTGTTTTGCTTAAGGTTTCAATTTCGATACCGTTGTACGGCGTCCTCGCCCCAGTTTCCCTCAAGTTTCCCGTCGTCGTCGTCACTCCACGTCGTGCTGCTTAAGGTCTCTAACGTCAAGGTCACGATCCCTTGCACATGCGCAGTAGTGTCTGAAAAGAAATGTGCCGTTTCCGGTAGACGTCGCCGTCCCGAAAACGCCTGTTGCTTAAGGTGCCTAATGACATCACCCAACGGCTACGGAAGCAGAAGCACATTCAATCTCGTACCCAGAGCCTGCGTTCCTCTTGGTCAGCGACCGAGAAACGAAAGGCTCTGGCCAATACAGTTATTTGGAGCACTCTGATTGGTTGACAGAACAATAGAAGGCGCGTTTGAATTTTACATTCTTCGCATATTTTGAGAATCGATATTTCCCGGAATTATCCTAAATTATTACTTCCAGATAGATTTTCGATAAGTAAAATTGTTCAGAGTAGCCTGAACCATTGTCAGAATATAAAAAGATTATCAGACTACTTCATATCGAGAAGATATGAGCAAGCGATAAGATTTAGTGCATTTTTGATAGGAGATTTGTGGCCTGTTGATCGTTGAAGGTCGTACTTCGAAGAGGGCCGTTGAACTATCGATTCAAATTCACTTGACAGACTTCAAAACGTGAAATAAATCACACAAATGACTCACATAAATATCATTCTTTACCTCTGAGTATATTTTTAAATACGGTACATAAAAATAAGCTCTCGATCAGCAATTTTCTGTCACAGATAGAGCTTGACATGCGTAGTTGAGCCTAGTCCGCAAATAGCGGACTAAAAATTTGTATTGGCCAGAGCCTCTCGTTTCTCGGTCGCTGACCAACAGGAACGCAGGCTCTGGGTACGAGATTGAAGCACATACTTTTTGACTTATTTTTACGCATGCTCAGTGTGATATTTCTCACCTAGGTGTGAAAAAAGACAATGAACAGTACGACACTGATTCTGTACGTGTATGCTGCTCCCGTTTCCGTTGCTCGTGAAAATCGGCCTATTTTAATAGCTTGCAGAATGTCACAATACGAAATTGCTCGTAATCGGTCAGAAGAACCGTCTAGATGATTACCTATTGTTTACAGAGTTTCGCTTTTATCGGATCATCACTGAATTGGGCACATAACACCAAACTTCCGGTTTAATTTCGGCATGACTTCGAATTCCATTTTTTTTTGTAAAAGAAATTAAAAGCAACTGGAACTAGTACTGAAATATTTATACTAGTATGAGTATTTCAGTTAATTTCATAGTGATGTAGTACTGAAATTAAAATAATATTGAACCTAAAAACGGATCCCGCAGTATGTTTTATTCAAACCTGAAACCTTATCTAAACAAACTGATCTTGCTGCTGTTGTCTGTCAAAGTCGTCAGGAAGAAGTTGTCATCAATTTGAGGCATAATTCGGTTGTTATCTAATTTCGTTCTCGCATGACTGCCCGTGTCACTGTTACATAGGCCTATTCCGGGCCCTAAAATCGCCTAAAATTGCCCAAAATCGCCTGAAATCGCCTAAAATCGCCTTATGTTTTGAGCATCTTTGAGATAATTTTGCTTAAATCGCCTACGATCACCCAAGATTGCAGCCTTACATAGAGGCTTATTTTATCCGCGAATTTTTCTTTAGCTACCAAGTTTTAATTGCTTATATCTCAGATCTGTCTGAAAGTCAATAAAAGGAATTAAATGTTCAATATATATGCAGCCTCCGGTAATACTTTAAATGTTAATTGCGATATTTGCACACACCTGGAGAGCATAAATATATATTTAACCAATTAGAAAAGACGCACACAATGAATTCTATGAGAGAGAAAAACAGTTAGTTCCATCTGTATTTTTGAAATTTCGCTATTTTATTGAAATCTCGCTATTAAGAACTCAGAGAGACCTTTTGGCCGGTCGTTACATTCAAAACAAGTTTCTATGATGAATAATACCTCTTCGTCACTATACCTTGTCAGCAATTGCACCTTTAAGCTTCCTCAACACGATTTACAAGATCTTTACGGCTTTTTCGTGTTCCTTGCTGTAATAATGTCACTTCTGGCTCCACCAACTGTTTTCATGAATGGTTTAGTTCTAGTTGGTATATACAAGACTCCATCTCTACATTCTCCTTCAAATATCCTTCTTTGTGGTTTGGCCGCCACTGATCTTGGAGCAGGTGCTGTGGCAATGCCTGTGTTGATCCTTGAGTGCATTGCTTATGTGGCAAATCTTCCCGGATTATGGTGTAAGTTGGAGTTGATGACCAAAGTTATAGTTCCGCCTTTTGCTGGAGTTTCCTTTGTAACAATGACTTTAGTAAGTCTTGATAGAATGTTGGCCTTGCAATTCCACATGCGATATTCTTCGATTGTTCCGTCTCCTCGTGGATATGTGATCGCTTTGGTACACTTTTGGATCATAGCGTTTATCATTTCTTCCTCACACTTTTGGTACAAGGAGCTAATAGACTGGTCCACTGTATTTATTTTTGCATTATGCCTGACATGGTGTTCCGTTAACAATGCTATAGTCTTTCGAATTCTGCGCCGTCATCGAGTAGACATTCAACGCCAACAGCAGCAGGTGCAGATAAACCAGAACACTGACAATGTCATGGCTCAGAGGAGAAAATCTTCCAGCACTATGCTATGGGTGTATTTGTTGTTTCTCATATGCTATGCACCATTGTTTGGAGCACGAATTCTGCGCAACTTCAAAGACAATCGCACCAAGACATTTTATGTGGCGTTTATGCTTCCTTACGCAGTGATGTATATGAATTCTTCGCTAAATCCCATTCTTTACTGCGTTAAGATGCGTCCAATACGAAAAGCTATGTTAAATGTGATTCCTGAAAATATACGTTCATTTTTACGCCTTAACATTCAAGCGTAAACGAACCATGTACACTGTAAAAACTGTTTGGTTGAAACTACCAATTTAATTGGTTGCAACCAAAACAATTTGGTTGTTTTAACCAAAACAGTTTTGGTAGCGACAATATTACCAATTTGGTTTTGGTCGAAACAACCATTATATTTGGTAAAACTAAAAACAAATCCAGCACTTATAACTGACCAATTTATTTTTGGTTAAAATGACCATTTCATTTGGTAAAATTTCAAATAAAATCCAGTAAATAAAAGGAGTTTCAGGTCGAATAAAACAATACTGATTGTACTACAGTACAGTAACTATACAAGTACAAAAATGTAGTATGTGTGATACAGTACAATTGGCGCCAAAAGCCCTCTAAGTCCTCCTCACAATCGATTACAGACGTCTACATCGAGAAAAACCTGTGAAAAAATCCTTTGTCGTACGTAACTTTCTTTTATCTTGTTTCGTTGTGTCCTTTTTAGCAGTTTTTAGATCCAATAACAAAAGAAAAACATCCAGCAACATCTTTTCTCTTCGAATGAATTATTAGCCAGCGTTAAGTCAAGTCAGCGGTCAACACACAGGAATCCCGTACATTTTTCACAATAAACCAATGAAAACACGGCATTTAATCACGTGGGTAATTTGACTGTCGTTGCGCGGTCACTTTGGGTTTTAACGTACTTGAAAGTACAAGGAGGTTAGAGAGCGAATATTTCTACAAAAACCTTTATTTTGAGCCTAAAATATAGCCTACATTAAGCTCAAATTGTCGGAGAAAGATTGAGAAAGTTTTAATACATGGTTCGAAAGAAGAACAAGCTTCATCAGACTAGAAATAGTCAGTTATTCTACTCTGAAGGAAAGGACGCTGAAGTCGCTAGCTGGTAAGTTGAAATGATAAGTAATATTTACTCTACAAAAAGTCAACTTTTAAACCTTCTTATAGGCAGGAAGGTCATAAAGGAGAATCCTTTTAGGATAGCCATGTTTTGGTTCTTTCTCGATGTAAGAATCGTATTGTAATTCGGTTCAGAGGTCTTTGTTTTCCAGGCTATTGTATCGTTCCAGAGTCTTTGTTCTTGTCTTCGGGGTTCTTACATCGAGAAAGAACCCATGTTTTGATTTCACTATGACAGGAATATGATTGTTCTTTCGAGTAAATCAGCTCGGGTATAATAACTACGCGTAGCCTGCACATTGAGTTGTGATTATAAATGTTAACTTATTTTAAAATTAACTTCTGAAAAAAATACCAAAACGGTTAAAAGGAGAAATTATATACATTTAAAATCACAAAAATATGTGTGGAGTTATTGTTTATTAGTCATTTTCAAATGATTACACGTGTTCAGTATGTTTTGCTATTAAAACACTACCGACAATAGAAAATATACACCAAATTGGTTTGAAGTTTTAGACCAAGTTTGATTAACCAAATAAGTTTACCATCATTTACTTTACTGCAGTCACAATAAATATATATGTGCTAATATGCCCATGGGTAAATGTTTGAATGTTACTGTCAGGCCAAACAGTTTGGACATGCAAGTGTAGACATTATCAATGAATTGTCATACAAATCTTACCACAGTTTATTCAGGCTTGAATTGTTTTCAAATTTATTTTAAAAATGAATGGTTTAAAGACTTTTTTAAAATAAGAATTAACACCAACTTAAATAAAAACATATAATAAAAGCTGCAAATTTTCTTTTTCAAGTCAATAAACTATGGTAAAATTTTATACCTTTGACAATTCATTCATAATGTCCAGACTTTTGGTGATGGGTAACACAAAGTACTTACTCATGCACAGTGATGCCAAAATAGAAAGTTGATATGATAAGACTTGGAGTGAAGGAACTATACACCCAATCGAAATATGGCCGCAAATTTAAATAACTATAATTGTTTTATACTGACTAGCCTCTCATTCATGGAAAACCCTTTTGTGTTTCCACATGAACACGAGGCTAGTCAGTCCAGAACAATAGTTATTCAAATTTGCCCCAATATTTCAATTTAGTCAATGTTCATGGTGAAATGGACATAGTCATTTCAGATCCCTAGTTGTCCTAATAGGCCTTTATGTTGCTTAGGCTTTGCAAAGGTACTTAACAATGTAAATTAAATATTTTTTTGAAGCTTTGCCAGAGTTTATCAATTTTACAGAGGTGCAGCTAATGAAGAGTCAATTAAAGTCTTTTGGCATTACATTTGATGATCATATTAAATTCATTTTGTCTCTAAATCAATTATTGTCAATAAAAATAATGTAGAGTGCAAAGACAGTTTTCTGAAGACAGTGTGCAAAGTCTAGTAATTGCACATCCTTGGGAACCCAGAAGTAATATTCTGTCATTTATTTCTCAGTCCCAGAAAAATTTTCTGAGTGAGAAATGTGTGACAGAATATTACTCCTGGGTTCCCAAGGATGATAATTACACACTGTCTTCACAAAACTGTTTGCACTCCACAATTTGCACTGCACATTTCATTGTTAATTAACCTATATAGACTTCTAAAAGTACTTGTTTGTCACAGATAATTCAGGGATTTATACTTATTCTATGTGCAATCAAACTATTTGAATTTATGCAATAGAATCCCACATCAGTTCTTATTTCCTTATGATAATGAAAAATAAGGTCATTTATGGCTATATTTGTTTAATTGTAGGCTGATGAGAGTTTTGACGAAGTTGTTACAAGTTAAGTACTACACCAAGACTTCTTTCCACAGGAAGCCTGAAGTATGTTGCTTATATACCCTAGGAGGTTCTGGAAATTTTTTGATAAAGTAGGTGAAAACAAAGAATTATAATATTGTTTCTTTTGTTTTTTATAATTAAGTGCTAGCTATCACTTTGTCAACATTTTTAACCTGCTTCATTGTGCAATTTTTAGAATGAAGTTAAAGTCAAAGTTGAATTTAAAAGAAGCATTTTATTGTGATTCAAATTTGGTAAAAATTTGTGAAATAGGCGATATGCTCTAACAGGTCACATGACCACAACCCCCTTAAATCAAGCACCAGTGTCAAAATGAACTCCAGAAATGGAAAGAGCATCTCGATATTAGTAAGAAGGTGAAGTTTCAGCTCAAAATGTTTGACACGTGAAAAATGGCATGAAATTTTAAATTTAGAATTTTATTAGGATTTGTAATGGGAAGAATGTGTTGGATGGCAAGCTCTTGCAGTCCAGCTCTTTTCCCCACAACACTTAGAAAACATCAGATTTTATAGACTCATGCTATTTATTTCCATGTGTCCAAACTTTTTGAGCTGAAACCTTCACCTTCTTACTACACATTGAAGATGCGATCTTTCCTTTTCTGGAGCTCATTTTGCCAATGGTGCTTCATTTATAAAGGGTTTGTGGTCATGTGACCTGTTAGTGCATAATGCCTATTATATTTAAGTTTTAGATGTTCATGATCATATTGTTGATTTTTGCATTTATATTTTTATTTATTTTTATACATTCTTGCATCATGATGCACAGACTATTGTAAGAAGGGAAAAATATATTTGTGCAATAAAATATGTTTTGCTTTGATACTGATTGAAGGAGTTATTGAAGTGATATTTTGTACCAATGGAAATTTGGTTAAATTTACCAATATCATTTTAACTAAAATTTAATTGGTTAAATTATTGGTTGCTAACCAATAGTTTTTGGTTACCTGGGATGCATTCATTTTACCAAAAAAATTGGTCATATTTACCAAAACATTTAGTTATAAAAACCAATTGAATTGGTAGATGTGACCAATTGCTAATGGTAGAAATAACCCCCAAAATAATGGTTGAAACAACCCAAAGACTTTTTGGTAAATTCTACCAAATATATTTTGGTTACCTGGGATGCATTTAAACAACCAATTATTTTTGGTTGTTTTAACCAAACTGTTTTTACAGTGTACGTACATACGTACTGCACAACAGGGATGAAGAAATGCTAGAACAATAACTAAGGGTACGGTAATACGAGCAACAAAATCATTCAACTTGTCTCGCAACATCGTATTTTATAAAAGAAAGTCCTTTTATTGCCTGGTTATAATATCAACGATGTAGAGATATCCAAAGTTGAGCATGCCAAAAACATGCTCGAAATTCAAAACATCTGTAAAATGTGAAGGGTTGGTCGAAATTCAACTTTTTACATTTTAAAATATTTTCTATTATCATGTTATTGGTATTTCCCTGGGCTAAGTGTTTTTAGAAGTCTTTGAAACATTCCAGGAAAAAGTGCTCTGAAAACGGCTGAAAGAGGCTCAAATTCGAAATTGCAACTCACGAGCTCAAATTTATCCTGAATGGCACGAGAAAAGCGTATGATTTCTTTTTGATAATCTGATACACTATAAAGAAATCGAACAGAAGAAAGTACTCGTAAAACATAGAGCGACTTCAAGGTTAGTTAAAGAGGTTGTTTTTAATTTGGCAAGCAAAATGCCCACTTTTGAAGGTGTAATCTTCATTTTTAAAACACATCAGGAGGGAGGGAGCGTCTCTAAGCAAACAGCCGTTCAGCGTTGTTTCATTTCGTGTCGCAACATCCGCTCTGAAATAATCTTAGACGTTTTGTAATTTTACTAAAACGTGCTATAAGAATTATCAACAATATAGATCACCGAGAACTACAGCTCGCTAAAATACGAATATGGTCCTCAAGTAGGCTTTGAAAGAGAGAGAAGACTAGGGCGAGTTTAGACCAAAAAGGAAGGGAAAAAAGCCAATGTATCTTTCATTGATTCGAAAAAAACCCTGAATCAGTGTTTTTAATTTACTTTTCTCGTGATGTTTTCAGAGATAATTGCCGTAATTTGAGCATTTTACATTTCAAAAATGGTGTTTTTCATCTAAATGGCAACCATCTTGAGAACTTGGAATTTCTCAACCCGTTCGAGTGTGCGAGCTCGGCGCAAAAGAGGGTGTGCAATGTAAAATACGGAATGACTTTAATGTCCCTCAAATGCAAGGTTATGTGTAGCTAATTAACTTTCATTGTCACGATAGCGCATCAGCGCATTTGAAAATGCTCGAATTGAATATTTGCGCTTTAGAAATGAATAAATTATCATCAAATTATGATGGTGCCTTCTTCTCAGTCAGTCCCCCTAGTCTTTTTACTCCACTCCGCTTCGGTAAAACAGAGTCCAGAAGAACTTGCATGCCCATGCGTTACATGAACCAATCAGACAGCGTAAACTTTTGGTGTGACCTGGTTACAAGGCCTTTTGACAAGTCACACAGCTCTACAGCTCTATTTTGGGTAAAACGTGTGCTTCGTACAAGTGAAGGCATACTTAACTGCTTCGATGAATTCGTTTTCAAAATGAGCCCCATATAGCTGATTTAATTCAGATTAATTCCAACTATAACTTTGTAATCAGGTCACACCAAAATTTGACGGTGTCTTATTGGTTCAAGTAACGCATGCGCATGCAAGCTCATCTGGACTCTGTTTTACCGAAGCTGGGTAAAAAGAGGCCTGGGTCTGGACTATCAGTCCCCTTCGTCGAGCTCCTCTTTTTTAATTTAAAACAGAAAATCCCCATCTCAGGTATCTATAAAAGAGAGAAAAACGCATGTGGAGAAGGCTAAATAAGTTTAAAAAATTAATAAGTTCAAAATTATATAATAATTGATTGGTCGAGAACTGTCTTTGATTACAGAACAAGCATTATTGAATCTTTTGCGCACTCTGATTGGTTGAAACGTTTCGATGAATATCATATAAAACAAGATTCCATTTTCTCTGTGGGTCTGTAATAGAAACACATAAGACGTCAAAATGTCCTGAGAACAACAGTCGCGTTACTTGACTTTTTTCAACTAATATTTTTATTGAAAATAACAGTACAATAGAGATATTTTTTGCACACTTACATATTATTATACATAACTAATTTGAAATAATTGTTTTCATCTGACTTTTTTGTTTTAAAAAATTTAGACGTTTCGACTCTCACTCGAGTCTTCATCAGTTAACCGTTAGTTGCGCGAGGACGCCAATTGAAAGACAAAAAAACATCAGTCCGAGCTCGCGCTCGTGCCCTGTAGCGTTCTATATAGTCCATTCGGTCGTTGCCAGCGTTGGCGTCCAAGTTGGAATGCCAGGCTTCTAGGAACAGTCGTTGGTGGTATTTGGCTTCTGTGTCAACAATGCTCGCATTGTCGAAGTCAAAGGTATGACCCGTTTCGTTGGCATGTTGGGCGACCTTCGACGTTCGTACATTGTTGCAAACCGATCTTTTATGTTCCGCAAGTCTCGTTTTCAGTGATCTCTCCGTTTGTCCGTAGTAGACAAAATCACACTCCAGGCACTTGATTTTATAAACAACTCCTGTTCGTGACTGGATTTCTGTACGTTTCTGGTGACGTGGGAACAACATATTGATCTTGTTTAATGGTTTAAACGCTACCCTTAGCCCATGTTTGCGTGAGATTCTTGCTAACCTTTCTGACGTTTCTTTGATGTATGGCAGGACAACCATTCCTTTGTCATTGGTGTTTTGTTTGTTCTGATGCTGAACTTTCCCTGATGCCGGTTGACCGTTTACTAATCTCTGTTTGCACTGGTGGATGAGTCTTTCTGGATAGTTGTTGTCTAGGAGCACATTGCGTACTGTTTCCAATTCTCTTTGTCTTCCAGCAGCAGTGGATGGAATATTGACTGCTCTTTGGATCAGTGTGTTCACGAATGACTTCTTGTGTCCAATAGGATGGTGTGAATTGAAATCCAAGTACTTATCTGTGTGGGTAGGTTTACGGTATATATCGATTACGATGTTCCCTTCGGCATCACGGGTAGTATTAGTATCAAGAAAAGGAAGGCCCGTCTCGTTCTCTTTTTCGATAGTGAATTGTATGTGTTCGTTTATGCTGTTGAGATGCTGGTGGAAAGCATCAACGTCAGAATTTCTTAAGCAACAGTGACTATCATCCACGTATCTGAACCACCATTTGGGAGGGTTAGGAAACGTACTGATGGCCAGACTCTCAACGTGTTCCATAACAAGATTTGCCATTAATGCACTGACAGGGGATCCCATAGGACAGCCAAATATTTGCTCGTAGTATTTACCATTACATTCGAAGAAACAATGATGTAGAACAAACTCTAACAGTTTCATGATATTCTCCACCGAAAGGTTAGTTCTTTCATTCAGATTCTCGTCTTGCGATAAACGCGCGTTGGTAACCTCTAACGCCAGTTCAGTAGGTATGGATGTGAATAATGACACCACGTCAAAAGAGACCATTATTTCGTCCCCCGTAATGCTGTTCTCTTTCATCTTGTTAGAAAACTCACAACTATTCTTGACGGTGTATGAGTTGGTCAATAGTGGTGAAAGCACACGGACAAGATATTTGGACAAATTGTAAGTTGGTGATCCAGTAGCGCTAGTGATAGAACTTCTTTATAGGTCTTCTTATCATCTAACATGACTTGTAGTTTCTCTAAATAATCGTCACGATTCATAATGACGACTTCCAGCTGATAAAGGTACAGCAGTCGTCATTATGAATCGTGACGATTATTTAGAGAAACTACAAGTCATGTTAGATGATAAGAAGACCTATAAAGAAGTACCACCTTCGACGCTGAAAAAGCACAACTTGGACCTCTTCTCTACAACCATCTACACTCTACTGATGCCCAGTCAGCTCGTTTTTATGGCTTACCTAAGATCCACAAGCCAAACATACCTCTACGTCCTATCACTAGCGCTACTGGATCACCAACTTACAATTTGTCCAAATATCTTGTCCGTGTGCTTTCACCACTATTGACCAACTCATACACCGTCAAGAATAGTTGTGAGTTTTCTAACAAGATGAAAGAGAACAGCATTACGGGGGACGAAATAATGGTCTCTTTTGACGTGGTGTCATTATTCACATCCATACCTACTGAACTGGCGTTAGAGGTTACCAACGCGCGTTTATCGCAAGACGAGAATCTGAATGAAAGAACTAACCTTTCGGTGGAGAATATCATGAAACTGTTAGAGTTTGTTCTACATCATTGTTTCTTCGAATGTAATGGTAAATACTACGAGCAAATATTTGGCTGTCCTATGGGATCCCCTGTCAGTGCATTAATGGCAAATCTTGTTATGGAACACGTTGAGAGTCTGGCCATCAGTACGTTTCCTAACCCTCCCAAATGGTGGTTCAGATACGTGGATGATAGTCACTGTTGCTTAAGAAATTCTGACGTTGATGCTTTCCACCAGCATCTCAACAGCATAAACGAACACATACAATTCACTATCGAAAAAGAGAACGAGACGGGCCTTCCTTTTCTTGATACTAATACTACCCGTGATGCCGAAGGGAACATCGTAATCGATATATACCGTAAACCTACCCACACAGATAAGTACTTGGATTTCAATTCACACCATCCTATTGGACACAAGAAGTCATTCGTGAACACACTGATCCAAAGAGCAGTCAATATTCCATCCACTGCTGCTGGAAGACAAAGAGAATTGGAAACAGTACGCAATGTGCTCCTAGACAACAACTATCCAGAAAGACTCATCCACCAGTGCAAACAGAGATTAGTAAACGGTCAACCGGCATCAGGGGAAGTTCAGCATCAGAACAAACAAAACACCAATGACAAAGGAATGGTTGTCCTGCCATACATCAAAGAAACATCAGAAAGGTTAGCAAGAATCTCACGCAAACATGGGCTAAGGGTAGCGTTTAAACCATTAAACAAGATCAATATGTTGTTCCCACGTCACCAGAAACGTACAGAAATCCAGTCACGAACAGGAGTTGTTTATAAAATCAAGTGCCTGGAGTGTGATTTTGTCTACTACGGACAAACGGAGAGATCACTGAAAACGAGACTTGCGGAACATAAAAGATCGGTTTGCAACAATTGTACGAACGTCGAAGGTCGCCCAACATGCCAACGAAACGGGTCATACCTTTGACTTCGACAATGCGAGCATTGCTGACACAGAAGCCAAATACCACCAACGACTGTTCCTAGAAGCCTGGCATTCCAACTTGGACGCCAACGCTGGCAACGACCGAATGACTCTTCCCGAACTATATAGAACGCTACAGGGCACGAGCGCGAGCTCGGACTGATGTTTTTTTGTCTTTCAATTGGCGTCCTCGCGCAACTAACGGTTAACTGATGAAGACTCGAGTGAGAGTCGAAACGTCTAAATTTTTTAAAACAAAAAAGTCAGATGAAAACAATTATTTCAAATTAGTTATGAGTACAACTGACTGCAGCAGAATCTTTGTTATTATTATACATGGTAAATTAGATAAATTATAAACTTGATTAAAGACATACCAAATAGAAAAAGAAACAAAAAAGGAACCAAATAGAAACAAACATACAAAAATGAAGATACATGCAGATTTAATTTTTGTCATCTATCACCTCCGTGCCAGTCAATCAAAAATTTTTTTTTGGATTTCAGATTTTTGTTTTCAGGATTTTATTATTTTTCCCCATTTGCCTAAATGATTTTGTCCTCACCACATTTTGACGTCATCTGTGCATTTATTAAACTACAGAAGCACGGAGAAATGGAATCTATTTGTTAAACAGTTAGTTAAAGTTGTATCCACTATAAATTTGATCATAAAATTTTACAACAGATAAAAGACGTACGTCCATTTACGTGCTTCTCGAACAACTCGCCCTAACTTTATATACCATTTTGCTACTACTTTGGAAATTCTTCATATTGCAAAACTATTACAATCGCTTATGAAGTCGCTCTTTTTCTCTATATGATCCACCAATAGAAATTCCATTTTTCTTGGCTAAAGCAATTAAGATCTCTTGTTGTTGATCCATTCTAGATGACATAGATTTTATCTGTTGTCTTGCCTTTGAGAGTTCTTGCTTCACTTCACGGAATTGCACTGTCGATGGATCTTCCCGTAGGTCATCATCTCCTGCCTCTTCGTCTTCTATTGATTGTAAATCCATAGAGCTTTGAAAGAATAATGAGAGAGAAAAACATGCTTCAACTTTGGTTTACACTAGCGGCGCAAGTACTGATAAGCGCAAGAAACTTTTCTAGACTCAAGTGCGAAAAAGACAAGCACTGCTATCATTTTAACCATTGGGGATAGTAAACTTTTTCCAACTACTTTTTTGATTGGAAATACTTCGTTGTCACATATTGCATGTTGAAAGAACTATAAATGTCCTAAAATCGTTTTTAGAATGCTGAAGGATAAATAGTTGAAAATATAGTTATTGTACAAAAAAGCATTGATATATAAAGATTTTGAAAATGAAAATAATTCATTTAAACTTTTCAATGACCTCATCGATCAAAGCTGACGTCGTCAAAACTGTAATTTTGTCATAGCTCATGTTCTAATAATTAATGACGAAAACAAAATCTGCCAAGTTGTAGAGAAACAATAATGCAAATAAATGCCAGTACTTTGTTTTAACCTTGTCTTAAAACTAAATTTTGAATAGAAATGTAACATTTTAATATGACATCACTATGACGCCAGCCTTGACTGCATTATAATAAACTATTATGTCTAATAGTTATAACACTTATAATTTCATTATGTCAAAGATTTTTGATATCATTTACAATTTCTAAAATGTGCCATATTTTAACTGCGCATATTTATTCCCACCATGAAACAGGAGTCTGACTTTCGATATCATTTTTAATATAGAGGCTTTGCACCACCACGTGATGGCAGCCATGACAGGAGGCGCAACAATGTCTTGTCCCCCTGGGAAACTGAACTCTTTCTCATGTAAACCAGATTAGTCCAAACTCTATTGTCCCTGCCTCCTGTCATGGCTGCCATCACGTGATGGTGCAAATTAAAGCCTCTATAGGCTGAATTCACGTAAACTGACTAGCTTTTCAAGAAGGACTAAAAGAGCTACACACATGTAATAGACTGGCATGTACTTGTGTTTTTTTTTACCTGAATATTTCCTTAAAATGTCTTCTTGTGTGACTAACAGTGATTTCAGGCTTGTAGAGCCAGTTTGTGATGATTCTTGGATATTTCTTTTCAACATTAGATACAAAGTCGATTTTCATTTTTTTGTTGATTACAAAAGCAGTTTGTTGAATAGCATCGATGTCACCGACAGCAAGACCAATCTAATGAATGAAAAAATTATGATTTGCTATTAGGATAACGTTTTCTTTCTTTCTTTCCTCCTTCCCTTCTTTCGTTTTATCGTCCTTTTTCCTGGTTCTTTTCTTTGTTCAAATTTTCATCTTTTTTTCCTTTTTGTTTGTTTGTTTGTGTGTTTCTTTTCTTCTTCTTTTCTGTTCCTTTTTTTATGCATATAGCTTATTCTTTCATTCACTATTCAACATTATGTAGGCACTTACCAGCAAATTCATCAAGACTATAGGCATAGCAAGAAGAAAAATGTAGAAAAAGACAAACGAAAGTTCTTTGAACGGCACTTCGGGCGCTCCAGTCTTTTCATTGAATGCCGTTAGGCCGTCAACCAATAGCGTAGCGTAATCTAGTTCTCCAATTGTCATCACAGTTGTCTTGACGACGGATTTAAAAATATCTTCAAATGCTTCCTGAAACAATGGTGGCAAATAATCTTATGTCATGTTTTGTAATTTTTTTCTTTTGTGGACTCTTTTGTGGACTCTTTGGGAATATGGAAGGGAACTAATAGGGAGCGGAGACTTAATACTTCATTGCCATATGGTCAATCATATCTAATCATTTAACGTTGCCTAGAAAAAGAAAGAAATTTAAACCTACAATTATTGCTAAAATCGTCGACACGATTTGGGAGGTAGGGGGATGTCTCTAAACAATATTTTCCAGAGTGCCAGCAAAACGCATAGAACACTGTAGAAGACTTTCAAAGTTTTTAGGGTCGAAAATATCCTTGCTTTGGCTAAGAATTAATCGATTTAAAACTCATATCCTAAAGCGGAGATGGCATATAAGTGTTCAAATTTGGCTAAATTATTGTAAATTGGTCAGTGATGTGGCTATTTCGTTATTGGGCCAGAAATCCATTGAACGGACAAAATCCTCGAGCAAATTTCAGAAAATGCCACGATGAACAAAATTACTTTGTTTAGGTATGTTTTGTTTAATTGCTTTTCCTTCATACCAACGCAGCGAACAACAGCGCTTTCGCGCCAGTTGACATTGGGCCCTGTAATAGGCTAGAACACACACATCGGCAACTTCATGGCTTACTCTCCCTGAATAGTTGAGTGGGTTCTTTAACGTTCCTACAATGTAAGGGTAATTGTAGTAGTTTTTGGAAAGACGGGGCCTGTGGTTTAACGTCCTTATCCGAGAAGACGTAAAAGTCTAACCATTTGCAGCTGTAATTACAAAGTCAGCACCTTCTCAATTATTTTAGACCCTGAGCATTGGTCTGGCCGGGAAATCGAGCCCCTCCCTTCCGCACTGAAAACCGGCGCCCAATCAACTGAGCCAACCGGTAAGCGGTTTTGTGAGATCTATTGAAGTAAAATTCACCCTAAGAGGCAGTGGCCTGATAAAGCAGGCTACGAGGTTTCTTGATGTGAAATTACAAACAATTTCGACCATGCGCAGAGAGCTTCATATCAATCCTTAATACACCGAGAATGATTTAATATTCAATATAAGCGTTAGTGTTTGCTGACGAAAGGATTCATTTAAAAACGCTCGTGAACCATAAATATTACGCTTCGTATTAAATATTCATTTTTATTGTTTTCACTTTCAATCAATGCAATGGCTGTCAAGATGTGAATTCCACCTGCACAAACCATATTTCGCAAAGGTGGATCCAGGGTTTTCACTCGGGAGGGGGTGAACATTATAAAATCAGAGACCGCTAGGAGGATCCAGAGAACATTTTGGGGTTGTATCGAGAAGGATAGCGATCCAATCTCGTTTTAGGGTGTACACCATTTGCAACTCCCCCCTTCTAATCCCGCCCCTTCTTGGCGAGGAATGAATATTTCAGCCGTGGTTACACGGACGATTTTTTGTTTGCACAGGCGACATGATATTTTGACATCACCAACATTAAAATTTCGTGCACCATATTTGTTTATGAAAATCAGTCTTTCAAAAAATTACCTAACTTATATGAATGAATGAATGAGTAAATGATCAATAAATGAATAGATTAAGAAATATTGATTAATTTGTTCTAGTATCTTACCTCTTCCTTGAAAAGGATATAGAACACTACAGCAAAATTTAGGATAAAGATCAAAAAGAGCGAGAGGCATTTACACAGGGTCTTGACTACTTCTAGATACATTGTAACGAACAGCCCAATGTGAGACAAGACACGTAGAAACAAAATCAAGTTCGTGAAACCTAAAAACACCGAAACCGTTCCTATATGCCATATGACCTGCAGCAGAGAGAAAAATAAGAACACCAGAATTAGGATTCCCCTACATGGAATTTTCTTAGGCTGTTTATATTAAGACGAGTTGCCGTTGGTAGCCGGAATAACTCTATTATTCTATTTGCTGGGGATCGACAAGCAATTTATATATTTCTCCAGATGTATTCAGACTACCAGAGATATCAGGCCTTCATACAAACAAGACTTTAGGATCTTGAGCTGACGCTTAGCATTCTCTTTATACAAGGATAACTTTTCTGTCGCTCAATAGGCCATTTGCACGATGGCGTCATTTTACTGCAACTACCAGAACGCTTTACGAATTTTCTTTCTTATTCAGATTTTTATTCCCTCCTGAGAATAGCAAAAAGAGTGATACTAACTATTTCTCAAAAGAAAGTGGGCGAAGCATTCTGGTATAAATGACGCCATAATGCAAGTCGCCTATTAGTACCGTACCATAGTACTAGTTCGTTCTGATAAATACATTATGGACTCCCTTTGGTCAAGGCGTCGGCGCGAGAAAGGCCGTCAAATTTCGCACATGCGCAAACGTGTTTGACCTAGCATAGGTAAAGAGCGCGGAGTTAGATCTCACAAGTTCTAAACCTACCCATGCTTGCTCTTGTAACCAGCGACTTTTGAATATGAAGGGACTAACATAAATGAAGGCACCTACGTACAGACACCATTCCAATAAATTAGTAATGTCCTTGAAGTAGTGAATCTTCATTGTGCACATTTGAAAGAGTTCTTTAAGAACGTGGAACGTGGAGAATACCATGATAAGCCATGGAATGGATTGACCAAATTTGATTTGATGTCCATCCAATTCAATTGTTATGAGGGAATCATTTAAGACGTTTTTATAGTGTATTGATTGTTTTCGACGTTGCAATGCTATAAACAACGAAAAACAAGCCAGAAATACTAAATATAATAAAAGGTTAAAAGCAAAGATGACTCGTCCAAACGCCCTCCATTTTGATGACAACAGCTTCCTTGCTAAGGGATGACTGAGTAGATCTTGACGTTTAAATTTTACCATATCCGCTAAGCCTATGTACCGTTCTCCTCCCGGTCCACTACAGTCGCTTGGGCCTGGGTCTAAGTAGTGAAAGTTATACTTGCTAATCACTTTACCAGATTTTCCCTGTGAACATACAGACCGCTGTACACAACGATCCATTACGACTTCTGCGGCCTCTGGGAAGAACTGAATTAAAGCTGTCATTGGATTAGGGGTGTTGTGGCTATGAATTCTCAAAACCTCTTCCCATCTGAAAATAATATTAAAGAAAAAATGAGATAAAACCTAGTACGTTTTGGTGCAAACAGTTTGCAACGATATTTGCAGTTTAAAAATTCATTGTAAATTGTGTGCACAAAAAACGGCCTGCAAAATCTTGCAATACTGATGTATCGTATACGTTGGAGGGGGATGTTACATGTACAAGTACTACCCTAAAAGTCCTGTTCACACGAACGACTGTCAAGGGCAAGTAGCTTATCCAGAGTCAGTACAGTGTGGAAAGACAAGCGCTACCAAAGAAACTTACATTATTGAGTCTGTGTGTGTTGCTTGTGTGAGAAAAGACAAGCACAGCTAATGAGCAGTACATTACTGAGTCTGTGTATGTTGCTTGTGTGAGAAAAGACAAGCACTGCTATTGAGGAGTACATTACTGAGTCTGTGTATGTTGCTTGTGTGAGAAAAGATGTGAAAATGGAAAAGTACCCGCAAGACGTTGCTAATTCGTGTAAGAAACTTTTACTTTTTTTTGTTTTGTTACCATTGTTACCTGGCGTGTTTGATAATTGCCATGACAACGTCACCATTTTGTTGCATTATTGCACAGTCTAAGCAATTCATATGGTTATCATTCAGAGTAATCTCAATTTCGTTGTCAAGCAGTAACCTAGCAACCTCCACGTGACCATTAATACATGCTACATGCATAAGTGTGTTGCCTTGGATGTCTTTAATGTTAAGCTGAGCTCCATGCTCCAGAAGAAATGAAATAGTTTCTACGTTACCACTTTTCACTGCCCACATAACTGGTGTCCAGTGGTTAATGTCTAGAAAATCAATCTCGGCTCCAAACCGAAGCAGTGTGGCACACACCTTTCTGTAAACAAACGAATTAAGGCTTTTAGTACACTGGCCTGAAGAGCTACATCATAAGTTGAACAAAGTTCATATCCAGTAGATAAAATGACCCTGCTATTCAATAACTGATTTTAACGTTCGGATATTTCTGTGTTTGCATGGCACTCTTAATTTGCACTACAGTGCAATTACACTTGTAATTTGCACTGCAGTGCAATTACACTTGTAATTTGCACTGCAGTGCAATTACTCTTTCTTGCCGTGTTAGTGATTAACGTATAACATCGCTGCACTCAGCCAATCAGAACTGATCGAATTTTATTTTTCACGTTTATTATTAGCTTAATTATCAGCCTTATTTACACTGAATGGTCACCTTCGTTTGTACATTGCTGCATAGTGTAATGGAGTTCTCATCAACTCATCCATATCAAACACGGCTGTCATTCCTGACCGAGCCAACATCTCAACTACTCGACATTTTCCTGATTCAGCAGCGAGATGAAGAGCAGTTTTTCTGTTGACATCTTTAAGAGTGCAATTAGGCTTTCTGAGGAGGAGCGACTCCATTATCTGGAAAGATATAATCATTCAATAAGGGAAATGTAGCAGTGTAATAGTGCGACGCCAAAGGTCAGTAAAAATTGAATAGATGATGAAACCTTCTGCATGGACTGAAGACTTCCATGATAACAAAAAGACAAAAAAATAAATAATTTTTAAGCAGCATCCCATGAAGTTACAAAAGATGAGGAGCGATACATCGCGAAGTAGATTATTAAAGAAAAAAGGTTGGATGCGCGTATCTTCGGTAGAGCACAAAACGTTCGAGCTTGCCGTAAAGGAATAGCAAAACACGATTGATATCTACGTATTTAGCAGACATGTCACGTGTTAGTTTTTATCATCATCATCATCATCAATATTATTATTATTATTATTATTATTGATCCTTATGTTCTCTACCGTCGTCCTCAGCATTTCCGTCGCAACATCTTAAAATTCCTAATAATCGTATCTCATGGAGGGCGACAGCAGTGAGAGTGGCAACAACTGGGGTAAATCTTCTACTTGTTTGATTTTTTGAAAGAAGAAGGAGATGATGAAAAATAACAAGAAATCGTAATTTGGATAAAGTATAAATTAAAGTAAATCTTAACGTGCTGTCGTTTTCTCAGTTTTAGGATCCGACGGTGCCGTGCAGTATAGTCCACGGCTTTTTACAGCAGTATGAAATCTGTTCCTACGTACAAGTCGATGAAGGCGAAAGACGCGTTTCCTGAGAAAACAATTGTATATACCCACCAACCTTAAAATTTCCAGTCATAGCTGCACAATGAAGTGGAGTTCTTTCCTTTTTAGGCTCGTAACGATTAAGTAGTTGATGACCACCTTTCTTTTCCAGTAAGAATGACACAATTTCTTCTTGTTCGCTTTCCACTGCTAAGTGGAGGCACGATCTTCCTTGGTTATCCACCGACATGATATCCGCACCATACTCGACCAACAGGCACACACAGTCAGTGTGACCAGCGATGACGGCGCACAGAAATGGAGTCATGCTAGAGATGTCCTTAGTGTCAATAGAAGCCCCACAGTCCCACAGTTGTTTGATGACTTCCTTGTTTCCAAAAGCAGCAGCACTAGGTAATTGATATCATAATATTTACATATAACAACCATGGCAATGGAAATATCTCCATGACGAGAAGAAGAAGAAGAAGAAGAAGAAGAAGAAGACGAAGGAGGAGGAGGAGGAGAAGAAGAAGAAGAACGAGAAATCAACTGCCTGATAAATTTCATCCGAAGGTTCTCCAATAGAACTTTTCAGGTCTATATGCAAATTGCCCACTGATAACATGACATCCCCTTGAGATTTGTTCTTTATGATGAAATTGTTAGGAGATTTACGTATGGAAGAATCAACTCTCAAGAGTGGCTTCACATGGGCTGAAATGGGACGATAAACTACGATGGTAAAGAGATATACCTTAAAAGGAGATTTTTTTCAGCATGAAGTTGTAACAATGGCTACTAATTAAAAGTGCCAAAAACTAGCTCTAATTCTAATTTTTATCAGTTAGGAATTGATCTACTAAGATACAATACCTCTTTAAAACAGTCTTTTGGGTACAAAGTGGTTGTCGTGCATTTATATTCAAATTTAGCAACTTTCAAGCTGAGTGCAAAGATTTACATGGCAATTGAGCGAAAGAAGGCCTAAAACTCATTTTGGATTCAGATTTTTACTCTGGATTAACACTTTTATTCAACCTTATTAACCAAAACCACTTACCAACAACCTAAACTTTGTGAAAGTACTAACTTTAGCTTTGTACAACAGTTATTCTTTTACTGAATAGTTTTTGTTGTCCAATGCTTGAACGTGAAAAATATCTCCTCTTAATACAAAATCACTGTTACAATATAATACATACTAATGTAGAGGTGTTTTCATTCGTTCATCCTGACAGTTAACCTTTGCTTGCTTGCTGAGAAGCAACGCAACGGAGTCTCCTTCGCCACACATAGACGCGAAATGTAAAGGGGTCTGGCTTGAGTTAGTGACATCATTGACAAGTGCATTGTGCTGGATAAGCAGCTTTGTATGCTTAAACAATCCACTTTTTACAGCTCTATGAAGGGCACTTTCCCCATCTACGCATTTTGCATTGATGAAGTTCTGGAACTTAGTATCGTTTTTTGGTGGGTTAAAGACGCTGACAGGTGATTTGAAGTAGTGCTGAATAGCTGCAGACGATAAAATACAAAAAAGAGCGTAACATTGTTAACAAAATTTCAATTTCTATATTTACAAATAACATCTTTGTTTCTTTAAACTAGAACAAAGAAGGTTGAAAAACCAAAGAAACCAAGAAACATAACAAAACAAAGAAGCAAACAAAAGAATGAACGAACGAACAAAGAAACAAACAAAAGAACGAACGAACAATCGGATGAACGTAAAATGAACAAACAAAAGCCCCAAAGTGTGGAAGCAACTAGAAAAGGGGAAAGAAAAGAAATTTGTCGTTTATTGTCAATAATGTAGAGCTCGAAAAGCAAGAGAAACACTTGGCTATGCCCCAAAAGCTTTTTTGTGCTTGCAACCCTCAGCATGTTAATCTAAAGCTACAAAGATATTGGCGCGGGCGTGCGTTTTGGATTAAGGTTAAGCAAGAGGCACAAAGCGTTTATATCAAACATGACAAACATGCTCCTTAGCTTTGCAATGGTTCTCTTTCCATATTGAACTGCTGGTACAACTACTCACCTGAATCAATAATAGTAGATAAAACTTGAAGGCTTCCCCCATATACGGCTGCATGTAATGGACGAAACCCTTGAATTGCACATGCGTCAATATGAGCTCCTGAATTAATGAGTATCTGGTCGAAAAAATATATTTGCTTGGTACTCCTTTTTTCCATGATATTCAGAATGCAGATCTATATTAGAATTGTGATGGAGGTCAGGAGCACGTTGCCGGTGGATTTAAAAACCATTAGGGACTCGTACGAGTCTCTTAGTGCTGTGATGATCAATACAAGACCAACATAGTCAGAAAGAGCAGAAGCTATACAAACGCTTGGTGTAAATGGGATCAATATTGAACAACAATTCAAAAGCTCCAAATATTACTAAGAAATTTAAGCTAATACTAAGAAATGTATGAACGACCGGACAAGTTGCCGGGTAATCGACACATTTCTTAGTACAATTTTGAGTTTTTTAATGGCAGTATCTCGTTTAATATTGATTCGATTACTGAACACCAAACTTCGGAATAGTTTAGTTTCTAATTACTGGAGACCGCTGAGTTTCCTGACAAAAGGCGTATTTATACGGCGTTAGCCTCGAGTCAACGTAATTCAAAAATACCAGTGAGAGAAATGCAGAAATTGTTGATAAACAACAACACAACAATCGAGTTCATTCCCATGGGTTTTCTTGAAAAGGAGGCCAAGCCTACATAAATGCGCCTTTTGTCAGGAAACTCGGCGGTCTCTAGTAATTGGAAACTGGACTATTTTTTATAGCTCGATGTGCTCGTTCTGACTATGTGGGTCTTGTTTGGTCGTGCGTTGATTATCGCAATATTAAGAGACTCGTCCCTAGTCCCTAACGGCTTGAAATCTGGCAATTACCAGGAGTATTTATGTTGTCTATTAGGTATATGTCACGTCACAGTTAACAAATGGGACATTTTAGAATATCATTCTGCACCCCGGGCATAACGTTAGTGTTGCTTGTTTTGTTATTGGCTATTGTTGTATTGTCTACATGCCTCAGGTGTCCTGCAACACCAAGAAAGAGCCGATGTTTTCATAGTTGTGTAAGTGATTGAATTTTTCCAATACAAACCTCAACTGGTTCCAGATGCCCATATCCACAAGCAAAATGTAGCGCTGTAAATTTCATCTGGTTCATACTCTGCACGTCGATGTCGGTTTTGGAGGTAAAAAGTCTCATGGTTTCAACACTGTTAAACCTCGCACACACGTGCAACGGAGTGTCTCCTGTTGATGATGATGGGTGGTTGGGATCAGCTCCTCTGTCTAGAAGAATCCTGGCTACATCAATGTGATTGTATCTGTAAAGAATAGATAGAGCGACAATAATCATGAATTGTGTTTCGAAAGTGTACATTAAAATTCTGTGAAAACACCCCTAACAACCTCCGTCATTTTCAGTACTGAATAAACTGCATGAATCATTCCACTCGAAGTTATCGGACACCGTTCGTCCCGAGCGAGCTTAGAATAAACTACGAACATCGACCTGCTCGCTACTAGAGCCATCGGTAGCTCAGTGGTTAGAGCGCCTGGCCGGTAAAGAGTGTACTAGTGTCCCCTCGTCTCTTGCATCTCACGTGTTTCTCTCAGGTCCAACTATCCCGAGGTATCATGGATACCAAATCCCTCCCCACCGAGGAAATGTCTTATTACAAAGACTAGTCAACAAGTTGCACCAAAGGTTTGCAAATTTTACAGTTCTCAGTTTGTGTACAAAGTTCAACAGTATATATATAATTGTCCTTTAAATAGCTTGGAGGGTGCCTTTCCCTCTGTGGGTAACGTCTTGAGATGACAGCTGATCCCGTCTCAGCTGTCTGGGGACCAAGATCTTTCTCTTGCTTCAAACCTGTTGCAGAACGATGACCGAAGCTGAAGAGTACTTGCTGTTTGAAAAAGGCCAGTTTGGAGACCACAACCCCGACGCACTTCAGAGAACCATTTGGTGGGTTTTGTCCCTCCATTTCGGATTCAGAGCACGAAATTAAACGAGTCCAGAAAGTTAAAATGGGGTGATGTAGGCCTCGATAAAGATCCAGAAACTGGAAGTGAAATCCTTGTTTGGAAAGCTGAGCGCGGGTCCAAAACAAGACATGGAGATGGCCACCAAAGAGCTTTCAATCCAACAGCTCACTCAACAAATAACCAGCGGTGTCCAGTAAAGTTGTACAAGGCCTTTGCAAGTCATCGACCTGAAGCCAAGGAAAGAAAGAAAAAACAGATTCTCCATTCTTTTTGGCGGTGAACCACAGGAGAAAAACAGGTTCAGAGATATGGTATTCAAACAGCCCTGTAGGAAAAAGTTCCATTGGCAAATTTTTGGCGAGTGCTGCTCAAGCCGTCGGTTTGCCAAGCAATATCAGTAACCATTCTGTGAGAAAAACATGCATTTCACGCTTAATGGACGGTGGCTTTCCTAAAAATTATGTTGCTCAGCTGAGCGGCCACAAGAACCTGAAGAGACTGGATTCCTGCAAGTCTGCATCTGCTTCGTACCAACGCGAAATGTCAATGGCTCTTAGTCGATCGTCAGCTGGCCAGATTGACAACACAAAGCCCCATGGCGTTCAACAAGGTAAAGATCTACTCAAGTCTGCAGTTTGTGAAGGTGTTTTTTCAAGTGCCACTATTGGTAAATTTGAGGCCTGCACTTTCAACTTCAACCTGATCACCGATTCTGCACAGAAAAGCGACGACGAATACAGCAAGGAAGCTAAGCAAAATTGTGTTGACGAGTCTTAAAAAGGCCCGTTTCTGTGTGGATGTTGACAGTGAGCCACGTTTTTTGAAAAAAAAACTTGAGCTTTGTTTTGCTTGATAAACTACTTTAAGAATCGATTTATATTTATGTAAATTTGTCAAAGCATGAAAGCCTGCGGCCTCGGTCAGGACTTTCAAGACCAGGCCTCGGGCACAGTTTTTCCCTGTACGGACCTCCCAGCCGGTAAATAACATATATAAGGTCTTCTTCCTCATCGAGGTCGTCTTGGGTAGGCTTTATAGTTTTCTTGAAGAAGGACAAGTTCCTTGTGGTTGACTTGTCTCCCCGCCGCTGCAGCTCTGACCAATGATCCCTTCTTCTCGACTGACTACAAGCGGCTCCGGCTTATACACCATATCCAAAAAACGTTGTCGCATCAAGTCCACAGTGTACATTCCAAGACCGCAAAGGATTTTGGCAGTTTTTTTTAATTAATCTATTAACACTATACACCTTTTTCAAAAGCTTTGACCGTGGTCAATATATTGCATCATGGCCAGGTGAATATGAAACGACGGTACGGTACGTTCAATAAATTTGTTCGAAGACCTAATTTTATAGTCAATGTCAAGACAGTTGAAGGTTTGCAAATATACTGTTCAGATCTAGAAGATGTCAAGAATTAGGACAACTAAGTCATTACATCTCATCATAAAGTAAATTATGTCTTTAAGTTCAAATGATACGAGTTTCTTGCTTCACCTTATTTATTGTTCATATACAGGTTTATTGGAAAACGATGTTCTCAAGCAGACGTCGGAAGAGTACAGTTTTGTTATTGGCCAAAAACCTCGAATTCTTACTTCCAGATTTTAAAATTATGCTAATTAATGTACATTAGAAAACAGGCGCCGAGCTTTTTCAGATTGACTTCATATGCTTCGTAAGTGAAAATGAGGATTCAATGAACCATTTTCTTGCTTTTGTTCAGTAGACTTTTGTAATCAATTAGTGAGTCCTATTCAGCAAAAGTCATTAAATTTTATTAATCCTTTATAGCTTCAAGAAACCTCAAGGAGTAAGTCACTCACAGAATGAACATTAGATGATTGAATGTATACAAGAGTTGACTTCATATTTTAGTAAGTTAAAACGAGGATTCAACACTTTTCTGGTTAAATTTGTTTAGTAGGCTTTTGAATATCAATTAGCAGGCTTATTCAGCAAATATCATTGAACTTTATTAATCTTTTATAGCTTTAAGAACCTTCAAAGAGTCGGTCACTCTGATTCAACGTTAGATAACTGTATATATGTGAATTAAAAAGCATGATAACAAAAGTAATATATTTTTTTCTCACCAGCTCAATCATTACGGAATGTCCAAAGCATTTTATTATTTAATTATCAGCAAAAATTTGATTGGTATTTTGAACAAATTAAGATTCTCTAAATACCTGCAAGCTATGTGAAGCGGTGTTACGCCATCTGGGATAGACAGCACATCAAGTTCGGCACCAAAGTCCAGTAACACTCTAACTACTTGTGTTCTGTTGTGCATAGCAGCAATGTGCAGCGGACAAAATCCATCTTCGTCGTGAGAATGAACTAAACTGTCATCATCGATAACGACCGCTTTAACAACATTTAGAAGCCCTTTTTCGGAAGCTTTATGCAGCTCTGATTGCTTAACTTTTTTTGGCAAACAAACTTGAGTAGAGGCTTGAGACTTTGGTGGTTTGAGGAAGCCATTTTTTACAGTGTTTAGTTGAAAGTTTCCAGCAAATTTTGTAGCTACATCTTGGGGAGAATTTTCTTCTCCGTCGGAAAGATCTAAGGCCTTGTTAGAAAACATAATTTCTCATTCATGTCATTTTCCCTCTTGTAATTACAAACCGTCGATATATTTGTACTTCAATATAAGATTAGTACTCTGGCAGGTTTGAGAGTTTGGTCTTAGATCTTTTCAATTCAATTCAATTTAATTAATCTTGGGATTCATTCATTTGCAAATTCCCTATGGATTTCACCGGTGTTGTTATTATTATATAGACTTGCTAATGCACTACGAAATATCTGACACCTTTATTCTTGAATTTGATAATGATAATTAACAAGACTACCGCAATACATATAGCATATGTTGTCTCGAGCATAGAAAAATCACCAAAGATGATTTATGATTAAGGATTGAAACTTCTGCGGCTTGAATGTATTTTTAAGTTGTAAATTAATAAATAAATATTTTATGAAAACAATCATGAATAAATTATTAAAATGAATATTATCATGAAACCTGACTGCAATGTTGACATTTTTAATGAAAAAGTCGACATAATAGTATAAATGCGTGTGGTAGAAAAATGTACTATTGTGCAGAGCAGTTACTTATTTCAATACCTTCAATAACCATTTATCTGTTTCTTTCTTGGTATTGCTTGTTTTCAAACAGCTGATAAAGGCCTTTGAATCTCATTATCTAGCTTCAAATGACGGGCAAACATGGCCCTTCATATGCTCTTAACAATATAGTATTCTACTGCAGAAAATGTGTCATGAAATTGAAATAAAAAATGAAATTTTAGCATTTATATAGCACAAATATCTATATGTATATTTATAAAATATTTCAGATATAACGCGCGCGCTGATTGGCTGGCTACCATGTTTATATCAGAGGACAGAGACATGGCTCGCTCAAAAAACTCTGGAAGATGTACAGCACTCGAAAAGCAAGAGAAACACTCGGCTACGCCTCGTGTTCCTAATCTTGCTTTTCTCTTGCTCTACATCTTCCACCGTGTTTATATCATAGTACAGAGACATGCGCGCGCGTTTTATATTGCTTAAATAAATCAAATGCGCTTAGAGTTTGTTAGTAGTAAGGACAGACTGTTGCACCAGGAGACAATCCTCTGCTCTTTACGAACAGCACAACAGGATCTTTTCCACTATACAAGCAGAGTTACAGTGAAAGCAGACGGGACCTACGGTTTAACGTCCTTATCAGAGAAGACGTGAAGGTCTAACCATTTGCAGATGTAGAAAGGCTGCCTTGGGGACTTGCGGGAGGTAATAAGGCTCCTATCTTATTACCTCCCGCAAGTCCCCAAGGCAGTCCTTCTCGGGATCGAACTTGGCTTTATTCAGTGCAACGTTCAAATCCAACTTCCAACTGAACTATTAACTTACAATTCAATATCTTAAAAGAGTTGATGACGAGTGTTCTGAGATTGTATTTCCGTCAGCTATTTATCAATTAGTCAACACAAAACCATGCGTCCATCGCGTTATATACGCACGAGAGAAAATATAAAAACTCTTAACAAGCGAAAGAGTGGCACGAGGCGTAGCCGAGTGCCACTCTAGCTTGTTAAGAGCTTTTTATATTTTCTCGAGAGCGTATATAACGCGATGGGCGCATGGTTTTGTGGACTAATTGATTTATAACATGACCAGAAATCTATCATGAGACCCATGGGCAAATAGTTCATAAGCATCTCAGCCAATCAGAGCGCCTGTTATAAAATCGAAGAAATCTCAGCGAGACAGAGCGAGACAGGAAGCGACACAGTTTTCCATGTTAAAAGGTGTTTTATTGGAAAATGGAAATCAAATGGAAAAATACAACCCATTGTAATACAACATCTAGTAAAGTGGTTTTCTATTGCGTCTAGATGTACAGCATATCAAGTAAATGTTTAAATCCGAGAATATAAGAATATGAGCGAAAAACACGTGTTTACAACTGGTCGTTGTTAGCTTCACTAAAGAAAATTTGCAAGTTTTGAATGGTGCAAGAGCTAAACAAACCATGCTGACCATGAGACGACTGAACAAACTTTGGATTCATCACAGATGGGCTTGATGTTTGTGTGATTTGTACTGCTTCTTCTTTTGGCTTTTCCACATGGCTTTTGAAAGGACAGCACTGCAGTTGAAAAGCTGCGACGTAGAAGGACGTGAGTTGTAATGGAGCAAACTCTGTTCGCTACGATGGCCGGATATGGCCATAATGTGGCGATTTGGCACTCCTTCGTTAGACCACACTGTTATTGCCGTAGCCCTTACTGAGTGGTTTGTATACAACTTAGAGAGTCCTGCTGCTTTGCTTATTTCTTTCATCATATTTCCAAGTTTGTTTTCGCCGATGGGTCGAGCTTCAAACCAAACATCGCCGTCGTTTGCAGACCAATTTCGTCGAGGATATTGAAAGAACGAGGTGCATTTGGGGTTAACTTTGGACAAGTAGAATTTCAGAGCTTTAAATCCGTCATGTGGATGGTCTGTTTCATACATTCTTGCTTCTTTTTCAAAGCTGGCAATATCTTTGACACCTCCAGGATGATTCTTAGAGACTTCGTCATGAGTCATTGTGAAAAACCGGCGTCCACTTGGATCTTTGTCAGACTTAAAACTTGTGACTGACAGTTCTCTCTGCCCTTCACGGCCTCTTCTGCAAAAGTAAAGGACTATGTGAAACCATACATTCCACAGTAGAGATAGAGGAGTAGTTAAACTGAACACTGAACTGTCCCTCAATTTCACCAAATCTTCCTCTTCGATAGGCGGCTTGTGGGTAGAGTTTTGCTTGCCTTTCTTTTTGAGATTGGCAATCTGTGCATCAAGCATTTGGTTTGATTTTTGAAATCGTGGATCTTGAGAAATTTTTAGGGCTCTGTTCAATGGTGGTTGGTTCAGATAACGTTCAACTCCATGTCTGAAACCTAACAACGTTGATTTGCTGTACTCTTCGCCTGTTTTGGTTCTCGCCTCGGCATAAAAACGTCGCAATTCAAGTCAAGTTGACCGATGGTCATTTTTTCAAGAGGCGTTTGGATTTTCTTTTCTCTGCACTATGCTGAAAGGTAAAAAATATCACCATAAATATTATGAAAACTTGAATAGATTAACTAAGGTATAAGTTTGAGGCTATTTGTAGTAGTTTAAAAAGGCAAAAAAATTTGCTACTGACAGTCATTTTCCAAACACCGAGTTGGCTTTCTATTTTTTGCCGAGAAAAAATATATTTATACTTAAAAACAAATTTTTGACTTACTTTTAAAGGTAGAAATCGCCCAATTTGTTGCTTTTTTAGTTTTTGCTGACAATCGATTCTCCAGCAGAGAGTTGAGATCTTTTTCTGATAATTCGGCGAAACGTCCTTTTTTTTCTTCTGCGTGGTGCTGGGGCTTTTTCTCTGGCAGTGAAAAGTCTTTTTCTGGATCTATGCTAAAGTTTGGAAGCTCATCATCAAAAATATCTTGCAAATCTGGAAATAGTTCGTCCATTTTTGTGAAAAAAAAGATGCGAAAGGGAAGAAAATGACGTGAGCATGAAGCCCATGGGCAAATAGTTGATAGCTTTCTGGCCAATCAGAGCGCGCGTAAGATTGTAGTTATGTTATAAATCAACAGTGATTAATTGTATTTACTTAAATCTTATTGAACATAACACTTGTAAACATTGGTGTTTACTTCTAATTGTACGGGATTATGAACAGAAAGCTAAAAGTAATTATCGTTGAAATAGTATATTGAATGTCATCTTGACGGAGAACATCAGGACTTATAAATCATATAATATAGACTAGCTATTTCTAATAGAAAGTGAAATGCTGCGAGCAAAAAACAGCTGGTGTATCCACGTTAGCAGAACTGTTCCCCTAAAACTCACGAAAGTACACCGCTTTGTCTGATATATCAAATGTTTCTTGTTTATCTCCTGTGCGTTGTGTGACGAACACTGCTAGTTGACCTTCAATATTGAACTAGACGCACTCGTGCGTTCACTCGTGCCCATGTAAAAGGGAGCCCAAAATCGGCCGTAAAAAGGACATTTAGATTAGCTGTTGCTACAGTAAGAGCGATTGACATGTTGTCGTTAATAAACTTTTTAACAAGACGCACCTCGAACCGTACACTGGTTGCCTGTAGTTCAACAAGCCGCAGTAGTAAAGACCTTTAATTTGTCTGTCAACAGCTATTCATGCAAAAATTTTGTACCGCTGATCGAATGTATAGCGTGCTCGTCTAGTGACATCCTTGAATCGACTCTCGATACGGTATGGACTTGAACCGCTGATCGTATGTATCGCATGCTCGTCTAGTGACATCCACAGATTACACTGTGTTCCGAATAGGAGGCTACTCGCTTCGCTCGCAGCAATTAAATCTTTAGAAGAGAACTCTCAATATGTGAAGTGTGTTCCAATTTATATGTTTTAACATGACCATGAATCATATCATTTGACTTAGATATTAAAACACTCAAAGTCTTATTATCAAACTGTTCTTTTAAAGGCCAAGTTAAATAATATTCATCATCAGAGAGAGTTGAAACATTGAAATATAAAGTTAATGATTAACGATATTTAGCATAAAATGTAGCTCTATTACATAATTACAAAGGCAGCTGTAATTACAAAGGCAGTTGTTTAAAGACCCAGCTGAGTGTTGGTCCGGCCGAGGAATCGAACCCCGACCTCCCGCACAAGAGACTGACGCTCAACCAACTGAGCCAACCGGTCCCATTCACGCAGCTGAGAAAAAATGTTCACGAGAGCGGGATGACGTCTATTATAAACAGGCAATTGCAGAGCACTAGAGGCATTAAAACAATAAAACAATATTGATTGGCTAACAGCAGTGCTGTTTCAAGGAAGGTTAGTACAGAAAATAGGAAATGTGGTGCAGAAGAAAGGAATTCGAAATTTAAGTGCAAATTTGAGTTTTCAAAAACAGTGTCAAAATCAAAGATTTTTTAAATGTGCTGTTTTTCATATTATCTAGCATCAAAACGATGCATATTCTGAATTCAAAGGAGCGATTTTGCATATTTGGTGGAAAAAAGGCGAAAAAGCTGAAGATTTTGTTGTGTTTTTGAATGAAATTTTCGCTGAAATGTGCGCGCGCTACTGACGCCATCACAGCGCGCTCAGGTTTTATTTAACAAATAGATAGAACAGCTTTTCCCGTACTATAACAGTTTTATTTTGAAGTAAATATTCAAGGGAAAAATTCGATTTTCTCCGTACAAAAATTCAAAAAAGTCGCGCGCGTGGTTGAGCTCGCGCTGCTGGCATCAGCACGTAACTGTGCTCCGCCGTCTCTGATAAAGCACAGCTTTCAGCCAATCAGAGCGCGCGTATATATCGACAAAGGTATATAATAATTAAGTCTTGTAGGAATTAGTAATTTGCATGTGAGTTGAATTCCATTAATATTCAGCAAATACGGGAGCTGCTTAGTCTTCAAGATTCAACTTCCAGCACACCCTTAAAATTGCCAAAAGATTTGTCATATAATTTTTTTAATTTATTAATCTGTACAAAGGAAAAATATTTTCAATCAACATAGAACTGGCTCATGCAAAGTAAAACTTAATCATGAATTGCTCCAAACTTTGAACTCCCATGTCGAACAATTAAGAGAAAATGAATTGATATTTTATTATGTGGTATGGCCTAGACGTGACAACAAAAACAAGTCGCGTCAGGAGCTGAGCTGTTGTCGTGAAATTTATATTGTATAGAAATGCTTTGAATTTATCCATTTCTCATACGAGAGAATACGAAACAAGTCGACAACTTACGTTATCAGGCCACGTGCACGGCTTGTTTATTTCTGTCCTGTCTATTCGACCATCCAAATAAGTTTGTCGTTAAACAGCTCGTAGAGAGGTTGACACTAAATTCAAATACTTCAAATTAACGATTTTCCAATAACTTAAAATATATAGCCACCGATGACTTAATATATTTGAACTTTTCAGAGATAGTGTCCACAGGTGGGTACAGGAACCATGGAGGACGTGACGGATTGCACAATGTGTCACTCAAGTAATATTCTCCATTTTTGCTCGCTTTTCTGGTGAAATATCATCAATTGTGCTCCAAAACCAATTTAATCTATTTTAATCTATGAGTTTAAGAACCGGATCAGTCCTGTCGCGATATTCATCTATATGACTAGTAGAAATCCTCCTTCCCACTCTGATCACCCCCGGCAGCTCTATTCTGTTGTGTTTGCGTGCCACTGTAGTTGTTTCCAAAAGCAAATAAAGTACTGTACGTTTTTGATAAGGAGAGGGGGGGGGGGGAGTTTTTATCTCAAGCAAAACAAAATTGTGACGACTATCCTCCATATTTTTTTCTAAAAATTCCATGACCCTTCATTGATAAGCAGAAAAACAATTGATGATCCTCCCCCAGGTAACTCAAATCAACTAAATGAAGATTTGCAATACAGTACTGCATATATATATGGTCCTTTATGTTAGGGGAAAAATCGTGACAAATACCGTACAGGCACCAAATTTCGTACGGATGATAAATTTGGTGTATGAAACAATTTAAGAAGGGGTGCCACTAAATTCGAGTATCACAAAGAGTTTTTTGAACACAGCAATTTCTTGTCCTTTTTACGTTATATAATGCAAATTAGAACATTTTAAAGGCCGAAAATTTAAGCATATTTTTTAGTGTGAGTATGTCTCCATGGATGCGATAAATATATAAGTATCTTACAGTTCACTCCGGTCTCATATCAACCGTACGTTAAGTGCACTCTTTGAATTTTCGTAAAAACTGCTTAGAACAAAGCAAAACCTATAAAAATTTGTTTTCTTGTGGCGAAATGGCTTGTCGTTTGATACGAAAAAAGCACAATGAAAAAGAAAGGCTATACTTTCGTCTGATGCAATCCCGCGTTCGCTGAAGCAAAAAAAAAAATTAAACAAAAATTAGAAAACAGCAAACAGAACAACTGTTACACATGAGAAAACGTAACATTACAGGATTATTACTTAATAGGCAATAAAGAAACGGACTTAAACTGCTAAATGTATTTCAATTGAGGGTCCAATGTCTCTTTTTGAGTTTTTCTTTCTGGTATAGTGAAAACTGATCCTGCGGTTGCTATTGTAAAACTCATAACGTCACTAAATGTCGAACATGAATCCGGACCGGAAAACAGTAGAGCCACCTCCTCCCTCCTGATATATAGCTATTTCAAAAATGGTTGACAGGGCGAACGGCTAATGTTGATCGGCGATTGCCATGTTCGCCATTCGCTCCGTCAACCTTTTTTGAAATAGCTATATACAAATTAAAGAGAAAAGCAAGCGACTTCCACTAGTTTTTAAAATGATCAAATAAAAGTGGTGACCCTCCCCCTCACAAGGAAAAAGAAAAGCTTGACCCTTCACAAACGTTACAAATTATTTTTTCGATTACCCTCCCCCAAAATACTCCAGCCCCCCCCCCCCCCCCCCCCTCATTAAAAACGTACAGTACCTATAGGTAGGGATCTAATTTTTGTAGCTGTCTTCATATCAAACATATTGTATAACAAATTCATAACAAAATCAACAAACGAATTAAGGCTTTTAGTGCATTGGTTTGAAGAGCTACATCATAAGTTGAATAATATCAAACGAGTAATGGCTCCTGATCGAACATATTGTGTCGTTAGTGTGGGCTTCCTGTGTTTGTACTATTGGGTTTCCTGTTTTTCTGTTTACCGGAAAAGCTAGGTTTCTAAGCTAGTTTCAAGATATCTGCAAGTTTGGATGAAATTTTGACCAAATAAAGTATATAATACCTGCCAAAATATGGAATAGACTTCATGGCCGTGCGAACGACACATTTTTGTGGTTACTGGCTTGTATGCAAACCTTTATGTCATCGAGCGTGTAAGTAAGTGTGTAAGTGTGTAAGGTGTAAGTAATTCGGATTTCCCGAAGTCGTTCACGAAGAGAGAACGAAAAACGTACGGAATTGGCTCGAAGATTACTTGACTCATTTTAATCGGTTTTCACGAAGAAAATACGAAATATTCTAAGAAATATCCACCTTTTTAGACAGCGGTTGTTAAAATTTCATTAGAGATTTCCTTTCGATGAAAAAATCTTAGAAGTTTTCAATAAATATGGAGTCTACGAACACACTCGGCATTGGCTTCACCGATACCGCTGACGAAAAGATCAAGCAGACTCGTTTTTCCATGTGGCTTGTGTTTGTATAGGAAATAATATGGTTACGAGTGCAATTTAGAATAAATTTGCACGAGTGAGTTTTCAAAGAGTTCAAAATTGCACGAGCCCGTAGGGCGAGTGCAATTTGTGCTCTTTGAAAACTCACGAGTCAAATTTATTCTAAATTGTACGAGTAAACCATATTATTTCCTTTTAATAATATACATGCAAAAATTCAAGCAAAATTTTCAAGTTTTCTGTAGCTTTTCAGTTGAAAAATCAGGTTAGCGCGCGCCCAGTGTTCGAAAGCGACCTGACGATGTCATCACCAAGCGCGCGCTCAAGGAAAAAATTCAAAACTTTTCACCCGAAACTTGGGCACTTTGTGACATTTTTCTTGTATATTTACGACAATTTTGGAAACAAATCCCGCTAAAAGTGTTTTATAAATTGTTTCTTTGATGAATAAAAAGAAGAATTTGACGTTTTAGTGCATTTTGACTGTTTTCTGCCAAAAGAAATTTGCACTAAATTTCCTTTTTTTGGCACTAAATTTCCTTTTTTCTGCACTAAATTTCCTCGAAACAGCACTGCTCTTAGCCAATCAGCATCGAGAAATTTTTGCATGTATATTATTAGTTTGGATATATTGGTAAGTATAGACAATATATGTTTTATCTTTATTTTTCTAATTCAACCAGGCACAGCTTTTATTTTTACCTGTCACTAGACTACTGGGGGAAATATGTAAAAAAGATGAGAAATACACGTGAAAATTATTTTTGAATTTAATTAGTCATTTAACAAAGAGCCAATGAGTCCAGATGTGACTACAAAGACTGTTCTGTTTGTTCAGTAACCTCAAAACGTTTAGGAATAGAAAGTTGTGGTTTGCCTAGTTTGTCATTTTCTTCTTTGTAATATATGATTTGGAGGACTTTTTGAAGCACTTTCATCATTCTCGTAGACTCCATATTGACAGAACAATTATAATTATTTTTTCCTCGAAAGCATTCTTTCTTTCTTTCCGTTTTCTATTTGTTTTTGTTGGTTTGTTTGTTTAGTTTAAATGCTTTGCTTGTTTACTTATCATTTGACCAGTAACCACATGTACTCTTAGAGGGCTTTTATTATAGAGATATGCCTGATGTGTGTACTTTTGCGTTCAACTAAGATAAACGTTTGTACTCCACGGCTAGGCCTCTCGTCTACCTAGAGTAAAAAAATGTGTTTAAAAATCTATTTGGATTAGAGTGTGGACGTAGGTCTCATGCTAGAAGGAGAAAAGAACAAAGATCTAACATCATACTAAGCCAGATGGCTTTGAGTATCGGCCAATACTTAATATCATTTAATTATAAGAAAAAGGTATAGCAGGCTGAAAACAAATGACAATTATGAATTAAGTAAACGTATCCTATGACTTTTCTATGCTGCTGTGTCATCCATTCTGTACAGACGTTTAGACGCCATTCCGTAATTGATTCATTAGCATCTGAGATAGTAATAAATCAATTACTGAAATAGTTACTAAAATACTAATGAATTAATTACGGAATGGCGTCTAAACGTCCGTACGAAATGGGAAGACACGGCATAGAAAAGTCATTACTGATATGTTAAGTTATATTCAGCCGTATCATGACCAATTGTCTCCTTTGATATGTGGCGCCAAGCGTCTGTTTATTATGTTGCAAATTGTTTATGAATAACCAGAAAAAATGTCCTTATTTAGAAAAAAATCGTTTGACAAACTTCAATTTTCCACAAAAAAGCCATAAAGTATTTCCTTGGTTTCCAAATCAAGTTTTTGCGCATTTGGTTATTTATCTCAACCATTCTGAGATTTTGGTTATTTATAATAACCACTGATTTGACATCACCCCTCCTCTCCACCCACTACCCATCTCCCCTCCCCTCCACTACCCATTCTTCGTTCTTTGTATTTTATAAACGCTTTAGTCCCATTCTCCTATCCTGAGATCTAGCTACACTTTGATTAGTCTTTGGTATTTCAAAAAATCTCCAGATGGTTAAAAATAAGTAAATCAGTCGTCTTTAAATAATCAAACAAATGTTAAATTGGTTATTTGTAAATAACCAAAATCTCAAAATGGCGGTTATTTATAAAACATCAAATGCGCAAAACTCTTGATTTAGAAACCAAAACAGGCTTTATGGCTTTTTGTCGAAAATTGAAGTTTGTCAAACGATTTTTTTTCTTAATATTGACATTGTTTTTCTGGTTGTTTATAAATATTTTGCGAAAAAATAAAAAGACGCTTGGCGCCCCATTACAAGGAGCCTTATTGACTCTTTTGTAGACTCCAAATACCCTTTTACAAGGGTAACTTTACTCTTTGCATTGTAGGGTAAAAGCACTCTTAGATTGAGTTAAGCAACTCTTTCAACTTGTAGAAATGACACTTTCTAGAGTCAGTGACTCTACGGGGAGTAATATAAGTTTAAATTACACTTTCAAGTGTAGACAAACCATACCAAGAATGGCTATGACTCCTCCTAGGAGTTATGAGAAAAGCGGCAAAAACGACTCTTTTCGAGATGTCGTTTGAGGGTAAAAAATATTCCCTTTTTATAGGGTCAAAATTACTCTTTTGAGAATATTTGACTCGCGCGCTGATTGGCTGCGACTGTGTTTATATCACAGGACAGGACAGGTACATGTTTCGCACAAAAACGTTGAAAATATTTTATCAAAGCAATATAAAGTCATCACTTATATCTATGTACTGTAATATATTTATCATTTATTTGTAATATATCTATTATTTATTTTATGTATATATTTGTATAGGAAATCGCACGATCCTGAGTACAATTCGGAATTAATAGGTACGAGTAATGTTTTGAAAGTTCTCAAAATAGGACGAGCCTTTAGGCGAGTCCTATTTGAGAGTTTTCAAAACATTACGAGTAACCAAGAGACCACAATACTAAGAGAGTGAAGCTCAGAATTGATGTATGTGCCATGTTCGTGGCGGCTAAGGCTATTTTTAGTAACTTCGCCATCGCGCGCGCAAGGCTCTTAAACAATAGAATTCAAACGGTGCCGTCCGCGCGCACGTCAAAAATCAAATTCTATTGGTTGAGGGACTTGCACGCGCGATGGTGAAGTTACTAAAAATAGCCTTAGCCGCCACGAACATGGCACAGACATCAATACAGAGCTTCGCTCTCTTAGTATTATGGTCTCTTGGAGTAACTATTAATTCTAGTTGTACGAGAAAATCGTGCGATTTTTTATTTATAATACACTATACAAAATTTCTTCGAGGAAAGACAAATGTCTGACATATAGCATGCTTTCATTTAAAAAGTGCAGACTTACACAAGTAGACAATATTTCAAAGAAGGAAGAAACTTCGAAAATAAAATAAAATAGAGTTAATTTGTATTCTGAGCGATATTACAGTTCTTTTACATTCCTATAAAGCATTTAGTTTATTTACTGACAGGTTTGTTTATTGAATGAAGACGAGCGAAGAGCCCAAGACACGGCAAAGAATTTGAGTTCATTCACAGAGAAATATGATCAAATTTGCGTTGTTTAAACATACCTGGCCTTTCAAATGCGTCAAAACTTCATTATCTTGAGCTTGATTTATCAGATTCTTTTGAAAAAGAGTGAAAAAGTTTGACCAAATGACCATTTTTCTACTCTGGCATAGCCGTGAATCGATGTTTTGCAGCACGGCGTTGTTTGGAAGTCATTTTTCTCTCCAGTGTTCTTGTTTTCCGTTTAAAATTGCCATTGTTTTGAAAATAAATTACTTTTTATCTTCTATGATAATCATCAAAAACTGAACTAGCAAAACTGTAAGTTTTCATCGAAACGAGTAGCCATGGCTTGTCAAGGAAAATCCAAATGGAGAACGATGTTTATCGCGCGCCGTTGTCGTTGCCATAGCGACTTAATAGGTACTCTGCAGAGTACAATTAACGATTTAATTGTACTCCTCTCGTCCAATCAGAATCGAGTAATTTTGTATAGTGTATTATAAATCATGTAATATATTGCTCTCTTGAAAAGCACTTTAAGGTGGTAGGGACTTTCTCTCATAATATATTATTAATTTATTATGAAGACGTAGCCGGCTACGCCTCGTTTTCCTAAGCTTTCTTTGCTTGTACTCTACATCTCCTATTTATTTATATCACTGTACAGAGATATGCGCGCACGTTTTATATTAACTACATATTTTTATTCATTTTTATCGGAACAGAACTCTGTTCTACGTTATTACGCCAAACAGCAATTCGGTAAAAGCTACAAACTAGTCATATCTGTTATTCTTCATAAATAGTCAAAAGTAAATGTTGAACAATCAGAAATTTGGATGCCTAAATAAGCACAGCAAAACCAAAAGGAAATTTTTCTATGGGGGGAATGATTCTTCCTTTCGGAATTCCAGTTTTTGACCAATTTTCTAAATAAATTCCTTCCTTCCTCGCCTGCTTCCTTCGTTCCTCCCCTCTTTCCTTATTTCTCTCTCTCTCTCTCCTTCATCCCCCTTTCTTCCTTCCTTCCTTCCTTCCTTCGTTTCTTCGTTTCTTCGTTCATTCGTTCCTTTCTTTCTTCTATCAATTCTATCCATCCGTCCTTCTTTCGAATATATAGGCCGGTGTTCATTCTTTCGTTTTTTCTTCTTCCGGCCCTTTTATATTACAGTTCTTTTGCTCCTCTTTTTCTCTTATTCCCTTCTCTTTGCTACTTTCGTTTCAGATATATGAAATATATTCATGTAGAAACGCGGCATAATCGACATGGCATGGAGTGTATGCTAATAGTAAGTCTAGACGCTGAGGGATTTTAGTATAAGTTTCATCATTACCTGTATTTTTGATTAACGTATTTATCTAAAAAAAATTCCTAAAAAAATGCTTAATTAGCCTGACATCCTGCGGTTCATTTTGTTCTTCAAATACGTATACAAAGTTGAAAACGAGCTCTTGAGATCCACAAAAATAAAAGAATAAATAAAATGTACTACCAAGACAAAGCGAGCCTGCTCCTCACCTGTGAACTAAGGAGAAGAGAAAAAAACCGCCCAACAAACCGACCGACTAAAAACAACCTAGAGGTTTTGACAAGATGAGCAATTCTACTATACACGAGAAAGCAGTGAACGATCTTGAGTACTTGATGCTGATTCCTGAAACAAATACTCACTTCCGCAACTATCTGTATTTCATGATTATCTTCAATATTCTCAGCTCGATCCTGGCTGCAGTTTTAAACTTCTTGGTCATTTTGACTTTCGTAAAGACAGCTTCTATGCAAACGCCTTCGTACATTTTAGTCCTTAGTTTGGCTATTTCTGATTTTGGCGTTGGAGTAGTGACGCAACCGGCGTATTGCTGTCGTTTGATTGCCTGGTTGACGAAGAATTCTTCCTTGTACGAAAACATTTTCAATATATTCATTCGCATCTATATGATACTGGTTACGACTTCGTTTCTAACTGTTACGTGTATTACTGTCGATCGGTTTCTTGCCATTCGAATGCATCTCAGATACCAACAATATGCCACAAAAAAGCGGTATTACACAGTTGTGATAACATTATGGATGACTAGTTTGCCGTGGGGTCTTGTAATTACCAAAAAGAACATTTGGTTGCTATTACTTTCCAATGATCTTTTCGTGTTAATGATTATCCCTTTTAATATTTATCTTATGCTAAAAATTTATCGAGTGATTCGAAGGCACTCAGCCCAGATCCATGCTCAACAGCAGCCACAACAACCGACAATGAACATACAAAGGTACAAAAAATCTGTTAATATAATGTACTGCATCATGGGGGTATTTATACTGTGCTATTTGCCTTCTGTTATATTCTTTATTGTGTACGATGTACTAAAAACAAAAATGTTGGGCATAAATATAGGGTTGCATTGGGCAGAACAAATGTCTACTACACTTGTTTTGTTGAACAGTGCGTTAAACCCAATGATTTTTTGCTGGAGAATAGAGGAAGTACGCAATGCTTTGCTTCTGTTGTTGCGTAGAAATTGATCGTGCACGTACAGTTTAAACGATATGCAGGTGATGCATCGATAACTTTTCTCGCTAATAAATGTTAAAATAGTTAGATGAAGTAATAAAACGACTCTCTCTCTATAGTTAACTCATTTTATATACAAAATGGTAAAATATTTTTTTGAAAATTGAACAAACGTTTTCGATCTCTTAGATCATCATCAGTGAAGCCGCCCCTACCTGATAATGATCTAGCGAATTAAATCGAAAACGTTTGCTCAATTTTTAGGCATTTATTTTACCACTTTCTATATAATTTTTTATGGCAAATGCTTCAATTAGCTCAGTTCATTAACCTTTTTAATTTTGGTCTTTAATTCTGGGCAAGTAGGAGGGAACGAATACTTTTATACGTCAAGAAATAGATTGCAAACGTTTGATTATATATTAATAACTACATCAAGCTACATCAAGCTACTTAAGGCTTGGCTCGGGCAAAATTTTGGATTTAGCTTCAGTCTGAAGTAGGACTGTGTTGAAAATCGGTCAAAGTTTCATTTAGCTTAATTCAACGGTCATGCAGATAACAAATGTCATAGTTAGTGTGATGCCACCAGGCCTTACTAACTTAATAAATGATGATGACGATGATGAATAATACGAGGTTGCGCTCTAGGCAAGTTACACATCCGAGCATTTATTGGTTCTCCTACCTGTGACTCATTGGTAGGAGAATCAACAAAAGATTTTAACTAGGCCGGCATTAAATAAAAATTAACCGTGCACTTCCGGTCATGACGTAGGCTTACTTTAACAGTTCGGAATGTGAAGAAGTAGACAATTTGGCGGGATGAAGGAAATATCGATGGGAATCGATGTCGGGATGTCTTCAAACGAAAACAATAAAGAAGTGAACATGACCTTTTTTCAGAGTTATAGGGAGAGGGGACTGATTCAGACAAAATTTCGGGCCGGAAAAAGGCATTTTTATGTTATCTAGGTAAAATATTTTGTTCTTATAAGATAAGTATATTTTGAGGGCATTCTTAATTTCTTGACATCGAATAAAATCATTAATGTTATTCTAAAACCAGTTTTTCAATTTTGAGGGACTAAAACTGGATCGTCACACCCATATAAACTAAATATTATATGAGTACTTCATTCCCATTCCTTACGGGGGAGCTCTATTCTATAGGTTTTCTTGACACTTTGGTTGGTACCAAAACAAAGGACGAGCGGTTATTGCGGTATAAGGTAGATAGAGACTTGCTTTTGTAGCTGTCTTGTACTTTGGAGTTTAAACCAGACAAAATAAAGGGCCGGATCTAATCTGGATTATCTTGTGGACCTACGTCCCATGCTAAAAGAAGAACAGAGCAAAAATGATGGATCTAACATCATAAACCAGATGGTCTAGCGATCTGGATAAGACTTTTAAATTATTAACTGACTAAAAAAAGTTTGGTGACCCAGCTGAAAGCAACATAATTATAAATTAACACATCCTAATGGCTTTTCTGTGCTGTGTCATCCATTCTGTACAGACGTTTAGACGCCAGTCCGTTATTGATTCATTAGTGTCTGAAATATACTAATGAATTAATTAATGAGTGACATCCCTAAACGTCTGTAAGCCTAAAAACTCATTAGGATATGATATATTACAATTATGTTGTTTTCTTTCGAATCACTAATGATCTCCTTTAGTAGAACTTTTAGTGGTACTTTTCCTTCACTCAGTTGAACATCAACAATTACAAGAACCCCTACATACTTCAAATAACAACGGAAAAAATGGAAGTAAACTAGTTTGAGCTGCGCGTCGGTGTATGAAAAATGCAATAACAAATGGATAAGATCTGTAATAGTGTAAAATGAAAAAGAAGACATTTTAACATTTATGTGAATCTGTAACTGTGAAAAATAAAAGAAAGAAAGAAAAAAAGAAAAAAAGAATTTTTAGCTTTTATAAGTGCAAATATTTATGTTTATATAAGTAGTAGGAAAGTAAGAGTTCTGCATCCGGTGCGATCCGGTGCGCGCGGTGCAGGGGAAGTCACGCCTCGATAGAGAGGATGTCACGCGACAGTGCTGCAAGGGGAGTCACACAACAGCGTCCAGGGAGTCACGCGCCAGGCGATCGGCTTACAGGATCGAAAACTCCATTGCGCAGCAACCAAACAAATATTTCGGAGCAGAAAAATAAAAGAAATTCTTTTCGGTGCGTCTGAGTAAAGTGCGACCGAGGAACAAACGTAATACTGAGAAAACTCCGTTGCGCAGCAACCGAACAACGTTTTCGGAATTTCAAACAAAAGAACGAATTGGTAGTGACACGCGCCACGCTTAAGCGTCTATTGTGTTCGATTCAGCCACCCGCAAAAGTATTGTTTACCATCAGGCCGATTCTTGCATAATTGGTTAAAGAATTTGGGCCGTTATAAAATCTTCAAACGACCGAAAAATGTCCTAAAAACGGTACAAAAATTTCAGTTCAGCGAAGAGCTAGGCCACTCACTTTTGAGTCTTAGAGAGAACTACAAGGGAAGTCAAGATGAGCTGTCCTGAAGAAAGTTTCTTGTCTCAACAACACAAGGAATCAAATCGAATGCTTGCTCGTTATGTATGTCAGTCGTTAAAGCAAGAAAATGTAGGACTAGTAGATGAGGAAACGGTCTATCAAATCTTAATAAATGGAGCTGATGATGAAGATCAAACTTTGGACTATAGAGACACTGTTGGATTTATAGAAGCCTATCGATATCTTCACAGACTGGCTTCGGACGTCTTGGAAATTGGATTATTAGAGAACAATATCATATGCGAAGTTCACAAAACACTGATGGAACATCGTAGTCATTTATGTACCGTAGGGCAATACAGCGTGAAAGAAAGGTTGACAGAATTTGAAGGAAAAATACACTATTATACGAGATTTTGTGACATTGACCAAACCATGCAGATGATAATCGATGAATTTAACCGCCGGCTGGATGAGATCCACCGTAAAAGTCTACGCACAACAGATAGTCAGATTAGATTCTTTGGAAAGTTTAATTCACTTAACGTCATGGTTCGTCTACAATTTTTTGCAAATACACCCCTTTGGCGATGGCAATGGAAGGATGGTCCGACTTTTGTACACTTACATCATGGAAGCCTTTGGCCTTCCCTTTCCAGCCCCTTTATTTTGGTATACTAAAGAAGAGCTGCAAACAAAGGACGGTCACAAAGAATACATTACATGGTGTAAACTTTTATCAAATATCCGCCTAACCCTTGATTTTAAGGAATTAGAGCTTGATATGTTGCGTGCTTTAGGCGAATGTTGTAAGGAATGCAAACAGTTGTAGAAAAATAATAAAAAGTAGAAATATACGGAAGACTAACAGAATATATTTTGTTATACAATGACCAATCAGAAAAAGACTAGTACCTTTGTCATAGGAAGATAGACTCTCTTTTCAAAGCAGCTAAAGACAAATATTTTTGTAACATTTGTGTGCCGAGAACATATATGGTCTTCCTGATTTTGTCAATCTTTACACTTTTGTTTTTAAATGTTTGTTTGAAAAATAAAGACGAAAGTTTGAAGATCATTTTTTGTTGATTCTTATATAACATTCTTTGAAAGTATAACATAACTCTGGAGGTTCCTCTAGTAACCACGGAAACCATCCTTCGAGCTGATCCACAGGTATCCCATGTAGTGTAGATTTTAGTATTTTAGCTAGATTCTAGTATTCTGGTATAGATTCTAGTATTCTAACTAGATTCTAGCATTCTAATAACTTCTACCAGATTCTAGTATTTTAGCTAGATTCTAGTATTCTAACTAGATTTTAATATAGTCTAGTGTAGATTCTACTAGATTCTAGATTCTACTAGATATTAGATTCTACTAGATACTAGATTCTAGCTAGACACTAGATTCTACTAGACACTAGATTCTACTAGATTTTAATATAGTCTAGTGTAGATTCTACTAGGTTCTACTAGATTTTAATATAGTCTAGTGTAGATTCTACCAGGTTCTAGTATTCTGGTATAGATTCTAGTATTCTAGATTAGATTCTAGTAGGGGTGATAGCCTGGTAGCTATCGATAGCCTGATAGCCTGCTATCGATAGCCTGCTTTAAAGCCGCCCGAAGGGAACCTCCGACAGCCTTTACACCTTCCTCCCGCAGTCTTTACGTCTTCCTCCTGCAGTCTTTACGTCTTCGCATATTTATTAGTCTATCGATAGCAGGCTATCAATAGACTAATAGCTATCGATAGCAGGCTATCAGGCTATCAAATAGCAGGCTATCAGGCTATCGACAGCTATCAGGCTATCGATAGCAGGCTATCGATAGCAGGCTATCAGGCTATCGATAGCTACCAGGCTATCACCCCTACTAGAATCTAATCTAGAATACTAGAATCTATACCAGAATACTAGAACCTGGTAGAATCTACACTAGACTATATTAAAATCTAGTAGAACCTAGTAGAATCTACACTAGACTATATTAAAATCTAGTAGAATCTAGTGTCTAGTAGAATCTAGTGTCTAGCTAGAATCTAGTATCTAGTAGAATCTAATATCTAGTAGAATCTAGAATCTAGTAGAATCTACACTAGACTATATTAAAATCTAGTTAGAATACTAGAATCTAGCTAAAATACTAGAATCTGGTAGAAGTTATTAGAATGCTAGAATCTAGTTAGAATACTAGAATCTATACCAGAATACTAGAATCTAGCTAAAATACTAAAATCTACACTACATGGGATACCTGTGGATCAGCTCGAAGGATGGTTTCCGTGGTTACTAGAGGAACCTCCAGAGTTATGTTATACTTTCAAAGAATGTTATATAAGAATCAACAAAAAATGATCTTCAAACTTTCGTCTTTATTTTTCAAACAAACATTTAAAAACAAAAGTGTAAAGATTGACAAAATCAGGAAGACCATATATGTTCTCGGCACACAAATGTTACAAAAATATTTGTCTTTAGCTGCTTTGAAAAGAGAGTCTATCTTCCTATGACAAAGGTACTAGTCTTTTTCTGATTGGTCATTGTATAACAAAATATATTCTGTTAGTCTTCCGTATATTTCTACTTTTTATTATTTTTCTACAACTGTTTGCATTCCTTACAACATTCGCCTAAAGCACGCAACATATCAAGCTCTAATTCCTTAAAATCAAGGGTTAGGCGGATATTTGATAAAAGTTTACACCATGTAATGTATTCTTTGTGACCGTCCTTTGTTTGCAGCTCTTCTTTAGTATACCAAAATAAAGGGGCTGGAAAGGGAAGGCCAAAGGCTTCCATGATGTAAGTGTACAAAAGTCGGACCATCCTTCCATTGCCATCGCCAAAGGGGTGTATTTGCAAAAAATTGTAGACGAACCATGACGTTAAGTGAATTAAACTTTCCAAAGAATCTAATCTGACTATCTGTTGTGCGTAGACTTTTACGGTGGATCTCATCCAGCCGGCGGTTAAATTCATCGATTATCATCTGCATGGTTTGGTCAATGTCACAAAATCTCGTATAATAGTGTATTTTTCCTTCAAATTCTGTCAACCTTTCTTTCACGCTGTATTGCCCTACGGTACATAAATGACTACGATGTTCCATCAGTGTTTTGTGAACTTCGCATATGATATTGTTCTCTAATAATCCAATTTCCAAGACGTCCGAAGCCAGTCTGTGAAGATATCGATAGGCTTCTATAAATCCAACAGTGTCTCTATAGTCCAAAGTTTGATCTTCATCATCAGCTCCATTTATTAAGATTTGATAGACCGTTTCCTCATCTACTAGTCCTACATTTTCTTGCTTTAACGACTGACATACATAACGAGCAAGCATTCGATTTGATTCCTTGTGTTGTTGAGACAAGAAACTTTCTTCAGGACAGCTCATCTTGACTTCCCTTGTAGTTCTCTCTAAGACTCAAAAGTGAGTGGCCTAGCTCTTCGCTGAACTGAAATTTTTGTACCGTTTTTAGGACATTTTTCGGTCGTTTGAAGATTTTATAACGGCCCAAATTCTTTAACCAATTATGCAAGAATCGGCCTGATGGTAAACAATACTTTTGCGGGTGGCTGAATCGAACACAATAGACGCTTAAGCGTGGCGCGTGTCACTACCAATTCGTTCTTTTGTTTGAAATTCCGAAAACGTTGTTCGGTTGCTGCGCAACGGAGTTTTCTCAGTATTACGTTTGTTCCTCGGTCGCACTTTACTCAGACGCACCGAAAAGAATTTCTTTTATTTTTCTGCTCCGAAATATTTGTTTGGTTGCTGCGCAATGGAGTTTTCGATCCTGTAAGCCGATCGCCTGGCGCGTGACTCCCTGGACGCTGTTGTGTGACTCCCCTTGCAGCACTGTCGCGTGACATCCTCTCTATCGAGGCGTGACTTCCCCTGCACCGCGCGCACCGGATCGCACCGGATGCAGAACTCTTACTTTCCTACTACTTATATATGTTTGTTAGTAGTAATATTTGTCTTGAAGTAATTTCTCACATAGCATTGATAATTTTTTTGCATAAGGCCCTCATTTTCTCTACTGGAAAAAACTGAATTATGAAAGTGGTCTATGGTAAGATATTTTATGTATCAAAAATGGAATTAACTATTAGAAAGCTGTATAAATTGCAGAACAAGTGGACAATTTCAGTCGCTAGCGATGACTGGCAAGACATGCAGGTTGCTATAGAGTGCTTGCAATATATCCGTGAAAAAGTTAGTGAGCTAAATTGTACTAAATAGCGCAAAATCCTGTTTTCTATTGTTTAATTAGAGCAAATTAGTGCAATTTCTTACAAAGTTTTGCACGGATGTATTGTAAACACTCTAGTTAAGTTTCTCTAATGAAAACAAACCGAATTTGTATTTCGCCACGTAGATTTTATTTTTAAACTGTTGAACGAAAAACTCTTTTGTTTCAAATCGAGAATGTATTTTTATTTAAAAAAATATGATATTACGAAATAAATTTTGAAGTTTTGAAAAAAGGAATTTGTGTTCTGTAGAGCCGCTTACCGGTACTCTGGTTAATTTACAAGTTAGAAATGTAAAACTACATTTGCTGTACGTTGTTGGCCAAGTACTAGTTTTCCTTCTTTTAAAATATAACAGTGGCTTCTTACTTCAACCTAAAAATGTACTTTTATCGAACACTCTGTAATTTTTGAAAGTGATACTAATTAATAGGTCATATTTCAAAGGGGTACTTGCCATGGATGAAAATAAACAAGACGCACATAGTGTGTTTACTCGTGCCCAAGTGGAATTCAGTCTGGCATGAGAATAAATATGTTTTAAAGCCAGTTTAGTCACGTTTTGAGTTCGGTACTGAAGCGGAATATTTGTGTGCCTCGCCGGCAAGCTGATTTGAACTCATTGAGGTATGGGTCTCCGAATCCTAAATTTCCAATCTGAAGAGGCTGATTCAGAGTAATTCTACGAAATTGCGTATGCTTTCAAAATAAGATATAGTTGGTTAGATACATATACATTAAGCGCTTCTTACGAAGATATCATATTTTCTTTACCATTAAAATAATACAGAATTACTAACTGTGAAAATCTATAATAAAGTAGTCTAAATTAGTCTGCGTACGGAAGTCTTTGAGTAGCTTTGCCGTTCGCCGAAATGTTTGTAAAAATAGTTCGAAACAAATAGTATCTCTTTTTTAACGATTTCTTCTTGTATGCAATACTATTAAAGCGTAGTAATGAATATGATCGAAGTCCCAATATTGAAGTGCGTGACATTTAATAATGCGGTCATGCACAATCGAGTTGAAAAAATTCTTAGTGTCGCGACATGACTAGCCGTTACGTTTGCCTACTATGTACAGACTCGTAGAATTACTCTGAATCACTTTAACATAGCTTACAAGAATCGCTTACTTCATCTAAACGAAGATATCATATCTTCTTTACTGAAACTAGACGCACACGTGCGTTCACTCGTGCCCCGGGAGCCCCTTTTAGGAGAGGCTCCAAAGACCGGCCCCGTTCGTACTCTTCCCCGAGTTGTGTCACGCATTCTTCACCATTCCAGAAAATAGTTAACCGTAACATAAAGAGCTTTTTTGAATCGACTAACTTAAACTAAAGAATATCTGATTAGTCAATTTGTCTGTCAGCAGATATTAGTGTTTGCCTTTGTCCTTCTATTATCATGCATATTATATATATATATCCGACATGCAAAAATATTATCTGCGAATATACCAGTTTATTCAACTTTTTATTTCACTATGTATCTCAATTGTTTGCTGTTAAGACTTCTACAACGGCGTTTTTGACACAATAACAAATCGTGTATTTTTTCGTTTATGTTTCGGATGTTTTAAGACGTTACGTGACCAACAAAGTCAATTGAACCTAGCCGTTTCATGCAATTAGGTCTGGTCTTAAAATTCAGTACAAAAACCTCTCAAGATCTCTTGAATGCTTGAATGAGGAATATAATTGACTTACTTCTATGTATGTTCGTTTGGCAACGTGTAGGATGAAAAATTCGTAGATTCCCAGCTCATAGGAAATAGTCTTTATCGCGAACCGCTTCATTTCAAGTACTCCATTTAGGTCATTTAGAGTTCGATATTTGGTCAAAGTATTGGAGATGAAGCTCAAAATAACAGCCCATTCTGAAGCTCTTATACGTTTCTAGGTATCTCTCGAATTGAAAGCTCCAAATTACATTGTTTTAGTGCAGGAAAAGCCTGTCTCTGAAAGCTATTTTCTTTGTAGTCGGCCATCTTGCATTCCTAAAGTTCCTGGCTTGCGTTCGCAGTCGCTCAAAGGTGATGAATGAAGGGCATTGTTTTTACGTTCTTAACCAATCAGAAGTAGCTGAGGACGAACATAGGGAAAAAAAACATTTGCAGTTTATAACTCGTTCCCGGCCTAAAGGCCTGGGCACGAGTAATAATACAGAATCACTGTGAAAATCTAAATAATTTTGACTTCCGTACGAATAGCAAACAAAAGTTCACGTACGGATGACGTATACAAATAGCCACTACACAAATGCTAATTTTAAGTTCGTTTAGACTCACGTGAAGCTGCTATAACGCAATGACTGTATTTATAGAGGAATTTAGGTTATTAAATGTTCGTAGCTCGTGAAAAATCCTTCATGTTTTCCTATGAACTCTCTGGAACATGCGCTTTGTTTTCGTGCCTGCTTCGTTTTCATGACCAGTTCTCGACTACGATAGATAGAAAAGGTAAACCTAGACTCGTGCCGGCCTACGGCCTGGGCACGAGTAATTAAAATTGGGCATGACTTGAAACGTAGTAAAACCTATCTGTACGACTCCCAATAATCACCAAAAGCAACATTTTCTTTACATCCAAACAAGAAGAATAGAAATTGCGTATCAAGAAATGCTCTATTGTTCGAGGGACACTTTGGAAAACAATAGGTGATCAACTTCTAAACAATAGGCGAGAAAAGCCGCCAAAACCGATGTGTTCGGATATACTTCGGAAATACTTCGACTTCGCTTTATTTCTCGGACAGCTCTCGTATTTCTAGATATGTCAGATATTTCTAAATATGTCAGATACTTCAAAACCTTTCGTTAGAACTAAAGTAGAATTAAGATGTTTCTAAATAGCCAAAACATATCGGTATCAAATACTTTTGTCATCATGCAAACTTGTTGTTGTCTCTTCAAACCTTACATCAACTGTCAAAGCAAAATTCTTACCAAAAGAAACTGTAAACTTGTTATTCTCTCAATTAATTGATTCCTTCTAAAGTATTTTGAATATATGTTTACATTAACCTTTAATTTTCACTATTAAAAGTAACATTAAAAGACGAATGAGTATTCATGTCATATCATCAAAACCGAGAAGGCGTCCATGGTTACGAGTAAACAAAGCGAGTTTCTCTTAACAAAGCTGATTTTTGTCAACTTCTTTCTAAGTTTAAAGCTTTTTCGAAGCGGAAACATCGAGTTTGAATTCTTTTTAGCGTTAGAATTAGCAAACTTTTCAAGTAGCTTGTTGTTGAAGCCGGGTGGCACTTGCGAAGAAGCATATGTAAATGAAATGAGGCAGTGTTGTGTTTACAACACTTTAGACATGATCATATAAAACCCCATCCCAATCTCAGTTTTTATGACTTGACATTGTTTGAATTTCATACACGTTATGCCTAGACATTCAACTATCTTTTGACCGGCTTAGATTTGTAATGAAAAGTTTCCTAGTTAAGAAAGAATCAAATTTACGTTTCGGTTACGGGCGAAGGTTGGAATCACTAGATTCATATTTACATATACAATAAAGTTCAGTGTCTGAAATGAAACTTAGATAGTAATGTCGCAGATTTGTCTTTCATAATTGTTTACTTTATCATCAAACACATAAGACTTTAACACGTTTCTAAGAGTTTATTCGATTCAAATTTTTATTTCATTATTACAAAGTAGTCCGTAACTAAGCTGAAACCAGCCTTGATCAAGATTTGAGGGGTTGCTCGCGAATTGCGCTGATTGAGAATTCAGTGACAAGTTAGAAGAGAGTTTATTTGCATTCGATAAAGAATACTTTATGCTTCTAGAGTATAAACTGCGATCTGTGAAATCAGTCGAATAATTTCACAACTGATAAAAAAGAGTTCGTTCTTTATAATAACCAAAACAGTGGCATTTCTACCTTATTCTTTCCCAATAGTTTGCTTTTTATATTCACATTTACATCCCATCTCCACCCCTGACAAGGTGCCCAACGGTGACAGGTGATCAAATCATCTGATCCAGTTTTCCGAATGCAGTTCGGCTTTAGTCGGAAAATTTTCAAATCTCCCGCCAGGCGTTAATGATCACAATAGAAATTAATGGTCGCTCCATTTATGGTCATCGGCGGCATTTTAAACAAAAGCTTTTTGTTTCATGAAATGTCAATAGCATTTCTTGATACGGTCAAGTATTTTAGCTAAGTTGAGAGTAAATGACGTCATTTACTCAACCCTATTGTTCTTTTACTAGACTTTATATTAAAATTTCTCCTTGATAATGAGCTTGAAATTCAGATTTTTGGGCAAAAAGCAGCTATTTATTTAATTACATTCATCTTCAGATAGAAATAATCAGTTTCCAATTTCTATCGATTTTCATCCAAGTGGGTCTTTCAACTCTTTTTGGAGATCATCTTCATGGATAGGTCTGCCTTACAGAATGCCTTAGCCTGTGAACAGGCTCTCTTGGGGAAGGGGAGGGGAGGAGAGGGGCGGGAAGAGGGGAAAGGGGAGAGCCTGTAAGCATCCTTTGGAGAAAACCGTTCCTGATACCAGATCTGGTATCAGACTCTTATTGGTCAATTTTTTATTGACGGTCATGGATGGTGGCAGAAAAGGCAATCACGATCAAGAAAGATTGTAAACAGTTCGAAGAATTGAACAAGAAGAACTCTGTATCAAGAGAAATTAATAAAAGCTGTTCAACTTGGAGATGAAGACGATATAAAAGAACGCAAAAGCGACGAATGCGATGCAGAACTTGTCTACGGAGTGCAGAATTAAGTCCTCCAGGAAACATGGCTGAAGGAACTTCGCAACGGCAATCTACAATCATTGCCAAAAAGAGTTGGTCCGATGTGAAAATGTTACGGGGACTCATGCATTATATAATGCACTTTGTGATTGTATTTGTGCATCCCCCGCCCCCTTATCAATGTTGACGGGTGCTTTAGAGTGTGCTTGACTGAGTTTAGACTGGTAGGTGCACTCCAACATTGAAAGAGGGGGAGGGGGGGGGGGGCATAAATAACAGGAAAATGCATTGCGCGCGCTATAAAGACAAATCGTGCCAACCGTTCTGGCAATGATTGTAGGTCATCTAGGGAAGCAAATTGTGGCCATCGTTATTGGTGAAGTTCATTTAGTGTCACTGTAGTAAAGATTTTGATTCAGATTTTTGTTTCTGTATGTTTTAAGTTATTGAATGGTCTTCAAATTAACGCTCGATGCTGCAAAAGGCGAAGAACGATTCACGGCCGACAGTAATACGTTTCGGAGATAATTTGTTTAATTTATTCAACTTAGTTTTTTAAAACTAAAGCTTGGAGAATAATCTGATAAACCACGTTCTAGATAATTTATTTCAAGTTTTGAGGGACATTTGAGATGCCAGGTATGTTTAACGGTCGTACATTTGACTAAAGTTTGTCTTGTTAATCGCTCGTCTTTGTAAAAAAATTGTTTGTCAGCGAGAAAAAAGTCCAAGTTGCAAAAATTAATAATAATTTACACTGTAATTCAAATAAAAGCTTGAGTTTTGATTAATTTTGAAAACTCAACCGTGACCTTTCTTGCGTGACTTTGAATACTAATTAGTTGGGGGCGGAACGGTTTTCTCCAAAGGATGCTTACAGGCTCTCTCCTTTCCCCTCTTCCCGCCCCCTCGCCTCGCCTCCCCTTCTCCATTCCCTTCCCTTCCCCCCCTCCCCCCCCCCAGAGAGCCTGTTCACAGGTTAAGAATGCCTAAAAGTTATCAAAGCTAATTGCTGACAGTAAGCCAGCGCGTGCGTGTATTTGCCGGTAAAGCACTTACATATATAGTCTCTGACTCTTGATTAAAGTGTGACAATCTAGCAATCTAATCATTTTAGTTTACAGCTGCTTTAAAAAAGCTGAAAATCGAGGCGAAAATGTATTACCAATTAAAATTTTAATTATTCATGATCATAATTAGCACGTCGATGGTTTACAAATTATTGTCTGGAGTATTAAGAGCCACAAGCCGAACGACTATTATAATAATGCCTATAATTCCAAAAAGAATAGCGGCAATGCTCCATCCCCTGGCAGATTCAGACTTTCTCTTAGCCACATCGTACTCGCCCCGCAGAAATGCTTTGTCAACCTACAGTTTTAAGAAAATAATAATAATTAATGAACGAATGCTTTGATCTTCCCAGGGATTTGGTAATAAGGGAGGGTCCCAGGAGTTCCATACCTCCCATTTTTAACTCGTGGATTGAAAATCCACGAGTTATTGTGAGGGGTCGAATATGCAAATCAGTCAGGTTACTACTTCGTGCATGACAACAACTATTCAATCTATCTATTGTCTAACTAGAATGGTGCCATACATAAAGTAGTATGCTATTGTGTCACTCACTCACTCACTCGCTCACTTTCCTGTAAACTTCCGGTCTGTCAAACTTTACTTCTGGTCTATTCTTGATAATACGATACGGTGCTAACTTCCGTTAGAGTAGTTTTCGTATGAATACGTAACTTACCGTACCGTATCGTAACTGTACCAGTATCATAGTTTCTATAAAAACATTCGAAATTCCTACTGTAACCGTATCGTATCATAGGCCGTACGGTGTTCCCCCCCATACTCTATAATAATTTTCGGCGACCAGTATAGCACTTGGGAAGCTTTGAACGTAATGTAACTGTTTTAGATTCATTGTCCAAGCAACAATTTTTAGGCACACGATCTAAGCTGGGAGTAATACAAGTTTTTAACATTACCTCGTGCTCTACATGAGGCATGTACACGAGTCTGCACTCCGCGAAGATCGATTGTACGTGTCGGATGTTAAGCGAAATTGCCAATAGATTTGAATAAATAGTTTCTTATTCATTGCCACATTCTGTATTGAACTACTCTCAGTTCCCTCTGCAGCTTGGAATAATTTTCATCGCATCTCCAAGTTGATCGAGCTCGATACTCGCATGTGAAAACAATGGACTTTGTAGTCGCTGTCTTCAAACAACAAAAATCGTCGCAAGTCTAGTTATTTTTCTGCCCAGACATTCTTTAATGACTTATTAAAACATTCTAAATCAAGTATTTTAAGTTCTCCATGCATCCTCATAGTCTGAAATCATCACTGCGTTTAACTTTATTTCCTATGTCATTCCACATAGAATGGTAAAATAGTTGATTTATTTCCTTATTGACGTCAAGGCATGATGGTAGAGGCGATAATATATAAACTAATTGAGATGCAGCCAGGCTCTTTAAACTAGTTCCGGACCCTTGCTACTTCGCATTTGTCGCGCTCATTCGACCGCGTCACTTTTAATGGAGAGAATTGATGTTACCGTGGGGAATCTGGGCACTAGTAAGCGAGCGATTGAAAACGTAGAAACTCTAACTCAGTAGATAATTAAAATAACATTTTGTCATCCCAATATCAAATTTTAATCAAGAAACCTTGTACGCTAAGTAATGTAGGTATTTAAGAGCGAAGCTCTCTAATTTTCGACTCCGAGATGCAGGATGAAAAAATTCAAAATTTTATTAATCATATCCGGATATAGGTCTAGGGCAACTATTACCAGAAATAATATTTTGACTTTCAATTTCTAATTTTTTTCCTGTGAACCAGGGCAATTTCAAATTCGAGCGTTTTCAGAGCACTTTCACCCAGCATGTTTCAGAAACGTCCTAAAAATCGAAAACTTAACGCACGAAAATACCAAAATCCAGTTTGAATAACTAGATAATAAAGATCATTTTCAAATGCTAACCGTTGAATTCGGACCATTATTTAGTATTTTACAGATGTTTTAATTTCGAGCAATTTTTGACCATCGAATACATAGACAACTTTGAAGGAGTATATCGCCACTTGGTACATGGCTTTTATTGATAATATCGTATCCCAACAATAAAAAGACTTCTACTCTTAAGGAATATCCAATAAAATTTTGGGGCAATTCAAATTCCAACCCTTGAGAGCTCGAGAACTTAGTGCCGCTGAATGTCAAAAATCACGCAATTTTCATACCTTTCGGTCACGGAGCAATCACTTCCCGGTTACATAATAAAATATTTCAAAGATTATAAAGCAAAGTAGACAATAATGAAGATAACTGCACATACTTACTTAATATTTCTTCAATTTTCCAGCATTTTTGGTCGTCTGAGATGGATTTATAGCAAGGAATAGGTAAGGTAACTCAACGAACACTCTTGCAAAGTAACGCAAGCGTGACACATAGGTATACCGTTACCATAGATACGACTGAAACTGACCACGTGATTTGGGTTGAAAATGTCACGCTTGCGTTACTTTGCAAGAGTGTTCGTTGAGTTACCTTACCTATTCCCTGCTATAAATGGCTGATTGGAGAGCAAATTGCTTTAAAATTACCTTAATTACGCTCAGAGAAAGATCGCTATGATTTACTCATCTTATCGAAGGAAGTATTTTGGGAGATTCATCTGAAAAGTGCGTGTTTCGACGGCTATTTTGATCGTTGAGTTCAAAGATGTCAAAGTAAACCGAGAAAAAATGGTCCGAATTCAACGGTTAGCATTTGAAAATGATCTTTATTATCTAGTTATTCAAACTAGATTTTGGTATTTTCGTGCGTTAAGTTTTCGATTTTTAGGACGTTTCTGAAACATGCTGGGTGAAAGTGCTCTGAAAACGCTCGAATTTGAAATTGCCCTGGTTCACAGGAAAAAAATTAGAAATTGAAAGTCAAAATATTATTTCTGGTAATAGTTGCCCTAGACCTATATCCGGATATGATTAATAAAATTTTGAATTTTTTCATCCTGCATCTCGGAGTCGAAAATTAGAGAGCTTCGCTCTTAAACTCGACCTTTTAAATTTAATCGAATCCATCAAAAAAGCCAGCGAGAAAATCGCTAAAATGGGTGATATTTCGCACGTTTTCGGTGTGTTTTCTCTTTTGTGCTCTTCTTTTTATTCAAGACAGTACTCATCATTTTTTCGATTTAAAAAATAGCAATACAATTTCATTGATTTGGTTGTCAGCGTAAATTTTTCACATTTTTACAGTCCGTACACGATTTCGGAGCGTGTAATTGGGTAGAAATTTGATTCTAGATTGCCCTTATAATCATCAGTATTTGCAACTCTTCAAACAATACATACGATTAAAACTGCTAGATAAACCTCATAGATCTATCTTTTGCGACGGTTCAGGCGTTTTCTCGAAAAAAAATTGTTTGTATTCTTCAGACCATATATGTTATTGACCGAGCGTAACGGGTCCGGATAGATAGATATTTGGTCAAGTTTTTTTTTTTTTGCGTACAAACAAAACAAAACAAAACAAAATTTCTTTTTTTTTTGCGTACAAAACAAAACAAAACAAAACAAAACAAAACAAAACAAAACAAAACAAAACAAAACAAAACAAAACAAAACAAAACAAAACAAAACAAAACAAAACAAAACAAAACAAAACAAAACAAAACAAAACAAAACAAAACAAAACAAAACAAAACAAAACAAAACAAAACAAAACAAAACAAAACAAAACAAAACAAAACAAAACAAAACAAAACAAAACAAAACAAAACAAAACAAAACAACATTTTTACATTTTTATCTGATCAAGATTCCTAGGCTTGTAACAATTCAGCTACGATACAACTCCGATACGCTGACGAAGGGCTAAGACTCGAAACGTCAGTAAGTTATCTCCTTTTTGTGGCTATTGTCTATATATAGGCAAAGCCACTATGTTGTGGCGTTGTCCATAAGTAACAATAGAAAACTTCGGAACCAATCATCGAGCGCATAAGTAACAATAGAAAAACTTCGCGACCAATCATCGGTCTCGTGAAATCATCGTGGATCGTTGCCAACCGCATGGTTTTGGATCAAGACAGATTGCTTTTTGATATATAAAATATTGTATTACAGACACAGTATCATATCATTAACAGAAACATGGCAAGAAAACTGATAAAGTGGCCGTCATTCTTGGGATTTCAATGTTTTTCTTTTCTAGTTGTCTACTACTAAACAGGAAACAGTAATTGTTTCACAGGTTTAAAATTGAAAACCATTTTACCATTGGTGTGGAATATTGAGAAAAAAAATAAAATGAGAGATTTATATACATTGTATGTAGTGGAATTGTATTTATCATTCGTTTTATCTATAGTTTCAAATACGGTAGACAACGCGGCATCTTTGACCGTAATGCAACGTACAATGAGTCTGATGCAACATCACACAATACAGCCGGAAACCATTTTCGCTCCAAAAAGCGTCTAGTATTTATCAGTTTATCATACGTCTTCAAGCAATATTATTGCAAAATTCAGGTTTTGGCCGTCATGCACGCTACAGTGAGTAATGTAACGCTCCATATCAAAGTACGCATGTTATTCATTGAAAAAAGCCCTGAATTATGCAATAGCCACATGTAGTCATAGACTGCCTATTTTTTATAGTTGTTACAAGTTTCCATTCATCCCATGTCCTTCATGTAATATACAAATAGTACCAATACTTATATGATCGTGAATAAACAATTCATGTGTGAGAATTTGTTATTAATTATGCATGCTGGAGGTTTGGTTTCTCATACATTTGAACATCAACTAATGTGAAGTGCATAAAGGATTTTGTATAAACAATAATAATATACATGAAAAAATTACTCGATTCTGATTGGTCGAGAACAGTGCAGTTCAAGTGTAACACAGTGCAGAAGAGCTGTAATACAGTGCAAATTACATTTGAATTTATAATTTCAAAGTCGCATTAAGATCAATTTTTCCTTATACTGCTATTGTAAAACATAACCAACAATGCAAATATGGAGGTTTTCATTCATTAAAGTATATGTTTGTTTGAAAAAAATGGCAAAAACTATGAGGATCTGGTTGTCAGTTAAACAATTTTTGATGACTTGCGCGCGCCACTGACGCCATCACATCTCAACGAGCGCACGCTGAAAGTTTTCTTCTCGAGATTATTTTCTCGAATTTTTTCATGTATATTATTAAAAGGTAATCATACGATTTCTAGTTCAATTTGGAATTAATTCGCACTCGTGTATTTTTCAAAGAGCTCAAATTGCACTCGCCCTACGGGCTCGTGCAATTTTGATACTCTTTGAAAAACACACTCGTGCAAATTAATTCCAAATTGAACTCGAAACCGTATGATTACCTATAATAATTACCTGGTTTGCATTTACTATGGCCACTATTCCACATGGGATACAGCAACACAGAGTAGCAAAAAGTGCAAGTCCAATATAACTTGGGGGACTTGTAAGGTATGGGTCGTCCTAAAAACAATTCCATTAGTAAGACAAAAGGTACAATACGAAAATGCTGATTATGAATCTAGGCAAAGTCATTATTAGAATTCCTCTCGGGTTCTTAGCCCTATTGTGAGCTTTCTTTCTTTGCATTTTTCAATTTGGCCCGCGTGATCGTGGCGATCGAGCTGTGGACGTTCAGTTTCGGACGTGTGTATTTGCTCTCTCCTGATCGGGGAGGCGGGGTCTTCATGATAATGCTCTCTTCTGGCAAGAAATTCTAGTAAATCACACTAAATCTGATTGTGTTCCCATTGGATGCGAGACAAAGGAGACGTTTCAGAATTTCTTTAACGATTTAATGGTTAATTTAAAGGCTTGGCATTTGAGAGTGATGACCCCAAAGTAGTCGCGCTTCTTGCAAGAAATTTACTGATTTTGTAACCGAGTCTATTTTGAAACGCATGAAGATGGAAGCAGTTCGTTAGGTGCTGCCGCCGTTTATAGTTTTACCTTTGGCAGTGAAGCTCTCCAAACCAAGTCTGTACCTAGATGGTGGTTTTGTGAATTTGTGGATGAACTCAAGACTGCCCTTTCACTTTTATAAACTATCTGGTGTTCTGCGTTATTTGTATAAAGTTAAGATTCGTATGCCTGACCAAGTGTGACGATAAGTCGGGACACGATAACGTCATGTTACAGAAGGATTCCCGAGAATATTTTGGCTTCGAATGAAGTGGGTGGTGGTACGTTTGTTTGCACGACCCTCCCGTTTGGTTGGAAAGAATCCCCCTATTTATCGTTCCTGTGTCTGGTTGACTCTTGTTATCTGAGATCGCTTGGCATTGTGCTCCATTTTCTCTCCATATTGATGGCAGACTTAATGGTGAACTGTTGACTTCGTCAGGCCCACGGTCAATCCCCTTTTCAGATCGCCCGGATTCGTTCATGCTTGCTCTAGTCACGTCGGCAGTTGGTATAGTGACGAATGTTTTGGTGCGCTTTGGTGCGTTTAGTTTTAGTCACAGTTAGCTACAGAGTTAGAGTTAGAGTCAGTATTAAGCCATACAAAACGCCTTGCAGCTTTGAGAGAAGAGATCCTTGCTAAGAGTTTAATTTGCAGAGATTTCAAGGAAAGTCTTTTTCGCTAGCGCGGTTCCCGCTATCAAATGGTACATCCCAGCTATGAGCTCTGCCATAGCATCTTCATCCAATGCCGGCCAAGTGTTCGAAATGAGATTTCTGGACTCTTGGTCCGGCTTTGTTCCTTTGCGTCAAGGAAAATATGCATGTTCGCTTAACGTTATCCACTGAGGCCTCGTGATCTGGCTGGGGTTGTGTTCTTATGACTCATGTGGTGATCGCACGTTTGGAGATTATTGGAATGACTAAGAGATCTGCTTGAATATTTCTACTAAAGAGATGCTTTATAAATAATGTTAGTCTATAGTTAAACAATTTAAGAAAATAAAAAAATAACGTTTTGTTGGCATCACGACAACATCTTCAGGTATATGAAAGATAACTGAGAAGCTAATGATGACTGTGCAAGCTAACAGAGAGATGCTAGCGATGCATTATGCCTTGAAATCTTGTTCTCTGGCCGTGAAAGGTTGTCGTGTTGACATTCAAGTGGATAGCCAATCGATGCTTTTCGTTGCGAGAGTAGCAAGAAATCTATGCAGTGAACAAATGCTCTGAGGAAAGTTTTTCACAGGACCTGAGTTAACTCGCTTGGAAATGTTTCTTTGAACCCATACGTAGTTCCTCCTTTCTGCCTTATGGGTTCCATGATGAAGTTCCACGCGATTTTCGCGTGCCATTTACGATCATCTTGCCCGATTTATACTCTATAGACGCTTTTGCATGGTGGCTGTTTTTGATCAGAGGGAATTTCTGCAAGTATTTTGAAACTATGTTCCAAAAAGGTAATCAGAATGTATTGCTGTCTCCGTCCAAGTGTGTTTTTTATTTTTTTATTTTTCATTGCGTCCTTGTCCTTTGCGTTTTTGGCCTGTTGAGTGTGTTTTTACGAAACTTTGTTGCCAGACGTTACCAAGGGTTCCCATCATGTTGTTCCGAGCATCGGTATCTTGTCCCAAGTGTAGCTATACCATAGACGCGCGAATTTTTTTTTTTTTTTTTTTTTTTTTTGTGGTTATCAATTTTTTTTTTTCTGAGAGGGTGCTTAATCTCCGTTTTGGCCTTGGAGAAGAAGCCATTGCCGCATGAAGAGTCTTGAGCAGGTCTTGAGCTCTCTTTAGTGTAAGAAAAAATCGGCCCTGGAGCCAGACATCTTTGTCTGGATCTTTGTCATCTCTGAGTTACCCGAAGACTTTGAATTCTGTGTTGCACAAAGATGTGGTGGCCTTCTTGGTGTGCAAGGATTAAGGTGTACGAACTGTGGTTCATAGGCCAACTTGTCCGTTCGTTGGCGAACGTCGGCCTTGTCGATGTTCGTGCCCGAAACGTTGGAACCGTGGACACACTGATTGGAATTAAAGTTTCGTACGATAAATGGTGAAAATGATTGTCTATCAGACTAGCATTCTTTGTTTGGAGTGGGCAATCCAGCCGCTGTTCGATCAGTGAAGACGTATATTTGATTAAGTCTGACAAGAACAGCCTAAAGTTCATGTGAGTCCACAGTAGGCAGAACCAGTGTTGGTTAGTGATTTAGAGATTTTGTCTCATTCTTTAAACTCTAATAGTTCTCGCTTGGAGCGTCCACAGTTCTTCTTCTGGCGCCAAAACTGCGGATTTGTTATTTAATCAGGTTTGTCTAAATCGTTTTGCTCTTGGGATAGCAACGTTTAATGCTTAAGAGAGGCTCAAATCTTTCTATTTGTCCTGTTGTTGACCTTGAAATTCTTTTTTGAATTTCCTGTACACTTTATGAAATTGAAATTTCGCGCGATTATTTGCGTGTTTCGTGCCGTGACTAAATCAAGTTTAATTAGCTCACGCTTGAACCTGCCACTGTACATGCTCACCTTGATCTTTATAGACTATTATACGGGTGTTGAGTTATAAAGGGCGCTTTACCCTCCATGGTAGCGCAGCGATTTCAATGGCGTTGTCAGGCATTAGTTGGGATCGTGTAGGCTGGAAGTCCAGTACAACGGCCTTGCATTATATAAACTATCGATATCATTACAAAATTAGGTGCTGAGGTTGAACTAGCTGATTTAAATGTAAACCTAAGTAGGCAAAGTTTATAAGGCGTTAAACTCTTCACAGGGATTTGTTCCTGCGTTTTCGTGAAGCTTTTCTTTTCTCAGAAGCATTTCTTGAAACCATGAAATATCATCACCAAGTTTTGTTAATGTCTTGGGATTGCACTTATTTTGAAGATGAGAAACATCTGGTTTTGGTCAAAGTGATTCAATGTGGTTTTTTTTTTTTCTTCTTCTTCTTTTCTTTTTTTCTTTTTCATGTTTGTTGGTTGCTGTCTTTATCAATAGTTTCAGGATTATATGAAAGGAGTTTGGAGGCTTCCATATTTATAAATTATTTAAATTAAGTAGAATTTTCGGTGCTACAATTTTGCTATTATACGCCATTGTTTAAGGGCTGATGATATACCCCATTGAGACAAAATATTTCACGTTAACAATGGTTCCGAACATCTGTTAATTAGCCAGTTTAGTTCGAGTTTCTAACCGCTGGCACATTCAATTATAGTTTGTAGTTCTATTTGGAGACTGCCTTATAGATGGTATCATCTACTTAGTGCTTTCCACAGCAATCTGTTGGAAGTTTAATGCATAAAAATACAAAATATACCAATCATCTGTTTTTTGGTTCTGTTCAGTAGAATAAGGCTTGGAAGAGTTAGATAAAGTTGTGTGAAGATTATGGGTAGTTTCGACTGTTATTCTTCGGGTTGGACCTGTTTTCGGTGGGATCTTGCGCATCCATCCCTCCTTAATGACAATGAGTGAGGTTGAACAGTATACTATATATAGGCTAGGCATCAAATGCTCTATCATACTTAAGCTTGCAGAAGCCTGGTAACGTCAGCGATTGTCTGTCGGATATTCATTGATACTGGGACAAGGGGGTCTTTGTTAACGTGTTTTGTATCTATTTTATTTCTATTTCATTCGAGGATATCTTGAATTAGTGCACTGTTGCAAAAAATTTTAATATTCGAAACAAAAGGTTGGGAAAACTTACATTCTGAACAGCAGGGTTAACTGCAACTTGGTGACCAGGCAACGGTGCTAGAGGATAACCTGTCTGATGTACTACTGGGTAACCTGGCTGCTGTACTGTAGAGTTACTGGATGGCTGATATTCAGTTGGTGACAATGCTGCGCAACAAAGAAAAACAGCAATATATATTTGATAAATATGTAATGTATAAAGAACGAGAGAGCGTGTTATATGGATGACTACCATATGGTGCGCATTTTAGGATCAAAGAACAAATTGTCAAATGCCACCAACATTTGCAATTGGTGTATGCCTCTCAAAGGTACAATACCCCATGTTTTGGGAGATTTGCAATTCATTTGAGATTTAATTTTGACTAGCATAAAGCATCATTTTCTTAAAAATCCCTAAAACGGTTTGCAGTAACTTGACAGAATCTGGTGATTTTTTTCCCAAAAATTACTTGTAGACAATACTTAGATAGCATATCATTTAAAAGTGGATATCACACCTAGCTCCAAGTTAACAGTATGCATTCCACAGTATGACTGGGCAATATTACCTCATTTGAGATGTATGCTCCTTAGTTATCAAGGATTTATGATAATTAGATGACATCATCTCAGAAATTTGCAATATTTAGTTTACGGTTCGGTCGCTTTATACTGATATCCAACAATACACTCAAGATATCGTTTATATACAAACAAACCAGAACTTTTATGTTTTAAAAAGATGTCTCATTTAGCAAAATGACTAAAAATGCCTTTTTGAATATAAAAATGATTCCTGAGTTGATGACATCAATTACCATAATTCCTTGAAAACTAATGGGCACACAGCTCAAATGAGGAAATAATGCACCAGCCATAATAATAATCACATTTGATACCCAGTTCCATCAATCTTTGCTCTAACGTTTTGGGTATTGTTCCTAATGCTCCAATTATTATTGGAATCACTTTTACACGCATGTTCCACAATTTCTGAAGCGCTCTTGCAAGATCTTGATACTTTGTAATTTTTTCAGTTTCTTTTTAAATCAACTTTTGAATCAAATGGAACAGCAAAATCAACTATTTGACACATTCTGTCTTGTTTATTGATGATATACTAATATCTGGGCGTCTTGCTTCTATTACATGATCAGTTTGATCTGTTATATGTAGATAAGGCCATACTTAAGGAAGTAAAGCTTTTGACAGTGTACCTCATTCTTGGATTATTGAATGTTTAGATCTTCTTGGAGTGAATAGAGAATTGAGGGAGTTTCTTAAAGAAAGTATGAAGTCATGGCAAGCTCAATTGTTTTGTGGTGATGAAATTCTTGGTGAAGTGAACATTAAACGAGGGATTTTTCAGGGTGACTCACTCTCACCCCTGTTATTTGTTATATCTTTGATTCCCCTCACTCATGTGCTAAGAGCTTCAAAACCTGGGTATGAAGTTTCAAACAACAAAGAGAAAATAAATCATTTATTATACATGGACGATCTAAAGCTGTATGGTAAAAATGAGAAAGAAAGAAATTCCCTTGTTCAAACAGTACGGATTTTTAGTAAGGATGTTTGTATGGATTTTGGTATAGATAAATGTGCTACATTAGTGTTGAAGAGGGGTATTCTAACTAAATCTGAAGGGATAAATCTACCAGATGATAAAGTTATAAAATCAGTAAATGCTGATGAAGGTTACAAATATCTAGGGGTTTTACAAGCTAACCAATTTATGAATAGTACAATGAAAACAAAAATCTGCAAAGAATACAAGAGGAGAATAAGAAAAATTCTAGAGACCAAATTAAACTCAGAAAATTTGATCAAAGCAATAAACACATGGGCTGTGTCCTTGTTACGTTACTCTGCTGCATTCTTGGAGTGGACAAAAGAAGAGATTCAAGATTATTTAGACCGAAATACCAGAAATTAAGCTAATGACAATGCATAAAGCATTGCATCCAAGAAAGTGATGTAGACAGACTGTACTTAAAGAGGAAGGATTGGGGGAGAGGCCTGTTAAGTATTGAAGACACAGTTTCATTAGCGTCTATTGGTTTGATTAAATATATTGGGAGAAGTGAAGAACGAATAATAACAGCTGTTAGGGGTAATGATCTTTGTGATGGTGAAGATGAGAAGCAATTTAAGAAACGAAAGCATCAGGAAAGAAAGAAAAAATGGCACGACAAAGCTCTCCATGGGCAATTCCTTAGACAAACTGAAGAAGAGACAGGTAAAGATCAATGGCAATGATTAAGATCTAGTGGGATTAAAAGGGAGACTGAATCTCTGATAATGGCAGCTCAAGAACAAGCAATAAGAACAAATGCAATCAAAGCCAAGATTGACAAGTCTCAGGAAGAAAGCAAATGTAGGATGTGTGGAAAAGTTGATGAAACTATTAATCATTTATTATGTGAATGTAGTAAAATGGCCCAGCGAGAATACAAGAGACGCCATGATTGGCTTGGAAAACGTGTTCACTGGGAGGTTTGTCGTAAACTTGGATTCGAAACAGAACTGAAAAATGGTATGAATATCAGCCGGAATCAGTTTATGAAAATGATAATTTCAAGGTTTTATGGGATTTTAACATTCAAACTGATCATGTAATAGAAGCAAGACGCCCAGATTTAGTTATCATCAATAAACAAGACAGAATGTGTCAAATAGTTGATTTTGCTGTTCCATTTGATTCAAAAGTTAATTTAAAAGAAACTGAAAAAATCACAAAGTATCAAGATCTTGCAAGAGAGAAATTGTGGAACATGCGTGTAAAAGTGATTCCAATAATAGTTGGAGCATTAGGAACAACACCCAAAACGTTAGAGCAAAGATTGATGGAACTGGGTATCAAATGTGCCACTAGAGAAATGCAGAAAACTGTGATCTTAAACTCTGCAAGGATTTTACGGAAAGTTCTTGAGATTTGAGGAGTCTTGTTGACACCAAATGTGAAGAAAAATTACCACTGATTAAAGTGTACGACCTCACAATAATAATAATGATAATAATAATCATCATCATCATCATCATCATAATCATCATCATAATAATAGTAATAATAATAATAATAATAATAATAATAATAATAATAATAATAATAATAATAATAATAATAATGCAGGCTGTGTGATGAGAGGGAAGAAACAATAGGCCATTTGCACGATGGTGTCATTTTACTACAACTACCAGAATGCTCTACGAATTTTCTTTCTTATTCAGATTTTTATTCCCTTTTGAGAATAGTCGAACAATGAAAGAGTTACCAGTAATTCGATACTTGGCCAAACGCAATGAGCTCTGGGATCGCCAGGGGGCAAACATTGAAGGCTGATAGTAAGAATGTATGGAGCGTAAGCAATCTTTCATAATAACATCCCAAAGAAAAGAAGTATCAAGCTTTGTTGTTCACAGACTAACAGCCAGGAATCAAGCGAATGTTACCGCGTCGATAGTGTGAGTTTTGGTTGGATAGTTTTTACATAAATCGATCTTGAACTTAAAGAATACATCTGTATGCAGTCTGTATTTACCCAGTTCATTGCCTTCTTTTCATTGTAAAAAAGATAAGAGATTCAATATATCTCCTAGTTTCATTTGTATTATTGTTGATCCATGGTTGCATTAAAATTGCGTCGTAATAAACCATTTTAGTGACGGGTAAAACATACAGCGCGCTGAAACTATACTGGTCTCCCAGGTGTTCTCTCGAGCTCAGTCAAGACATTCAAGCAGTTTCAAGAGTTTCAATGCTTCAAAATTCCTTCTTTGATTTAAAATAATTTTATCAAGTTAAGGGATCACGTTCATACTAAATACAGTGTGTAAACGTGAGCACTTTATTTGCTTGATGATACAAAAGGCGGGAAAGTATTTGACCCAGTTTAGTCACACAACAACTTTGGCTATCAAATACAATTTGAAGCATACAAAAAGGATGCATAATGTAATTTAAAATTTACGATTGGCTGTTTAGGGAATTAAGAAAAATTGATCCAAAGGGAACTGAAGAGGAAAGGGAACTGTATAGGCACCATGCCAAACGACTGGAATATTTCAATCGAAGTACGGCTTAGTTTATATGTCGTGCTGCACGGCATGCATTTGAGAACGGACAAAATCTACTAAATACAAATCTACAAACCAGGCATTGCATAATTCAAAAATTAATGTAATTTTAGCATTTGATTCATTCATATTAAATATCGATAAAAGACCAAACTATCAGGATGAAAGGATCAATATATATAAGCTTAGTATACATTGAAATTGCACTGAGCAGAATAAGATCGATCGATTTATGTAAAAACTGTCCAACCAAAACTCACACTATCGACGCGGTGACATTCGCTTGATTCTTGGCTATTAATCTGTGAACAAAAAAGCTTGATACTTCTTTTCTTTGGCCGTTTATAGTCTTTATATTATGAAAGATTGCTTACGCTCCATACATTCTTACTATCAGCCTTCAATGTTTGCCCCCTGGCGATCCCAGAGTTCATTGCGTTTGGCCAAGGATCGAATTACTGGTAACTCTTTCATTTCACTTGGTACAATTCATGAAAACTTAAAATGCAGGCTGAAGATGCTGGATATGGGAGTAGGAATTAAAATGTTACAAAAAGCTTGTATACTTGGATCAGCAAAGATCATCAGAAAGGTCTTGGATAGCTAAAGCTGCGGGAGGCGGCCTGATATCTAAGAATATAATACCAGTCTTGTTGACTGAGAGGGGTAGAAATAATAATAATAATAATGATAATAATAATGATAATAATAATAATAATAATAATAATAATAATAATAATAATAATAATAATAATAATAATAATAATAATAATGGAATAAGAAGAAGAAGAAGAAGAAGCTCTAAGATTTTAAAAGATCGATTAAAAATTAAAAAAAATTCTTATGTACAATAAAAGTTATAAAATTTTCACTTGGTACGATACATATATTCACATACTGTGGAATGGATACTGCTAACTTGGAACTACGTGTGATATTCATGCAACTTTAAGTGGTTTTCTTGATGGAGAACCAAAGGCAAAAATCAAGCTGAAAACTTTTCATGTAAAGTATGGAAATATTTAACACTTGGACGTTACGTTTTGATGAGCTTTTCTGTGCTTACTTTATACTATCATATGTAGATATTGGTAATAACAGAGGGACATAGCTAATTGTACAACTTCTAAAAATGATTCAAATTGGCAAGCAATCCTTTTAATTTGAACGAATGATGGCTCAGATGGCTAATGACTATATGTTTTGGTAGTTTCGCTAAAGGTTAACCCATTGAGGCCATCTTAGGTAAGAGCAAAAATGCCAAATTTTCGATCCTAGAAATTGCTACAAATGTTTCTAACCAAAGTCTTTCTTGGAAGCTTCTTCGTTATTTTCATTTGTAGAACCACGATTGGTAGCTGCCATTCTTATCGAGATGATTCTTGAGTAAACAAACAAACAAACAAAAACATGTTATTGATATAGGTGTTTTTGTGAATTGCAGTGAAAACAAACAAAATTGCGGGAAACGGTAAAAGGCAGAGAGAGATACGCAACCTGCTCTTCTCGTGTCTGGCGATGGCATTTTAATGCGAAGACGAATCATTTTGCATTTGAAGTAAAAGTGAAAAGTGACTGTATCATTTGAGTTCTAAACACACACAAAAGTAGGTCGCGTCGCGTAATCCTCTCCGTGGCTTGCCGTTTGCCGTTCATGTGAATCTTAACCTCTTTGGTCGTTTCTTTGTTTAATGGAGAAAGTAAGATCAATATAAAGACCAATGAAATGCAAACAGGCGTCTCCTTACCTATATAGTAGACGTCGTCAGTATTGTGTTCGACTTTGTTTTTGTTTCCTAAAACTATGTTGAAAGAGCTGAAAGCTTGCTCAACACTCACTGAAGTCCGTCTTCGATGATTATCTCTAAAACTTCTGACTTTGCCGACTGAGCAAAGAGCTTAATAATTCAGTTCAGTCAACCAATAATGAGTACAGGAAGTTGTTTTTGCTTCGCTGGATTACAATAAACTGACGTATTGGAAAAGTACATTGATGTCAACTTGAACGAGTCACCGTACAAGTACAAGTTTTTTACCGATAGGGTAATCTGTTACATGGACCACTGCCTTTTATTTCAAGCGTACAAAAGAAAAAAAGATCCGAGGTGAAATGAAGTTTATGTATGTATGTATGCGTGTATGTATGTATGTGACATGAAGTTTTGCGTGAAAAAGTATGTTACGCCGAGTACGTCAACTAAAATTACTGAAAACTAGTAGCTAGATGTTTGGTTATCATTGTCGGATAAAATTGCAAAAGGAACTATACAATAAATAAACAAAGTAGTTTTGGTCCTTATAAAAGAGAATTGATAATAATATAACGCCTCAGTAGTGGTAGTAGTAGTGGTAGTAGTGGTAGTAGTAGTGGTAGTAGTAGTAGTAGTGGTGTAGTAGGTAGTAGTGGTTCGTATACGTGTAGTAATAGTAGTGGTAGTAGTAGGTAGAGTAGTGAGTAGTAGTAGGTAGTAGTGGTAGTAGTGGTAGTAGTGGTAGTAGTGGTAGTAGTGGTAGTAGTGGTAGTAGTGGTAGTAGTGGTAGTAGTGGTAGTAGTGGTAGTAGTGGTAGTAGTGGTAGTAGTGGTAGTAGTAGTGGTAGTAGTAGTGGTAGTAGTGGTAGTAGTGGTAGTAGTGGTAGTAGTGGTAGTAGTAGTGGTAGTAGTGGTAGTAGTGGTAGTAGAGGTAGTAGTGGTAGGAGGAGGAGAAGTAGGACACCGGGAGAAAAAGAAGGAGGAATAGGTTTTTCAAACTGATGATGATGATGATGAACTTTATTTTAGTGTCATGGTATTTAGCTTAGTAGCTAATTGGGGACACTATAAAATAACAATTAACAAAAAGATAAAACTTTCAAATATAAACTTTCAAATATGAATATGTATATATAAAATCTACGTTTAAAATATATGTATAATATCTTAGACTATAACAAAACTCCGAAACTATTTTATGAAAGCAATATAAAACGATCGCTTATGCCTTAAGGCTAAAATCAAGTACCGAAAAGAAACACAACGCAAGACAAATTGTCACGACAACCACGAGGTATTTTGTAATTGAACTAAAATACAACAAATTCATAGCTAGGAAAATCGCCACAAAATGAGAGATTTAATTGAGTGAAGGCCCAAAGATGGACTGGTCATTAGGACTGGATCTTTACGATTTCGAAAAAAATTGAATTGAATTTGAAAGCACAATCCAAGACGTTTTTGTCAACATTGACGTCAGGCATACGTTTTTGACCATATGCGCGCAGTCATAGGTGAAATTTAGAATGTGAGGAAACCTCAACTGACGTTCTAGCGAGAAAGGGAACCACATCTATAGCTATGACGGAGGTGCGCACGATCAAAAATGTACGCGTGACGTCACTGTTACGTTGTCAAGAACGTCTTGTGCTTAAGCTCTCTACTGTTTGTTGTATGGACTTGACCAACACTAGTAAAAAATGTTTGCGCATGCTCGTAGTCACGCCTTTGTTCTTTTGTAAACTTATGCAAGTTTCGCTTTGCGCTTGCCTTCAACGATGGTTTTCACAAAATGTCAAAACTCAAAATCAATTCTTGAAACTTAGGGCCAGAATTCACATAATGTTTTCATTAATGCAAGATCTCTGTCTCACAAAAGAATACAAGAGAAATTTTATATTTACAATAGACCCTTGTCACGCAAGCATGACATATAAATTATTTGATTTATCGGAAAAGGAATTCACTATCAAATTTGTCACATCGATAGTAATAAAAATGCAAATTTTCGGGGAGATTGCTCTTAAACTGACGAAGATATGAATTTTCAAAAGTTAGCATTTTTACAAAGAAATGTATGGTGGACGTGCATACATGCACGACCAGCCTCGTTATCATGCTAGACACATACATTTCTTTGCAAAAATTTTCACCAAATGCTTACATTTAAAAATTCATATCTTCGTCAGTTTAAGAGCAATCTTTACGAAACTCTGCAATTTTACTAATATCGATATGATAAATCTGATAGTGAATTCCTTTTATCCATACATCAAAGATCTTATAATGTCATACTAACGTGACAAGGGTCTATACTTGATACTAATCACGCGATATGATTGGTTGATTAGAGTGTGTCAATAAGAGGACAGACACACTGCTGACGCATTTCAGTGCGCGCGCTCGTTCTGTTGCCCCGTTTGAAAAGGACTTTTTAGCTTTTATCTCAAATAATTGTTGTAAAAAGCGAATTGAGGACGGTTTTGAGTTGTCTGTCCTCTTATTGACACACTCTTGACGCCATAAAATCAAAACTTTGCAATGAAATCACTCGCTGCGCTCGTGATTCCACTTAGTGAATTATGGAGTTATTTTATGACGTCAAGAGTGTGTCGATAAGAGGACAGACAACTCAAAACCATCTTCAATTTGTTAAGTATACACCGAAAATAATAAAACTCAAACATTTTTTTAAGAAAACATCGTTTTTTTAAGAAAACAGACGTTTTTCACTAGTGTCGCCTTGACCTTTACAAGACTTGGAAATTCGATGAGTGAATAATGGACGCGACTCGAGGAACATGTCAAATTTAACCACAATCAAATTATATATTGAGTTTGTAAAACTTGCAGCACTTGAGACAAGAGAACAAATCCCTCGTTTCTCACTGCAACACGATAGATTTAAATTTATAGAACTGTGGATTCCCATCGGAATTCTATGACAAAATAATGCGAGATAATCTTGTTTTCTGAACAAACCACAAGTACAAAGGAAATGCGTAGCAGAGGTAAATGGAGGGTAGTCGGTAACAGCTTAAAGCAATGAACTTCGAGCAAAGCGCACAGGAAGTTGAGGCGACTTCTCCGAACCACAGATGCAGAGAAGCTCCAGCGACAAAGATACCGCGCTATTGCCAAATCACAAGGGAACAATTAAGGCAATCAAGTGTACAAGGTGTGGCAACGACCCTCACTCATCCGAGAACAATTACCCCGCCAGCAGCGCGGAGTATCACTTCTGCCACAAGCTTGAACACTTTAGTAAAATGTGCAGCAAAAAGAAAGAGCTACTGATTTCATGGCCGCACTGTTAGGTCGTCAGGATGGTCACAAACGATTCTTGGAATAGTCGTTATCATGTTCGCAAAGCATTTTTGTTCTCGCCATGGCCACATTTTGACGTCATCTGTGCATCTATTAGAGTACAGATGCACGGAAAAATGGAATCTATTTGTTGTTATCAATAGTTGTCGAAAAACTTAATTATAGTTAAGGCTCGAAAGCCAATCTCACTTTTCAAAGTAGTCGCGGGTGTAGACAATTCAACTTGGCGGCTGTCTTTAATGGAAATTGCAAAAAATTGCTTAGGTTTTATTATCAACAAATAATACTGAGCATGTTTTGTAAGTGACAGTGAGCATAGATACCACGATGATATTACAAAATTTTCCAAAAAAAATGAATGGATTGTCACTCGGAAATGTTTTAATTAGATGTGAATGCTTCTTCGAGTGTGGATTTTAGCTCGGAAAAATAAATCCGAGCCCTCAGCGTGGTTTGAATTAACCCACGGTGAATCCGAAAGTTATGGGTTCAAACCACGCTGAGAGCTTGGATTATTCCGAGCTAAAATCCACAATCCAAGGAGCATTCACATCTAGTTTCCAAAAATTGTTTAACAATTTTGAAATATCACTCGCGCTTTCTATGCCAATTAATTATCACTACGTATACAAACCATGTTTTCTGAATTTAGAATCTTCACGAGAAATCCAATTAGCACTGGAATACTAATCGAAAAGGCGGAGGAGCCGTTATTCTCTGTCAATAGAATCTGATTTACGTAAAAAAAAAAACAGACAAGTTAGCAAGAGTTGTTATCAGGATTCGCAAAACTCTAAATTCACGGTGGTGTTCACCAAATCTCATGTACAGCCGAAGAATTGTAAACCGCCTAGCAAGCTCTTACATAAAATGTGCTTTGAATCCCCCTACATAACATAAAATTGTGCTCTAAGTATTTTACTGTTTGCATGAAAGAAAACTGTTAAATTGTGCCAAGAGGCTCCTAAAGCCCCTCCATCGTCTCAAAATGCTTCATGGTCTTGGCACGGGGGACCATGGAAACGCTTACACCTGGACTTTGCTGGAATATTTTCATGTTAGGTCACGTGATCTCTTTTCTAAAATATCTCTTCCCACAGAGTATTTTTTCAATATTCAAAGACGTTGTCGGAAAGAACATAAGAAAAGAAATAAAATAAGATATAAATTGTTTAAATCGAAGAAATCTTTGTGTACTCCATTTGTAATCAAAAATTCCAATAAAATAATTAGTTGTAATATGTCACGTGACACTCCCTCAAAGTTTAAAATCTCACATAAAGTTTCGACTCATGTATATTCGACAAAATGTATGAACTTTTTTAAGATCTTGATAAACAACAGACCACGATCATTTTAAAATCTATATTTTAACCTATGTTTTTATTATAAATCGGGCCTTAGTCTAGCCTTTATATACTTGATTCCGGCTCCTCGTGATATACAAAGCGATATTTATACTAATGCATATAATTCCAAAAATAATAGCGGCATTGCTCCATTTCCTGGCAGAATCAGACTTTCTCTTAGCTAGAGCGTACTCCCCCCGCAGTAATGCTTTGTTAACCTACAATTTTGAGAAACAAAACAAAAATAATATATTAATGAAAGAATGCTTTGATCCTTCCAGGGATTTGCCAAGCTAAGGGAGGGTTCCAGGTGAGGAGTTCCATAACTTCCGTTTTGATCACCAGTTATATTTTATATACATATAGTCCTGATCACTCTCAAAAAGGTTGTCCAGATGAAAAGACACTTGGTCATATATACAGACTTGCTGGCATATAGATCACAGTTTGGGGAATTTTACGAGTAGAAAGACCGGTTGTCCATACGTATTCAGAGTGATCAGATAAATAATTGGTGATGATTGCAGATGTTACATGTTTTGACTACCAGTAACTACAATGCCCTCATAGAGGGTTTCTATTTATCAGAGCGTGCATAATATTTTGAGACGTCATCTGCGCTTGTATACTGAAAGTAGCAATAATTGTATAAAGCGCGTAAAGGATTTTGTATAAACAATAATTACCTCTCTTGCATTTACTATGGCCACTAATCCACATGGGAAGCAACAGCACAGAGTGGCAAAAAGTGCAAGCCAAAAATGACTTGGGGGGAATGTAAGGTATGGGTCGTCCTAAAAACAATTCCATTAGTAAGACATAGAAGGTACGATACGAAAATGCTAATGGATCTATGCAAAGTCAATGAATATATGTATATTCTGCCGCAACCATGGACATTATCAGCGGAGCTCCCGCACGGAGCACCATACCTAAGAATGGTTTCCCATCAAGTTGATTTTTCATAGACACACAGGGAGCCCATGCCAACGGCTGTTCGTCCGTCCGTCCCTACATGGCGATGCTGATTGGCTGATATATTTTTGGCGCCAACTCGACGCGCGCTGTACTTTGAAAACTGAAAGTTTCCTTGCAGCTTTAACTTGCAAAAAGGCTTAAAAATATCATGCTGGAAACCTCCTAAAAATTTGGAGATTTTCATGATCATTAATCTGTGCCAATCTTAACGGGTTAAAGCACAAAAAACGCACGTTTGAATTTTTTTCGGTCCCGGAGTCGTTTCAAAAACTGCTCGAAAGACAATTGAAGGACACAGAGAACATTTTCAAAGTTGGACAACTTTTTAGTTGGATTTGGATTCGTAGCTTCCAAAAAACTTCTCATAATGAATGAGTCATTGAGGATCGTGTATTCTTCGTTTCGTGATCAAAATGCCTTCAGTAAAGCTGCTTAAGAATCTAGCCAAAATTGGAAATCCAACTAAAAAGTCGTCCAACTTTGAAAATGTTCTCTCTGTCTTTCGTCTTTCGAGCAGTTTTTGAAACGACAACGGGCCCGAAAAAAAATTTGAACGTACATTTTTAATAATAATAATAATATTTATGATTTCTATAGCGCAAATTCCATGTAAAAATATGATCAAATGCGTTTATTTTAACCCGTCAAGATTGGCACAGATTAATGTTCATGAAAATCTATCTATCGCTAATTTTTACGAGGTTTCCAGAATAGTACTTTAAGTTTTGCAAGTTAAAACTGCAAGGAAACTTGTAAATGTTCAGTTTTCAAAGTGTCAGCGCGAGTAAAGTTGGCGCCAAAAAGCTGGACATACTAGGACAACGGGAGGTCTTTGTTAACGTGTTTTGTATTTATTTTATTTTATTTCATTCGAGGATATCTTGAATTAATGCACTTTTGCAAGAAAATTTAATATTCGAAAATAGGTTGGGAAAACTTACATTCTGCACAGCAGCCTTAACTGCAACTTGGTGACCAGGCAACGGTGCTAGAGGATAATAACCTGACTGATGTACTACTGGGTAAGCTGGCTGCTGTACTGTAGAATTACTGGATGGCTGATATTCAGTTGGTGACAATGCTGCGCAACAAAGAAGAACAGCAATATATATTCGATAAATATGTAATGTATAAAGAACGAGAGAACGTGTTATATGTGATGTATAAAGAACGAGAGAGCGTGTTATATGGATGACTACAGGCCCTGATAGGACCAAAGAACAAATTGTCCAAATGCCACCAACATTGCAATTAGTGTATGCCTCTCAAAGGTACAATACCGTATGTTTTGGGACAGTTGAAATTCATTTGAGATTTAATTTTGACTAGCATAAAGCATCATTTTCTTAAAAATCTCTAAAACGGTTTGCAGTAACTTAACAAAATCTGGTGAAATATTTTTCCCAAAAAATATTTTTGGACAATACTTAGATAGCATATCATTTAAAAGTTGATATCACACCTAGCTCCAAGTTAACAGTATCCATTCCACAGTATGTGAATATATGCTGGTGCAATATTTCCTCATTTTGAGATGTATGCTCCTTAGTTATCAAGGATTTATGACTAGCTATTTCTAATAGAAAGTGAAGTGCTGCGAGCAGAAAACAGCTGGTGTATCCACGTTAGCAGAACTGTTCCCCTAAAACTTACGAAAGTACACCGCTTTCTCTGATATATCAAATGTTTCTTGTCTATCTCCTGTGCGTTGTGTGACGAACACTGCTAACGAACATTGACCTTCAATATTGAACTACAAGTATCAGTGTCGGACGCACACAGTTCAAAATATTTAGCACTTTCATTAAAGCAATTTTTCAAACAATCTCAAACGGCTAGCGTTGGGCAATGATTATAAAACTAACTGATTTTAAAAAGCTAGTTTATTTAGGAAAAGATGTGAATCACTGATCGTATGTATCGCGTGTTCGTCTAGTGACATCCTTGAATCGACTCTCGATGCGGTATGGACTTGAACCGCTGATCGTATGCATCGCATGTTCGTCTAGTGACATCCACAGATTACACTGTGTTCCGAATAGGAGGCTACTCGCTTCGCTCGCAGCAATAATTAGATGACATCATCTCAGAAATTTGCAATATTTAGTTTACGGTTCGGTCGCTTTATACTGATATCCAACAATACACTCAAGATATCGTTTATATACAAACAAAACAGAACTTTGATGTTTTAAAAAGATGTCTCATTTAGCAAAATGACTTAAAATGCCTTTTTGTATATTAAACGATTCCTGAGTTGATGACATCAATTACAACAATTCCTTGATAACTAATGGGCATACAGCTCAAATTAGGAAATAATGCACAAGAAGAAGAAGCAGAAGCAGCAGCAGCAGCAGCTCTAAGATTTTAAAAGATCAATGGCTATGCAATACACCATGTTTAAGTGCAGACCCCGGACTCTAAATAGTTAGATTTTTCTATTTCGCGCCTAACGGCGATATGTTTTGGTAGATTCCCTAAAGGTTAACCCATTGAGGCCATCTTACATGGGTAAGAGCAAAAATGCCAAATTTTCGTTCCTAGAAATTATTACAAATGTTTCTAACCAAGGTCTTTCTTGGAAGCTTCTTCGTTATTTTCAGTGTAAGCTGCACTGGTAGAACCATCAATGTTGGCTGCCATTCTTATCGAGATGTTTCCTGAAAAAACAAACAAGCAAACAAACATTTTATATTGATAGAAATGTTTTTGTGAATTGCAGCGAAAATATACAAAATTGCTTTCTTGGCACTATATAACTACATTTTTAGCCCAATTTTATAAAATTATAACAAGGACATTCTTATGTTCTTTCAATTTGACGTAGTCCATATCTCTAAAGACCTTTCACTGCAATTCGTTTGAGAAGTTATTTCAAAACAACTCGTACTTCGTATTTCATCAAGCGCCAAATATTACCCAATTTTATTGAACACGACAATTTCAGGTTGATACACACTGAGATTATTAAGTTGATTGTTTTCCTGTTTATCTCGCTGTTTTGCATTAGCTATTTGAAAGGTTAAGATTAACGTAAACGGGAAACGGCGGCAAACGACAAAGAGAAATAGGTAACCTGCTTTTCTCGTGTCTGGCGATGCAGTTTAAATGCGAAAACGAATCATTTTGCATTTGGTGTAAACCGGATGAAAAGTCTCTGTATCATTTGAATACCCGAAACGTACAAAAAGGTAGGTGTGATCCTCTCCGCCATTTGCCATTTGCCGTTTATGTGAATCGTAACCTCTTTGGCTGTTTCTTTGTTTAATGGAGAAAGTAAGATCAATGTAAAGACCAATGAAATGCAAACAGACGGCTCCTTACCTATATAGAAGACGTCGTAAGTATTGTGTTCTATTTTTGTTTCCCAAAACTATGTTGAAAGAGCTGAAAGCTTGTTCAACACTTTGGCGACTGAGCAAAGAGCGTAATAATTCAGTTCAGTCAACCAATAATGTAAACAGGAAGTTGTTTTTGCTTCATTGGATTACAATAAACTGACGCATTGGAAAAGCACGTTGCATTGATGTCAACTTGAACGTGTCATATATTGTTCCAGCAATTACAAAGAAGTGTACAAGCTTTTAGCAGATGCTCTAGGGTGATCTGTTCAACATGGACCACTACCTTTTATCTCAAGCGTAACATTAAGTATTGCGCAAATAAGTATATGTTACGCCGAGTACGTCAACTAAAATTACTGAAAAGTGAAAGCTAGATATTCGGTTAACTTTGTCGGATAGAATTGCAAACTATACAATAAATAAACAAAGTAGTTTTGGTCCTTATAAAAGAAAATTGATAATATAACGCCTCACCTTATAACAAATAAGAAGATGCCAAGAAAAGCGAAAAGTAGAAGTAAAAGAAGAAGAAGAAGAAGAAGAAGAAGAAGAAGAAGAAGAAGAAAGAAAAGAAAAAGGAGAAGAAAGAAAAAAATTGTAGTAGAAGAACAAGAACAAGAACAAGAACAAGAACAAGAACAAGAACAAGAACAAGAACAAGAACAAGAACAAGAACAAGAACAAGAACAAGAACAAGAACAAGAACAAGAACAAGAACAAGAACAAGAACAAGAACAAGAACAAGAACAAGAACAAGAACAAGAACAAGAACAAGAACAAGAACAGTAGTACTAGTAGTGGTAGTAGTGGTAGTAGTGGTAGTAGTGGCTCAGTTAGTGGTAGTAGTGGGTTCAGTAGTTGTTAGTAGTGGGTTCGGGTAGTGTCTTAGTCGGTCTGGTTAGTAGTAGTGTTAGTAGTGGTTAGTAGTAGTAGGTAGATAGTAGGTTAGCTGAGTTAGTAGTAAGTAGTCAGGTAGTAGTGGTGCATGGTAGTAGTAGTAGTAGGTAGGTAGTAGGTGCATGGTAGTAGTAGTATTGGTAGTAGTAGGTACATGGTAGTCACGTAGTCGGTAGTAGTAGTAGTAGTAGTGGTAGTAGTGGTCGTAGTGGTAGTAGTGGTAGTAGTAGTGGTAGTAGTAGTGGTAGTAGTAGTGGTAGTAGTAGTAGTTAGTAGTAGTAGTGGGTAGTAGTAGTAGTAGTAGTCGAGTAGTAGAGTAGTAGTAGTAGTAGTGGTAGTAGTGTAGTAGTGGTAGTAGTAGTAGTAGTGGTAGTAGTAGTAGTAGTAGTAGTAGTAGGTAGTAGTAGTAGTAGTGGTAGTAGTAGGTAGTAGTAGTGGTAGTAGTAGTAGTAGTAGTAGTGGTAGTAGTAGTAGTAGGTAGTAGTAGTAGTGTAGTAGTAGTAGTAGTAGTAGTAGTAAGTAGTAGTAGTAGTAGTAGGTAGTAGTTAGTAGTAGTAGTAGTAGTAGTAGTAGTAGTAGTAGTAGTAGTAGTAGTAGTAGTAGTAGTAGTAGTAGTAGTAGTAGTAGTAGTAGTAGTAGTAGTAGTAGTAGTAGTAGTAGTAGTAGTAGTAGTAGTAGTAGTAGTAGTAGTAGTAGTAGTGGTAGTAGTAGTGTAGTAGTAGTAGTAGTAGTAGTAGTAGTAGTAGTAGTAGTAGTAGTAGTAGTAGTAGTAGTAGTAGTAGTAGTAGTAGTAGTAGTAGTAGTAGTAGTAGTAGTAGTAGTAGTAGTAGTAGTAGTAGTAGTAGTAGTAGTAGTAGTAGTAGTAGTAGTAGTAGTAGTAGTAGTAGTAGTAGTAGTAGTAGTAGTAGTAGTAGTAGTAGTAGTAGTAGTAGTAGTAGTAGTAGTAGTAGTAGTAGTAGTAGTAGTAGTAGTAGTAGTAGTAGTAGTGTAGTAGTGGGTAGAGTAGTGGGTAGTCGTAGGTAGTAGGTTAGTCGTAGTAGTGAGTTAGGTAGTAATGGTAGTGGTAGGTAGTAGTGGTAGTAGTAGTAAGTAGTGGTAGTAGTAGGTAGTAGTTCGTGGTAGTAGATGGTAGTAGTAGGTAGTAGTGGTTAAGTAGTAGGTAGTGATGTCGTATGTTAGTAGTCAGTAGTAGTGGTAGTAGTAGGTAGTAGTAGGTAGGTAGTCGTAGTATAGTGGTTAGTAGTAGTGGTTTCGTAGATGGTCGTAGCGTAGTAGGGGGGTTAGTAGTAGGTAGTAGGTTAGTGGTAGGTCAGTGGTTAGTTAGGTAGTAGTAGTAGTAGTTAGTTAGTAGTAGTCGTAGTAGTTAGTAGTAGTAGGTAGTAGATCTAGTGGTGGTAGTGGTAGGTGGTAGTGGTGGTGGTGGTGGTGGTGGTGGTGGTAGGAGGACAACGGGAGGAAAAGAATGAGGAATAGGTTTTTTCAAACTCCGAAAATATTTTATAAAAGCAATATATAATAACGATCGTTTATGTATGCCTTGGGGCTAAAATCAAGTACCGAAAAGAAACACAAAGCAAGACAAATTGTCACGACAACCACGAGGTATTTCGTAATTAAACTAAAAATACGTCAAATTCAAAGCAAAGTCGTCCCAAAATGAGTGATTTCGTTTTGTGAAGGCCCAAAGATGGACTGCACATCTAGCGGGAAAGGGAACCACATCTGTAGCCATAACGGCGTGCGCACGATCAAAAATGTACGCGTTACGTCCCTGTTGACAAAAACGTCTCGTGCTTAAGCTCCCTATTATCTATTGTTATGGATTGGAGATTATGGCTTTGACCCACACTGGTGAAAAACGTCTGCGCATGCTCGTAGTCACGTCTTTGTGCTTTTTCAACTTATGCAAATTTCGCTTTATGCTTGCCATCAACAATGGTTTTCACAATAAGGTAAACCTTAGGGCCAGTATTAACATAATGTCTTTATAAATGCAATATCTTTGTCTCAAAAAAGTTTACAAGAGAAATTTTATGTATACACCGAGAACACGAGCATTTTATTTCAGGCAACTCAAACATTTTTTAAAGAAAACATCATATATGCACGCATGCGCAGACGTTTTTCACTAGTGTCGCCTTGACCTTTTCAAGACATGGAAATTCGATGAGTGAATAATGGACGCGATTCGAGGAACAAATTAAACCACAATCAAATTATATATTGAGTTTGTAAAACTTGCAGCACCTGAGACAAGAGAAGAAATCCCTCGTTTCTCACTGAAACACGATTGATATTATAGACCTGTGGATTCCCATCGGAACTCTATGATGTACTGAATAATTCAATACTTTCTTGTCTTCGGAACAGACCACAAGTACGATGGAAATGCATAGACGAGGGAAATGGATTGACATTTTGAAAGGAGGGTAGGCAAAAATAGCTCAAAGCTATAAACTTCGAGCAAAGCGCACAGAAAATCGAGGCGACTTCACCGACCCACAGTTGCAGCGAAGCTCCAGCGACAAAGATACCGCCCTCATGCCAAACCACAAGGGAACAATTAAGGCATTCAAGTGTACAAGGTGCGACAATTACCCTTAATCACTTTACAAAAATTGCACCGCTAGCAGCGTGGAGTAAGTCATCAAGTTGTCACGTGGACCGTTAGGAAGTTTAATCGCTCTTTTGTTGAGTTCGAGTTTTTGTCCGGTTTCGAGTGTATTAGTACATCAGAACAAACATTCTGAATCTTTTACAATAGATGAGCTTATACATATCTGCCTGGCTAATTTGGCAATTAGAGTTATAGGGGAAAGAGTTCACGTGACCAGACTTTGAATACAAGCCATTATTTTTTCTTTAATGCAATAAAGTTCTACTAGCTTTACACGTTTATAATAGAATTACATTAGCCTTTCTATTTTTAAACTCAATGTTTTTTCTAATATAAAATACTCGAGGGCAGAAAAGGGTTTTTAGTAATTTTCATGATAATGACGTCATAAGTCACGAGATCACTACACAATTGACCTAATCAAAAGAAAAAGGAAATATAATGGTTCCCTCTCACGCGAGGATTCATATAAACTTATACATTGTATGTCAAGTTATGAATAAAATCGTGTTTTCAGAACGTTAAAATCCCAGGCCTTAAGAGAGAATTTTTCTAGCCGTCAGACGTGTAAAGCTAGTAGAACTTTATTGCATGAAAGAGAAAATAATGATTTACACGTTGAAATAAATAAAGTTGTATTATCTACAAGATAAAAATATAACCAAGTTTTTGACAAAGACAGAGTATGACAAGAAAAATCACAGAAAAAAAAGCATTAAGGCAAGTATACATGCACAAAAATAACAATGGCGAGGAGATCTAAGAGAAATGTTAACGCCCAAATCATATTACAATAGTAAAGATAAGGAATCAATCCGCCAATGGCGAAGTAACTCGTGGATTGTCCCCTTTAGTTAAATTAGTTTAATTTTAGTTAAATAATGAGGTTTTTTTGAAGGCAAAATTATAGATCAATTAAAGCAATACATAGTTTTTTAAATGATAAATCATTGCTCTCACAAATTTAAACATTAAGTTTGGGCCCACCTGTAAAGCATTTTAAAGGAATTTTTAGAGAGTCAGTTGGATAATCATTAATAATATGAGCTAATGTAATTTGTTTTAGCAAAACATAATAGACTTGAGTACGAAAAAACAAAAGAAAAAGATAATGAAGCAAAGAAAAAAGAGGAAAAAGAAAAAGAAAAAAAAAAGAAAAAAAATTGTATGTACCACCCGTGATTTGAACCCACGACCCTTGAAACTCAAGCCAGCAGCAAACCGCTTGAGCTCAAGAGCAATTCACTGTCTTCAAAACGATATTTTTTATATATTGTTAATTTACGTTTGTAACCTCCTTACATCTGTTAAATATGTACAAATTATGAAAGAAGTTTCTCTATGAACCAAATATCGCTATGAATAAGATAAATTACTCCATAAAAGTACTCATGATAGCCACCAAACTTAAACTTAATACGCTTTTTTGATGCCGTTTCGGCCAGCGGGGCCGTAGCGGTTCGGCACGGCCAGTTTACTTTTTCGGCAGGCGGCAGTTCGTACTCAAATATGATTTCGTTCGCTTTTTATTTCAACATTTACTCTCGTGCTGATAGAGTACAAACACTAAATGCTTGGATGGCTCGTTGATATTGGACTGGCGACGATTTTTGATATTGGACTTGCGACGATGTTAGTGTTGTTTGAAGACAGCGACTACAAAGTCCCGATTGTTTTCGATTCACATCCGAGAATCGAACAGCTCAACTTGGAGATGCGACGAATTCCAAGCTGCAGAGGGAGCTGAGAGTAGTTCAGTACAAAATGTGACAAGGAATAAGAAATTATCTATTCAGATTTATAGGCATTTTTGCCTATCTTCGCGGAGTGTAGACCCGTGTACATGTACGGACCACGAGGTATAATGTCAAGGGTCGACATGTTAAATTGGCTTGTATTACCGAGCAGTTTTTACCGAGCTTAGATCGTGTTCCTAAAAATTGTTGCTTTGTACACAAATCTAAAACAGTTACATTACGTTCAAAGCTTCTCGAGGCTGCTATACCAGGCTCGTATTAAACATGGTATATTTTCGTCTTGAATGATCCTGGGTTTTTACGAAAATTTTGATTCCTTAGCTCATATTTTTAGAAATTTTTGATCCCTGATCCTTGTTGCAAAAAACTGAGCTGATCCCTGATCCTGATCCAATGTCCCTGATCCTTGATCCCACCCATTTGATCCCTGAGCCCTAGCCTCTGATCCCTGATCCTGGCCATAATTTGGAGCTTGATCCCATATATCATGTTACGATCCTGCAATATTATTATATTATAACAGAAGTTATCACCGTATCCTATTATCGGGAATAGGCCGGAAGTAAAGTTTCACAGACCGGAAGTTTACAGGAAAGTGAATGAGTGAGTGAGTGAGTGACACAATAGGTTACTACCTTATGTATGCAACATTCTAGTTAGACAATAGATAGATTGAATAGTGCCATTTCATGTTGTCATACACGAAGTACTAAGCTGACTCATTTGCATATTCGACCCCTCACAATAACTCGTGGATTTGTAATCCACGAGTTAAAAATTAACGAGTAGTACAAAGTTAATAAAGAACTCTTAGGTAAATAGAAACTAGATCTATAAATTATTCCGATTGATTTTGAAATTTTGTTTGAAATATGTGAAATATGTGGTTTCCAAGTTAGCTTATCATCCAGAATTACTCCGAGAAAAACAGTCTCATTGACTTGATCAATTTGTTGATTATCGATGGCTAGCTGGATTCTTATATTTAGGCGTTTTTGACTTGGACCAAAAACTATGCACTTCGTTTTTTTAAGATTAAGGGAGAGCTTCTTAGCTTTTAACCAATCCGAAATTTTCGCCAATTCGGAGTTGAGGGTGTTCGAAAGCTAAACTATGTCTTTGTGGGAGAGAAAAATGCTTGTATCGTCAGCAAATAAGATAAGTTTAAGTGACGTTTACAACATTCGCGTCCGTGTTGTATCGGCTATACAATCACTCGCCAAAATGTTGTAAATGACTTAAAATACTCCAACACATATTTGAGTTGTTCCCGGAAAGAAAATCAAAAATATCTTTATTTATCTTAGAGAAAATCGAGGTTAAAGTTGATGTAAATTAGGCTGAATCTTTATGAGATATACAACACTCGTCACGGTTGCGATTTTCATTTTGTTTGCCTTATGAATTATTAATTAGTATTTTAAGAATCTTGGAAGCATTGATGATATCATTAATATATTTTGATACAAAATGCACCTTAATCAAGCAATCAATCCATCATTCAATCAATCAATTGATCAATCAATAAACAAAATAAACAAAATAAATTAACTGGTCTACTGAGGGATTTGGAAGACAAAATAACCTAGTGTATCTTGTGAATGGACTGTCTATTGTTGTGCAAATTACGTTTTCTGAGGTTGAAAAACCTTGAAATACGGAGGACGTGAGCCAGGTTCGAGGCCCGTTAATTGCTTTTCTTTATTCGATCTTTCATTCTTTCGTTACAATGTTCGTTACATTACTCGTAGACATTAAACTTATGTAAAAGCCTTTGCTTAGATTTTAATGTCAAATCCTGTGTTATATTTTGGGGGGAATCTAACTCCCGTTGTATTGGTGAATCAACTTGCCACTTATCAACCAGGATTAAAGAGCATATCTTAAGGGACAAAAAATCTCACATTTTTTAAACATTTGAAACCTGATTCCAAAACATGTGCTTAAAAATACTCCCCTAATTGTTTTAAAATCCTAGACTGCTGCTAAATATCTTATTCAATTAAAACTTAGTTGTCATATGCCCAGCAGACTTGATACGCTTTTCCCTTGTCAAGACTTGTTATACATTTATTATGTAATGCTTTAAGGTTCTAATTACAGAGGCAAAGGTAGGATTTGTCAGCAAGTCAGCGTCTTCTATAGCCTGATAAAAGGTACTCGCGAGGGGAGGAAAGAGAAGGGAAGGGAAGTTGCTCTATTACCTTCCCCCAACCCTTGCGCTCGACCTTCCCTACCCATAGAGAGATGTATCTTGGTATGTAACTGACAAGTATACTTTGTAGAGATTCTATCATGCTGGCTATCAAAAGTAAAACCTACAATATATACATTCGGATTTTGGAGGGAAGCGGCTGACTTTGAACGAGCAAAAATACAATTAGACGAAAAATAATAAGCATTTAATTCCGTCTTTAATTAAAGTAGCATAAAATGATAAGTCTTTTAGCACGGCCGGACCGTGTTTGTTGTTGGTTTCTGACAGCACAGTTTCTTTCAAATACGTTCGGAATCATAGCAGTATAGCTTGTAGGAAGTCTTTGTAAATGAATTAAAAGCAATGTAAACTTTAGGTAAATCGTATATCACTTTGCCCAGCGAGTTGTATGTAGACTTTAAACTTAATGAAGATAACAATGTATTGTGTCGTCTTTGAGAGGAATAATAGTGACGTCAGAAGTAGTACACGGCGATGATGCAGTTTCTTTGCACTCTTTATTGTCCTTCAAGCAGTAAAATTCGTCGCATTTACCTGTAGACATAAATCAACATGATTACCCAAACTATACCAAAATAATAAGTAGGCATTATTAGAGACTTGCAATAAATTACATGCAATAAAAATTCATAGCGCTGTCAATACAAACACTTGCTCAGTTTTACATGGGAACACCGGAATATGTTTACGTCGGTACAACTCATTCGTGTCGGTCTCTGAATCGGTCTGCAGAGTTTAGACTAGTTTAATATGTCAAGACAAACCATATCCAAAGCTATCAAGACTGGCCTGCATGAGTCCATTTGGTTGGTTGGTTGGCTAGTTGGTTGATTCCATAAGAATAAGAGAATAGCCAATTGCAACAATATTTTTTAAAATCATTCAAAAACAAATATATTGAACATGTACAAAACTACTTTTGACAATACAGTGACTTACTCCACTGGAAATTTATAGGTTCATCACAAGGAAGAAGCGTGTGTCGTAGACGGTGGTAACGAGAAGAGTACTTTTGGTCTGTGCACTTTTGCAGCTCAAATCTTAGAGCGCGAACACAGCAAAATTTACTAACGTTCAGCACACAGGCAATTATGGTACTTGGAACTGCAGACGTGGAAATCTTCCCAAACACCAGTTGATCAGACCGGTCACGTTCATAATTGGAGCAATGGAAAAATTTAACAGACGGGGGTTGTCTAAGAGAGGGACGGAAGTAAAACCTGTTTACAAAAGAAAAATAGCTTTCTTTGTACTTTGAACGCAACATATTTAATATCTATCATTTTACTTATTTTCCAATTTGATATCTATCATTTATTTTCATTCTATTGTTTATTTTAAAAGCACGCTAAATGTTACTCGCCTGAAGTATTGGGATTCCAAAATGTCACACTGGTATGCATCAGACGTGTACAACCTAGGAAGTTTTGAACAGTCCTCACAGCTTACTGTTGATAAATTTGTATATATAAGCAAATATTTAGCGATAGAATTTATGCTTATTTGATTATTTGGGAGAAAAAATAGATATTGAACTTGTCATTAACTCAAACACTCAGCACACAAAGGAGAAATGGTCGTCTATTCAAGCATCCTGATATCATTTCTGAGTTCTAATATACAAAATAGGAATCTCCTATGTAGAGCAATTATTGCTGAGCAAGACATTCCGCCTTTTACCTAGAGTTAACATACTTTTTATAAAAAAACATTGTTTTGAGATAGTTCAAACAGGGGCTAGAATTCGAAGGGGTCTTGCGTGATCTGCGATTTGACTAAAATCCTTTGTGTGATCCATGAACGTAAGCCAGATTTTGCTGTAACTTCGTGAAATCGTTTTGTAAATATGCGTGATTCGTGAATTGACGTAACTGGTTGAAGCGTGATTCGTGAACGTATTTGAATTCAAGCAGTGATACTAAGGTACATATCAAACAATTGCCTTAAAAAACCTGTCGTTCGTATTCACATCCATATATGGTAATCTTACCTTATTTGGAAGTACGTTTGAACTCTTTTTTGGTGTTTTTCTTGGTTTTTAAAGCCCAAAATCGCCCAAAACTTACAGAAGTGATAGCGAAAAGACTACTTAACACCGCCATCTTGTAAATACCCCGTATGTAGATAAAGGGAGCCCGATTCTCAAAAACACAGGGATCCCACACGAACGACATACAATTGTTTGATATGATCAACAATCGTCGCGTGACGTCATCAAATGACGTCATCGGAACAGACAATTTCTATAATTTTTGCCGTGTCAAAAGATTTTTATTCAGTTCTTACATAGTATGGCTTTATTCTTCAATGTGCACAAAGTGACGTATGCGTTTTTCATTACGTACGTTAACAGATGATTTTTTAGAGCTCTTTTTCGTCTTCTTAAAGACATTTTTGCTGTTAACTTCGCTATTTTACACTTTTCTAGAAAACTCATCCGTTGCTTTGTAGACCATAGTACATAAAATATTTCGAGACAAAAATAATTACTTTAGCTGCAAACTCCTCAAAGATTATATAATTTAAAATATAGCTGTTTGCGCATGCGCACTGGAGATTTCAGATGTTCGACACTTTATAGTTTGGCTGTGTCGTAATGAACAGCTTCAATATGCTTATATTTAGTTTTAAGACTTTTACTTACAATGTTTTGACACATTATTTTGCTTAGCTTCGGCGGACTGATAATTTGAGAAATTTGAAGCATATTTTGTTGAATTAGTTGCAATGAAAAAATATGTTTCCCGCTCTTTCGATAGAAATGCAAACCTTTAAAACCCAAAGAAACGGGGGCATTCCAAAAATGACATTTTCTCAAAAAATCGTAAAATCGAAGACGTCAATGAGCTCTGGCAGCTCGCTCTTACAGCCAACATAGCAACCACGTTGCTTAGTAACGAAATATGTCCTAGTACCCTTATAATATATAGCTAGTACCAGAAAATTCAAATTATAAACTTGATTTCAAAACAACATTTACCATTCATTGTAATGTACACCATCAGAATGACAACAATCAACTGTGCAAACTTGTTTTGCTTCTTCATCGTTTCTTCTTCTATTCCTAAACCATTAATGTTGGATTATCTTCCGTATATTCTACGTAAAACTCCAGAAGAGATGACAAACTATATGAATAACACTTAAACAGTGGTCTTTACCTTCAAGTTGCTGTTAAAACTGAGAGCAGAGTCGATATGCGATCTTTAGGTAATACACTATTTGAAGTGAAAGTTGAAGTACAATGGAATTATGTTATTTTTTTAGATGATAATTGTTGACGACCTCCACGACGACCCCATTTACGCAGTTGGAGAAGAGACTGTTTTATATTGCCTGCAAACTAAACCTGCACACCTGCATGTGAAACTCACTAACTCACTAAAAATGCTTTCTTTTAGAACACAGAGAGCTTGGAATTCAATAAGGGAGGAAACAGTCGGATCCTAAAGCGACTAGACCATATACTATTAGGCTAACTACTGGTCTACTAAAAGATTTGGAAGATAAAAAATCCTACCAGTTAATTGATAATCTTGTGTATGGACTGTCTATTGTTATGCAAATTACGCTGCAATGTGGCGAAGAGGCGCGCTATGGTTTATTATCATTTTTTATGATTATCATTTATCGACTTCTTCTTTTCTCTTTCAACTTTATAGAAAATGCACCTTTTTGATAAACAAACAAACAAATCAATCAATCAATCAACCAATCAATCAACCAATAAATGAATGGATGAATGAATGAATAAATAAAACAAGAAATTTTCAAATTTCCAACCGTTCACATTGACTTTTCTGAACTTTGTAAGCAGTGACGGTGACACAGATCGTACATTTAATAATTTTTTGTCATTTTGTAATGGAATGGTTGCGAATGATGCAACACGAATATCTGCAACAAATTATGAACGAAGTCAAGCTAGTTTATTTGGAAGCAACAGTACCCTCGCTAACGTCACAGTGTACAAAGGCTAAATCGTTGGGTTGAGACACAGGTACGGTTAATCAAAACCCAAAAAAGCAAAACAACATCAAAGGAGAGAACACTCTGCACATTAAGGAAAAATGGTCGTCTACTTAAAACATCCTGCTATTTTCTCAGTTGGGATATACAGAATAGGAATCTCTTATGTAGAATATAGCATTATTATTGCTAAGCAAGACATTCCGCCCTTTACCTAGATTTATAAAAACATTGTTTTGAGATAGTTCAAACAGAGGCGGCTGGAAGGGGTTTTACGCGTGATCAGTGATTTGACTAAAATCCTCTGCGTGATCTTTGAAAGTAAACCAGATATGATTTTGCTGTGACTTTGTGAAATCTTTTTTAATAATAAGCGCGATTCCTGAATTAACGGAACTAGTTGAAGAGTGACTCATGAGCTGACTAAAAATGGAAATGTGATTCGTGATCAAGCCCCTATTTGAAGTGAAAGTTGAAGTACAATGGAATTATGTCATATTTATAGACGATAATTGTTGACGACCTCCACGACGACCCCATTTACGCAGTTGGAGAAGAGACTGTTTTATATTGCCTGCAAACCTGCACACCTGCATGTCAAACTCACCAAATTACTAAAAATGCTTTCTTTTAGAACACAGAGAGCTTGGAATTCAATAAGGGAGGAAACTGTCGGATCCTAAGGCGACTAGACCATATACTATTAGGCTAACTACTGGACTACTAAAAGATTTGGAAGATAAAAAATCCTACCAGTTGATAATCTTGTGTATGCACTGTCTATTGTTATGCAAAATTACGCTTCAAGGTTCAAGGTGGCGAAGAGGCGCCCTATGATTTATTTTATTTTATTATTCAATTTTCATACACTGTACAAATTCTGAATTTTCTGATCGATCAGTTTGTACCACGTGACACGTTGTTATGATGTGCAACACGTCACGACGTAATAATATTAACAATCAACGGTATCAATGCACAGTTAGAAAGAAAAATGTTCCTGGTGATAACTTTGAGGATTTTTCGAAAAAGAGAAGATAAATAAGCATACTTAAAACAAATTCAAATTTCTTTAATCAATCATAACTTTTGAACCATTTACGGGATTTACATGGGGTTTCCACTGGAATGCATCATTTTGAACAAAGAACATTTTTGGATAATAAATAAAATCAAGTTCTTAATTTTGGCGCCAAATTTGTACGTCATTTATGACGTCACCATGACAGTCGCAAGTGAGCCATAGAGTTTGTTAAATGTGGATTTACTCAAACCACCTTGATGACAAGTTTCGTTACAATCAGACAGTTTTACAAAAATTTGTGAACCAAGTGGGAGGAAATCAAAGCTTTTTGACCATAGTGTTTGTTAAGTGAGCAGTCTGCTTACCGTTATTGTGCCGTGGACATTTATATATTCGCAAGGTAAGCATTTGTAGATGGAACAGTATCGGGGGTAAACAAAATATTGGATTCTCAAAAAACACCACACTCTAAAGACTGTTGAATGACGTCATGCTTTACATCAAAAAAATTATTTTGAATCTTTTAAAACTTTGTTTTGTAAAAACAGAATCATCAAAATTCTGAAAAGAAACGCTCAAATTTGTGATTATGAAGTGTTAGAAGTGTTTAAAGTGTAAAATAATATATATTTTTAGTTTACTGTTGCTTTTAACGGGTGATAGCCGAGGCTAGGCTTTATAGACAACTCGCATGGTGCGTTTACTCGTGCCCAGGTGGAGTTGAGCCTGGCGTGGGATCATTAGTGCATCACAAGGCATAATCGATCCTCATCTTTAAAATGAATCAATCACATCATAAGATGTTGCAGACCTTTGAAGAAAAGGACGTTTGTGAAGTATTTTAGATGCGCTTTCTGAAAGTTTTATCATTTCTCCATTGCTCGAAGGCCATATAAAATGAGTTTGGGATACCTGTGGTGACACAAATGTTGCGTTCACTTGAGCTTAAGGAAGAGCCACCTGTTACGGCTGTTTAACTGCTCTCTGGAATTTCTTCATAAAAACCACGTATTCTTGATCGACCCAACTGCGCATGCACAGTCTAGCGAGCAAATCAAGAACACAGGTAATCTGTACCTCCTTTTAAGATGTCATCTAATTGGTTTAATAATACAAAAGAATCTATTGTTGTCATTGCCGTTTTCAAAAGTTTCTTTTGTTTAGATTCTTGGGTGGCCCACCAATTGGATGAAATCTGGTCGCCCTCAAGAACATATTGAAGTAGATGTAAAATTTTGTGTTCACTCAGGCTACCAGCAAAGGAACCTCAAGGTAGCAAAGAGTGAACACAACACCTTGGGTTTGCAAGCTGTCATCAAACGTTTTGTTAGTACAATTTGAGCCAAAACAGAACAGACAGGTGTTCCTGACCCATATATTTATCGATAGAAATAAAAAATCCCTGCTTGTTCGGCTATCAAAGTTGTAATATTTTAAAATAACAATACAATGAGGGATTTCATGGCAGCCATGTTTGTGGGCAAGTACAATAGAAAGGTTTTGAATAACAAATTTTCCATTTCCTTTCTCATGGGAGAAAAGGTCTATTATTTTGGCAACAAACATGATAACCGTGAAATCCCTCTATTGCCTGCTCACTAATTGGGGAACAATATCTTAATATTCTACCCGTGCAAATCTCAGCTCACTAGTTTGTTTGTTTGTTGTTGTTGTTGTTGTTGTTTTTCTGAGGAAGGAAAACTGGATGATCCAGAGAAAAACACTCAAAGCAACGCAGAAAGCAAACTAACCACCCTTAAAGGTTTCACATCAAGTGATTTATTGCACCAAACTTTCTTCTATATACATCTTCTTCATTAAAGACATGATATCATGACCTGGCTGATATAAAAGATGTCTCTCGCTGAATACTGGTTGTGTGGCTGTCTTGTGTAAATAATTAGTTTATACAGTTCGCTGATACATTATTAGTAATACACTAGAATAGAAGTTACCCTGGGCACAGGGATTTGATGAACACAACAAACACTTATCACAAAAAAAGCACTATAAAAACACATGTGATTATAGCTTAAAATATTAAAATGAAATAAAAGTCATAAATATTTTGTTCTGCAGAGCAATATAGAAGTATAGCTAAACACTTGATGTGGGCTTCCTATGGTTGACTACACTTTCGGTGATATCAAAATATTTCAAAATGTGAACGCTCTTGATTGCAAAAGTAATGAAATTCCAAAACGGATAAGGATTTAAATTCTTCAAATTATTCTCTTTGAAGTACCAAATACAAATATCATTTCGTTTCAAAGAGTAAAATCGAACATGGGAGCAAAATTAGCTGCCTTAGTAAAAAGGTTTTATCAACAGGCATGAAAATGCCAGTCATATTTCCAAAAGTCATCTCTCTGATAATGATAATGACGTCATAAGTCAGGAGATCACTAAAGACCACTAAACAATTGACCTAATCAAAAGAAAAAGGAAATAAAATGGTTCCCTCTCGCGCGAGGATTCATATAAACTTATCCATTGTATGTCAAGTTATGAATAAAATCGTGTTTTCAGAACGTTAAAATCCCAGGCCTTAAGAGAGAATTTTTCTAGCCGTCAGACGTGTAAAGCTAGTAGAAATTTATTGCATGAAAGAGAAAATAATGATTTACACGTTGAAATAAATAAAGTTGTATTATCTACAAGATAAAAATATAACCAAGTTTTTGACAAAGACAGAGTATGACAAGAAAAATCACAGAAAAAATCATTAAGGCAAGTATACATGCACAAAAATAACAATGGCGAGGAGATCTAAGAGAAACCCCTAGGCTTATGGAATTTAGATCCCCTCATTCTTGAAGAAAAGTTTTTTTAACATATTGTAAGGCAATGATGACAGTGAGCAAAGTTAAAGTACAAGTATACATAGAATCGAATAGAGTGGTTTTCATATGAGTGGGAACACTGTACGGTTACGATACGATACGGTTACAGCAGGAATTTCGAATGTTTTTATAGAAACTATGATACTGGTACAGTTACGATACGGTACGGTAAGTTTCCCACTCATACGAAAACGACTCTAATGTTATTGAAAGTGTCTGTGACTGATTCATAGAATAGTAGCGAACGAGTATGAGTAGATAGATAATCAATATTGTTTTAGAAAGAAGAGTTTTAATTTTTTTTTTTTCTTTTGAAAGATGATATGGTTTTACTGTTTGTAATATCCGTGTTGGGGGAGTTATAAAATTTGGGCCCCTGATAGAACACAGAGCATTGTCTAGTGTTCGTTCTACAAAATGGGAGACGATAGGCGGAAGCTGATCGAGTGTTATACGAGTGAATTTGCCTATTCAGAGGAAATATATCTTTAAACTGATTTGGAAGTAAAGAATTTGCATAGTAATACATAAACATACCTAACTGTACAAAAGGAATATCAAGAAATTTTAATAAGCCGAGCGCTTTGAAAAGAGGATCTGTGTGAGCATCAAATTTAGATCTGCTTACAACTCTAACGACACGTTTCTGTAAAATAACAAGTCGATGAAGGTTGGTTTCATATGTTAATGCCCAAATCATATTACAATAGTAAAGATAAGGAAAAATTAACGAGTAGTACAAAGTTAATAAAGAACTCTTAGGTAAATAGAAACTAGATCTATAAATTATTCCGATTGATTTTGAAATTTTGTTTGAAATATGTGAAATATGTGGTTTCCAAGTTAGCTTATCATCCAGAATTACTCCGAGAAAAACAGTCTCATTGACTTGATCAAGTTGTTGATTATTGATGGCTAGCTGGATTCTTATATTTAGGCGTTTTTGACGTGGACCAAAAACTATGCACTTCGTTTTTTTAAGATTAAGGAAGAGCTTGTTAGCTTTTAACCAATCCGAAATTTTCGCCAATTCAGAGTTGAGGGTATTCGAAAGCTAAACTATGTCTTTGTGGGAGAGAAAAATGCTTGTATCGTCAGCAAATAAGATATAAGTTTAAGTGACGTTTACAACATGAGCGGCCGTGTTGTATCGGCATATACAATCACGAGCCGAAGGCGAGTGATTGTATAGCCGATACAACACGGACGCGAATGTTGAAAATGACTTAAAATACTCCAATACATATTTGAGTTGTTCCCGGAAAGAAAATCAAAAATATCTTTATTTATCTTAGAGAAAATCGAGGTTAAAGTTGATGTAAATTAGGACGAATCTTTATGAGATATACAACACTCGTCACGGTTGCGATTTTCATTTTGTTTGCCTTATGAATTATTAATTAGTATTTTAAGAATCTTGGAAGCATTGATGATATCATTAATATATTTTGATACAAAATACACCTTAATCAAGCAATCAATCCATCATTCAATCAATCAATTGATCAATCAATAAACAAAATAAATTAACTGGTCTACTGAGGGATTTGGAAGACAAAATAACCTAGTGTATCTTGTGAATGGACTGTCTATTGTTGTGCAAATTACATTTTCTGAGGTTGAAAAACCTTGAAATACGGAGGACGTGAGCCAGGTTCGAGGCCCGTTAATTGCTTTTCTTTATTCGATCTTTCATTCTTTCGTTACAATGTTCGTTACATTACTCGTAGACATTAAACTTATGTAAAAGCCTTTGCTTAGATTTTAATGTCAAATCCTGTGTTATATTTTGGGGGGAATCTAACTCCCGTTGTATTGGTGAATCAACTTGCCACTTATCAACCAGGATTAAAGAGCATATCTTAAGGGACAAAAAATCTCACATTTTTTAAACATTTGAAACCTGATTCCAAAACATGTGCTCAAAAATACTCCCCTAATTGTTTTAAAATCCTAGACTGCTGCTAAATATCTTATTCAATTAAAACTTAGTTGTCATATGCCCAGCAGACTTGATACGCTTTTCCCTTGTCAAGACTTGTTATACATTTATTATGTAATGCTTTAAGGTTCTAATTACAGAGGCAAAGGTAGGATTTGTCAGCAAGTCAGCGTCTTCTATAGCCTGATAAGAGGTACTCGCGAGGGGAGGAAAGAGAAGGGAAGGGAAGTTGCTCTATTACCTTCCCCCAACCCTTGCGCTCGACCTTCCCTACCCATAGAGAGATGTATCTTGGTATGTAACTGACAAGTATACTTTGTAGAGATTCTATCATGCTGGCTATCAAAAGTAAAACCTACAATATATACATTCGGATTTTGGAGGGAAGCGGCTGACTTTGAACGAGCAAAAATGCAATTAGACGAAAAATAATAAGCATTTAATTCCGTCTTTAATTAAAGTAGCATAAAATGATAAGTCTTTTAGCACGGCCGGACCGTGTTTGTTGTTGGTTTCTGACAGCACAGTTTCTTTCAAATACGTTCGGAATCATAGCAGTATAGCTTGTAGGAAGTCTTTGTAAATGAATTAAAAGCAATGTAAACTTTAGGTAAATCGTATATCACTTTGCCCAGCGAGTTGTATGTAGACTTTAAACTTAATGAAGATAACAACGTATTGTGTCGTCTTTAGGAGGAATAATAGTGACGTCAGAAGTAGTACACGGCGATGATGCAGTTTCTTTGCACTCTTTATTGTCCTTCAAGCAGTAAAATTCGTCGCATTTACCTGTAGACATAAATCAACATGATTACCCAAACTATACCAAAATAATAAGTAGGCATTATTAGAGACTTGCAATAAATTACATGCAATAAAAATTCATAGCGCTGTCAATACAAACACTTGCTCAGTTTTACATGGGAACACCGGAATATGTTTACGTCGGTACAACTCATTCGTGTCGGTCTCTGAATCGGTCTGCAGAGTTTAGACTAGTTTAATATGTCAAGACAAACCATATCCAAAGCTATCAAGACTGGCCTGCATGAGTCCATTTGGTTGGTTGGTTGGCTAGTTGGTTGATTCCATAAGAATAAGAGAATAGCCAATTGCAACAATATTTTTTAAAATCATTCAAAAACAAATATATTGAACATGTACAAAACTACTTTTGACAATACAGTGACTTACTCCACTGGAAATTTATAGGTTCATCACAAGGAAGAAGCGTGTGTCGTAGACGGTGGTAACGAGAAGAGTACTTTTGGTCTGTGCACTTTTGCAGCTCAAATCTTAGAGCGCGAACACAGCAAAATTTACTAACGTTCAGCACACAGGCAATTATGGTACTTGGAACTGCAGACGTGGAAATCTTCCCAAACACCAGTTGATCAGACCGGTCACGTTCATAATTGGAGCAATGGAAAAATTTAACAGACGGTGGTTGTATAAGAGAGGGACGGAAGTAAAACCTGTTTACAAAAGAAAAATAGCTTTCTTTGTACTTTGAACGCAACATATTTAATATCTATCATTTTACTTATTTTCCAATTTGATATCTATCATTTATTTTCATTCTATTGTTTATTTTAAAAGCACGCTAAATGTTACTCGCCTGAAGTATTGGGATTCCAAAATGTCACACTGGTATGCATCAGACGTGTACAACCTAGGAAGTTTTGAACAGTCCTCACAGCTTACTGTTGATAAATTTGTATATATAAGCAAATATTTAGCGATAGAATTTATGCTTATTTGATTATTTGGGAGAAAAAATAGATATTGAACTTGTCATTAACTCAAACACTCAGCACACAAAGGAGAAATGGTCGTCTATTCAAGCATCCTGATATCATTTCTGAGTTCTAATATACAAAATAGGAATCTCCTATGTAGAGCAATTATTGCTGAGCAAGACATTCCGCCTTTTACCTAGAGTTAACATACTTTTTATAAAAAAAACATTGTTTTGAGATAGTTCAAACAGGGGCTAGAATTCGAAGGGGTCTTGCGTGATCTGCGATTTGACTAAAATCCTTTGTGTGATCCATGAACGTAAGCCAGATTTTGCTGTAACTTCGTGAAATCGTTTTGTAAATATGCGTGATTCGTGAATTGACGTAACTGGTTGAAGCGTGATTCGTGAACGTATTTGAATTCAAGCAGTGATACTAAGGTAATCAACAATCGTCGCGTGACGTCATCAAATGACGTCATCGGAACAGACAATTTCTATAATTTTTGCCGTGTCAAAAGATTTTTATTCAGTTCTTACATAGTATGGCTTTATTCTTCAATGTGCACAAAGTGACGTATGCGTTTTTCATTACGTACGTTAACAGATGATTTTTTAGAGCTCTTTTTCGTCTTCTTAAGGTTGGTGCCTACTAATGGGAAGGTAATTTTTTTGGTCAAAAACCACATGGGTATCAAAGAACCCATCATAGGGAGCTAGAATCCAAGGAAGAAATTGGGGGTCACCGTGCATATTAATGAGTTACACGCCATCAAATGTTGCAAAATCTGCCTATTCTAGAGGCCCAAAGAAAAAATCATAAATACCCCATATTTTGGAAAAATGTCAAACTTTTTTTACTAAAACGTTTACAACACAATTCTCTTACTTGTCAATGCCATACGAAATATGAAACAACAGAATAACAATTTTTTTCAATGACTTTTTACTAGTTTTAGACCTGTTTTGGTTCATGACCGCCAAATGACAAGTCCAATTTTTGCAATCAAGTTTCAATTTTAAATTCATAAAAGTACTTTAAAATAGTAGGTTAATCTCCACTTTACAATTTACAGAAATAAGAAATAGGGGTATCCGTGCGATTTAGAAAGTTATTTGCCGATAAACGCGCGAAAACTGATCAGAATTCGCGAAAATGATCAAAAATTCCCTAGCCCTCCCCGGAAAGTAGAGCGAATTACAATGCATTGTGGGAAATTTTCAAGATGGCGGCGAAAACAGATCGTTTCTGGTAGAAATGATAGTCAAAACAGGCGTTGTAACTCAGGTTCTATTAATCAACTGTGAATTTCATTCAAATACAGGAGAGGCTAAATGGTTTTCCTTTAATTCTGTAAGTTTATTTCTTCAAAAAGTCGTAAAAAGGCCTTGCTTTTACGATTGCTTTACCGACAAAAATTCAGAGTTTTTGCATGCGCAGAAAGCAGTGCGCGCGGACAATAGTAGGCACCAACCTTAAAGACATTTTTGCTGTTAACTTCGCTATTTTACACTTTTCTAGAAAACTCATCCGTTGCTTTGTAGACCATAGTACATAAAATATTTCGAGACAAAAATAATTACTTTAGCTGCAAACTCCTCAAAGATTATATAATTTAAAATATAGCTGTTTGCGCATGCGCACTGGAGATTTCAGATGTTCGACACTTCATAGTTTGGCTGTGTCGTAATGAACAGCTTCAATATGCTTATATTTAGTTTTAAGACTTTTACTTACAATGTTTTGACACATTATTTTGCTTAGCTTCGGCCGACTGATAATTTGAGAAATTTGTAGCATATTTTGTTGAATTAGTTGCAATGAAAAAATATGTTTCCCGCTCTTTCGATAGAAATGCAAACCTTTAAAACCCAAAGAAACGGGGGCATTCCAAAAATGACATTTTCTCAAAAATTCGTAAAATCGAAGACGTGAGCTCTGGCAGCTCGCTCTTACAGCCAACATAGCAACCACGTTGCTTAGTAACGAAATATGTCCCAGTACCCTTATAATATATAGCTAGTACAAGAAAATTCAAATAAACTTGATTTCAAAACAACATTTACCATTCATTGTAATGTACACCATCAGAATGACAACAATCAACTGTGCAAGCTTGTTAGTTTGCTTCTTCATCGCTTCTCGTCTCCTATTCCTAAACCAATAATATTGGATTATCTTCCGTATATTCTACTTAAAACTCCAGAAGAGATGACAAACTATGAATAACACTTAAACAGTGGTCTTTACCTTCAAGTTGCTGTTGAAACTGAGAGCAGAGTCGATATGCGATCTTTAGGTAATACACTATTTGAAGTGAAAGTTGAAGTACAATGGAATTATGTCATATTTATAGACGATAATTGTTGACGACCTCCACGACGACCCCATTTACGCAGTTGGAGAAGAGACTGTTTTATATTGCCTGCAAACCTGCACATCTGCATGTCAAACTCACCAACTCACTAAAAATGCTTTCTTTTAGAACACCGAGAGCTTGGTATTCAATAAGGGAGGAAAGAGTCGGATCCTAAAGCAACTGGACCATATACTATTAGGCTAACTACTGGTCTACTAAGATTTGGATCGGAAGATAAAAAACCTAGTTAATCTTGTGTATGGACTGTCTATTGTTATGCAAAATTACGCTTCAAGGTTCAATTATTCAATTTTCATACACTGTACAAATTCTGATTTTCTGATTGGTCAGTTTGTACCACGTGACACGTTGTTATGATGTGCAACACGTCACGACGTAATAATATTAACAATCAACGGTATCAATGCACAGTTAGAAAGAAAAATGTTCCTGGTGATAACTTTGAGGATTTTTCGAAAAAAGAGAAGATAAATAAGCATACTTAAAACAAATTCAAATTTCTTTAATCAATCATAACTTTTGAACCATTTACCGGATTTACATCGGGTTTCCACTGGAATGCATCATTTTGACCAAAGAACATTTTTGGATAATAAATAAAATCAAGTTCTTAATTTTGGCGCCAAATTTGTACGTCATTTATGACGTCACCATGACAGCCGCAAGTGAGCCATAGAGTTTGTTAAATGTGGATTTACTCAAACCACCTTGATGACAAGTTTCGTTACAATCAGACAGTTCTACAAAAAATTGTGAATCAAGTGGGAGGAAATCAAAGCTTTTTGACCATCGTGTTTGTTAAGTGAGCAGTCTGCTTACCGTTATTGTGCCGTGGACAATTATATATTCGCAAGGTAAGCATTTGTAGATGGAACAGTATCGGGAGTAAACAATATATTGGATTCTCAAAAAACACCACACTCTAAAGACTGTTGAATGACGTCATGCTTTACATTATTTTGAGTCTTTCAAAACTTTGTTTTGTAAAAACAGAATCATCAAAATTCTGAAAAGAAACGCTCAAATTTGTGATTACGAAGTGTTAGAAGTGTTTAAAGTGTAAAATAATATATGTTTTTAGTTTACTGTTGCTTTTAACTGGTAATAGCCGAGGCTAGGCTTTATAGGCAACTCGCATGGTGCGTTTACTCGTGCCCAGGTGGAGTTGAGCCTGGCGTGGGATGTAGTGCATCACAAGGCATAATCGATCTTCATCTTTAAAATGCATCAATCACATCATAAGATGTTGCAGACCTCTGAAGAAAAGGACGTTTGTGAAGTATTTCAGATGCGCTTTCTGAAAGTTTTATCATTTCTCCATTGCTCGAAGGCCATAGAAAATGAGTTTGGGATACCTGTGGTGACACAAATGTTCAGCGTTCACTTGAGCTTAAGGAAGAGCCACCTGTTACGGCTGTTTAACTGCTCTCTGGAATTTCTTCATAAAAACCACGTATTCTTGATCGACCCAACTGCGCATGCACAGTCCAGCGAGCAGATCAAGAACACGGGTAATATGTACCTCCTTTTAAGATGTCATCTAATTGATTTAATAAAACAAAAGCCGGAATCTATTGTTGTCATTGCCGTTTTCAAAAGTTTCTTTTGTTTAGATTCTCGGGTGGCCCACCAATTGGATGAAATCTTCCGAGAAGTGCTGGTCGCCCCCAAGAACATATTGAAGTAGATGCAATTTTTTTTGTTCATTCAGGCTACCAGCAAAGGAACCTCAAGGTAGCAAAGAGTGAACACAACACCTTGGGTTTGGAAGCTGTCATCAAACGTTTTGTTAGTACAATTTGAGCCAAAACAGAACAGACAGGTGTTTCTGACCCAGATATATATCGATAGAAATAAAAAATCCCTGCTTGTTCGGCTATCAAAGTTGTAATATTTTAAAATAACAATACAATAGAGGGATTTCATGGCAGCCATGTTTGTGGGCAAGTACAATAGAAAGGTTTTGAATAACAAATTTTCCATTTCCTTTCTCATGGGAGAAAAGGTCTATTATTTTGACAACAAACATGATAACCGTGAAATCCCTCTATTGCCTGCTCACTAATTGGGGAACAATATCTTAATATTCTACCCGTGCAAATCTCAGCTCACTAGTTTGTTTGGTTGTTGTTGTTGTTGTTGTTGTTGTTGTTGTTGTTGTTGTTTTCCTGAGGAGGGAAAACTGGATGATCCAGAGAAAAACAATCAAAGCAACGCAGAAAGCAAACTAACCACCCTTAAAGGTTTCACATCAAGTGATGATTTATTGCAAACTTTCTTCTATATACATCTTCTTCATTAAAGACATGATATCATGACCTGGCTGATATAAAAGATGCCTCTCGCTGAATACTGGTTGTGTGGTTGTCATTTGTAAATAGAGCGATTTTCGTATGAGTGGGAAACTTACCGTGCTGTACCGTGACCGTGTCAGTGCCGTAATGTCTTTAAAAACATTTAAAATTCCTGCCGTAACCGTACCGTGCGGTGATCGCGCTATTTTCCCAGTCATACGAAATCGGCTCTTATTAGTATATACAGTTCGCTGATACATTATTAGTAATAAAACACTTATCACAAAAGAGCACTATAAAAACACATGTGATTATAGCTTGCTTAAAATATTAAAATGAAGTAAAAGTCATAAATATTTTGTTCTGCAGAGCAATATACAAGTATAGCTAAACACTTGATGTGGGCTTCCTGTGGTTGACTACACTTTCGGTGATATCAAAATATTTCAAAATGTGAACGTTCTTGATTGCAAAAGTAATGAAATTCCAAAACGGATAAGGTTTTAAATTCTTCAAATTATTCTCTTTGAAGTACCAAATACAAATATCATTTCGTTTCAAAGAGTAAAATCGAACATGGGAGCAAAATCAGCTGCCTTAGTAAAAAGGTTCTATCAACAGACCTGAAAATGCCAGTCATATTTCCAAAAGTCATCTCTCTGATAGAGGAGACAAATAAATAAGTCTTGGTGCCAGCTTAGTCACGTTTTGAGTTCGGTAAAGTTACTGAAGCGAGATTTGCTGCTTCGTCGACAAGCTATAAACGTTTGAACTCATGGTTATAGACTACTAGCATTGACAGTATCGTTTATTCGTAAATGTCACATGAAGAGGCTTAATTTTTACCTTGATTGAGACTCACGTGATGCTGCTATAACGCAATTACTGTATTTATAGTGCAGTTTAAGTTATACTCAACGTCCCTGACTCGTGAAAATACTGCGTATTTTGTTCAGAAAGCTCGAAACTTGCTGGAACGTGTGTTGCTTTGTTTTCATGCTTGCCTCGTTTTCGTGGCAGAATTTCGACGTCGACGAAAGATAGATAGATTGATGCCTAAAACCTAAACCTAGACTCGTGCCGGCCTAAAGGCCTGGGCACGAGTAATTAAAATTTTCATTTTTTTATGATCATAATTAGCACGTCGATGGTTTAATAATTGCTTTGGTTGTTAATGTCATTAAGAGTAGTGACCAATCTGAACCACTACTAAAATAATGCCAAAAATTCCAAAAACAATAGCGGCAATGCTCCATCCTTTGGCACATTCAGACTTTGTCTTAGCCAGATCGTAATCCCCCCGCAAAAATGCTTTGTCAACCTACAATTTTGTGAAACAAAACAAAAATTTAATACATTAAGAGAGAATGCCTTGAACTTCCCAAAGATTATCCGGGGGGAAAGGTTCTACGGATTCAATTCCATACCCCTAATTTTGCTTCCAGTATTATTACATATATAGCTAATTGCACAAAATTTGATGTTTTAGACCCCTATGTCTGTTCTTAGACTTCAACAGCACGTAGGCTTTATAGTATTTTATAAGAAAGGTATAGATGACTTTCAAAAATGGCGGGCTCATTGTTCACGAGAACGAGGCCAGAAAGGCCTCAAAATTATCATGGCATCAAATGAGTCTAAGTATATCCTGTAAAATGCACAGAAAATAGTTATTTCAAAGGGAAGAGGAACACATCATCTTTGATAGAAATAGAAGTTTCGCCACGCTTATTTTCTGGTAACAAGGCCTTTGTGGCCTCGTTCCCGTGTACTAGGCCGCCATTTTTGAAAGTCGTCAATACCTTTTCTTAAAGCTGAATAAACTTGGTTTTCAAATACCTTTTTTATATAATAATTGGTACTATATTACGCGCACTCTGACTGGTCTAGAAACGTTTGTGATTACAGTAAACACGCATAGATGACGTTTTGGAATTTTACGCGGGCTTTGAATGGCTGCAACGTTTGGATGAATATTATATATAACAAAAAGGTTCCATTTTTCCGTGGGATTCTATGCACAATTAGCATTTACTAAATCCTTTTTGTATGTATATGTTGTATATCCTACTATGTACAAAACGCGCGCGCATGTCCTTGTATTCTGTTATAAACATGATGGGAAGATGTAGAACAAGAGAAAAGCAAGGTTAGGAACACGAGGCGTAGCCGAGTGTTTCTCTTGCTTTTTGAGTGCTCTTCATCTTCTAGGGTGTTTATATCACAGTACAGATACACAAGTGCATACTGTAATTATACCAATTATTATATAATTATCAATTAGACAACAGAAAGCCGCGCGCCCATGGCGTTATAGACGCACGAGAGAAAATATAAAGAACGATTAACAAACGTAAGAGTGGCACGAGGCGTGGAGCCTAGAACGTTAAAAACGGAGCCGTACAGCCCATGGGGAAATAGTTCATAGATTTTTCAGCCAATCAGCGCGCGCGTTATATGTGTCGCCATCTTAAAAGCGAACAATTTGAAAAAGACGATGATGAAGATAGAGCGCGCGCAGTGCAGCCCATGGGCAAATAGTTCACAGCTTTATGGCCAATCAGAGCGCGCGTAAGATTGTAGCTATGTTATGAAGCTCTATAATGGTTTTCTATTTACAACAATTACCTGGTTTGCATTTAATATGGCCGCTACTCCACATGGGATGCAACAGAACAGAGTGGCAAAAAGTGCAAGTCCAAAATAATTTGGGGGTTTTGTAAGGCATGTGACCTAAAAACAATTCCATTAGAAAGACAAAAAGTTACAATACGAAAATGCTGATTATGGATCCATATATATATATATATATATAATATACAGGCATTGAAACGCTATATCACACTTGTGGAAGCCTGGCAACGATACTGGGACAAGGGGGTCTTTGTTAACGTGTTTCGTTTTCATTGTATTTTTATTTCATTTTGAAGCAATGCACAGTTTGCAAAAAATTAATTAATTAATTGATTAAAACCAAAATAGAAGGTGGATAAAACTTACGTTCTGAATAGCAGTGTAAACTGCAGCTTGCCGACCAGGCAAGGATGCTAAAGGATAACTTGGCTGATGTACTACAGGGTAATAACCTGGCTGCTGTACTGCAGAGTAACTTGGTGGCTGATATTCAGTTGGTGGCAATTCTGGATAACAAAGAAAAAAGCATGATATATTTTATGAATATGTTCTCTTATAATAAAGCTCCATATACGCGAACACGTTTTCCTTGTTTTTTTAAACTTGTCGAGGAAAACTTGCAAGCTGCATAGCAAATGTTGCTCGTATTACCACCACTTCTACTTGAAATGAAAATTTGATACGCACGAGGTGTAATAGCGGAGCTCCCGCGCGGGCCGAAGGCCCGCGCGAGCGGAGCACCATACCTAAGAAAAAATGGTAACCCATCGAGTTGATTTTTCATGGACACACAGGGAGCCCAACGGCTGTACGTCCGTCCGTACATACATACATACATACGTCCGTACATACGTACATACGTCCGTGTACATCGCGATGCTGATTGGCTGATTGCTTTTTGGCGCCAACTTGACGCGCGCTGACACTTTGAAAACTGAAAATTTACAAGTTTCCTTGCAGTTTTAACTTGCAAAGCTTAAAAATAGTATTCTCGAAACCTCGTAAAAATTTAGCGATTTTGATGAACATTAATCTGTGCCAATCTTGACAGGTTAAAGCAAAAAAACCGTACGTTTGAATTTTTTTCGGGCCTGGTGTCGTTTCAAAAACTGCTCGAAAGACGAAAGACACAGAGGATATTTTCAAAGTTGGACGACTTTTTAGTTGGATTCGTAGTTTAAAAAAATTCCTCATAATGAATAAGTCATTGAGGATCGTGTATTCTTCGTTTCGTGAAGATGCCTTCAGTAAAGCTGCTTAAAAATCTAGCCAAAGTTGGAAATAAATCAAGAATCGTCTGCATTGAGCGTGAAACAAGGAACAGTAAGTTATGCTTCGAAAAGACAACAAGGAAAGTACTTCAAGGTAAAGACCCTGGCCAGAAAATGATATCAAAAAGTCTCTTGTACCTATATTTGATCTTTTATCTTTGATTTGGGATTGATGACTTAAAAAAAACCTTTTATGCACGTTGAACTGTGGCCAAGTTTAAAGAAACACTCGATCAAGCCTTACATGAAATGTACAACGACATTTTGTTTTACGGTGAACTTTTTGCACTAGTTCTAATAATAATAAAATTAGTGAAAAAAAATGATTTTGAACTTATTTCAACCCCACTAATGTGTAAATACAGCTCAAGTTTTGGTCTGGAATTTAATGAAACAATTGACAGGAAAAAAAGAAGGAATTTTGCCATGCAAACTAGAATTGTTTTTATACTTTATTCATCTGGATGAAGTTGCTCAGTGAGCCCTGTGAAGCCTTAAATACAGACTGAAAATGCTTAATTCCTTGTTTTCTTGTTATTTCAATTAGCTGTTTTTATAATCACTTTAAATTGTATTATCAGTGTAATCTGGAAGAGAAAAGTGGGAGACAAGTATTCGCCTAGCTAGTGTGTCATTCTTTTCTACATTAAATAACAAAACAAAATAACAACAACAACCACAAAAAACAAGATGTCACAAATATAGTGAAGACAGACAAATCAATATATGTTGTTCTGTAATATTCAGGATGTCGAAAAGGTTTAATTACTTGTATCAATTTAAAAAAATGTTTTGGAGATTTTGCTTTCTATTTCTGAAAATTATGAACCCTTACAAAGTCAGTTATGAAATCTGACAGTGAATCTGAATATTAAAATTTACTGTAACAAAGGTCACTGAGCATACAAGCCCATACAATATACAAACCAAAACCAAAACTTATTTTAAAAATGCTTTTTAAATAATCTTCATTTCAACTTTTTCAATTACCACAGGAAGCCCAATTCATTTGAATCAAGAACATAAAAAAATTAAAATTGAAATTGGAGCTTTGCTTTTAGGTAGTAGTTGTTTTGAGTTGTTTTACAATTTCATCTAAAGTCATGATTAGTGTAACCTGGAAGAGAGAATTCTTGTTTCGTGTAAAGACAACTATTTATCAGTGTCATTCTACTCTACATAATAAAAAAAAAAAACAAGATGCCACAATACTGTCAAGACAGAAAAATCTAAATATAATTTTCTGCAATGTCTAATTGTTTAATTGAAGGATGTTGAATTAGGTTCAGTATTTATGTGAATGAAATCAGTTTGAGGGATTTTTGCATCCTATTTCTGAGAATTATGAAGCACTACTACTAAGTCAATTATAAAATCTGACACAAATATCTGAATAAATATCACTATGGTCACTGAGTTGAAAGCCTTATAATTCTCAGGAGACTGAAGGGCAAGAAATAAAGCTTGATCTATAGTCTTTATTTCAACTTTTACAACAAAATGCAATATTTGTTTGCCTATTACCACAGCAAGCCCAATTCATTTGAATCAAAAACGTCAAAATAAAACAAAGTATTTAAAATTATTATTATATTTAAATGGGAGCTCCGCTATTAGGTAGTACCTAATTTTTATATTAGCGGAGCACCATACCTAAGAAAAAATGGTAACCCATCCTTCTGATTTTTCGTGGACACACAGGAAGCCCAACGGCTGTACGTCCGTCCGTCCGTCCGTCCGTCCGTCCGTGTACATCGCGATGCTGATTGGCTGATTGATTTTTGGCGCCAACGACGCGCGCTGACACTTTGAAAACTGAAAATTGACAAGTTTCCTTGCAGTTTTAACTTGCAAAACTTAAAAATATTATTCTGGAAACCTCGTAAAAATTTAGCGATTTTCATGATCATTTATCTGTGCCAATCTTGACAGGTTAAAGCAAAAAAACCGTACGTTTGAATATTTTTTCGGGCCCGGTGTCGTTTCAAAAACTGCTCGCTAGACGAAGGACACAGAATCGAAAACATTTTCAAAGTTAGACGAATTTTTAGTTGGATTCGTAGCTTCAAAAACTCTCATAATGAATGAGTCATTGAGGATCGTGTATTGTTCGTTTCGTGAAGATACCTTCAGTAAAGCTGCTTAAAAATTTAGCCAAAGTTGGAAATCAAGAATCGTCTGAACATGAGCGTGAAACAAGGATTATATGCTTCTAAACTCAACAAGGAAAGCACTTCAAGGTAAAGACCCTGGCCAGAAAATGATGTCAAAAATCTCTTGTACCTATATTTGATCTTTGATCTTTTATTTGGGGATTGATGACTTAAAACAAGTAAACGTTTATGTACGTTGAACTGTGGCCAAGTTTAACCCTTTCGCTCCTACAGCGCCCGAAACCGGCCATAAAAATTCTACTCGTCTAAAAAATTACTTCTTCCTAAAAAAGGACAACTCAAACTCAACTTTGGTACGAAAGTAAACTCTAGTAAATGAGTCAAGTTTTGAAAATCAAACATTGTGAAACAACTGGCGATTTCTGCAGAAATTCGTCATTTCAAGGCAAGGAAAGGAAAAAATCACCATTTTGGGCTCAATTTTCATCCTTGAAAATCACACATTTTGGACCTCAATTTTTCTCAACAAATTATCCTTTCCTGCACACGAAACAGCATTAACAACCAAATTCAGTCCTAGTCTTGTGTTCTCATGGACTTTTTGGCCTTCTTTTCCTTTCACGGACACAGCTGCGGCTGATTCATTGTGGCCATTTTGCAAGCACGTGTTTTGGGACTTTTACGACCTAAATGCATTCTGGGTAATTCAGCTCCTACGCGACAGCCACAGCCCTTCCCTCCATCTTTTAGAGTTTTTAGTAAAGTCTCGAGCCCCCTCGGAATTCTGCCCAAATTTCGCGCTTGCTGTGTTCCTCAATCGTCACAACTCCCAAAAAATGCCATGGCAGGTCCGAGAAATTCCCCTTGGACAAGCTTCAAAGCACACTTCGTCTTGGCGCCACTCAAAATTCACCCAGTCAAAGCTACGAGTCAAAATGCCTACGAAGTGTTACACCTTGACGAATTCTTACGGCAAGTAAGCTCTCTGCTACTTCCAGTCTTAATGATGCCAAGCCAGTAGGAACCAAAGGCGAAAAAAGGCTCGAAAATTCACAGAAATCCAAGTTTTCTGGACTTTCAAACGCCACCATCACTCGACCAAAAACGCTACCGCTTCAAACTGGTTTCAACCGGTTAACTTGAGCCCTCAATAGTACAAAACAGCAGAAGTTTCTATGGTTACTCCAGTAAGCAGTCGAAAAAAATACACAAATCGATTATGACCTCAAAATCGCGTAAAAACCTCAAAAATCCCCAGTAGCGAAAGGGTTAAATAAACAATCAAGTACATGACATGTACAGCAACATTTTGTTTTCACCAGTGAACGTTTTGTACTACTTTGAATATTAAAATTAGTAAAAAATATTTGATTTTGAACTTATTTCAACCCCACTTATGTGTAAATACAGCTCAGGAATTTATAACGAGACCTTTTAAAAATGCAAATTGCAAATGCTTAATTCCTTGTTTTCTTGTTGTATGTCAATTCAGCTTTTTTTATGAAGCACTTTTTAAAAATTGTATTTATGTCAGAGTGTATCTTTGGGGAGTTCAAGCCTTGCGTGACGACACAAAAAAAGGCTGCTAAGGAGACTAGAGTGTAATCTGGAAGAGACAAGTATTCACCTAGTGTGTCATTTTATTCGATCTACATTATAAAACAAAACAAAACAACAACAAAAACAACCACAAAAAAACCAAGATGTCACAACATAGTGAAGACAGACAAATCAAGATATGTTGTTCTGCAATATCCAGGATGTTGAAAAGGTTTGATTACTTGTATCAATATAAAAAAGGTTTTGGATATTTTTGTTTCTATTTCTGAGAATTATGAACAACTACAAAGTCAATTATGAAATCTGACAGTGACTGGAATCTGAATATCACAGGAGATCAAAGGGCATATACAATTTAAAACAAATGATTTTTAAAATAGTCTTCATTTCAACTTTTTCAAGCAATTTACAACCTCTAAATATATTGGGCAATTAGTACCACAGGAAACCCAATTCATTTGAATCAAGAACAAAAAATATTAAAATTGAAATTGGAGCTCTGCTATTAGGTAGTAGTTGTTGTGAGTTGTTTTACAACTTCATCTAAAGTCATGATTAGTGTAACCTGGAAAAGAGAATTTTTGTTTCATGTAAAACACAACTATTTATCTGTGTCATACTGTCAAGACAGAAAAATCTAAATATAATGTTCTGCAATGTCCAGTTTAATTGAAGGATGTTGAAATGGTTCAGTATTTATGTGATTTAAATGAGTTTGAGGGATTTTAATTTGCATTCTATTTCAGAGAATCATGTACCACTACTACAAAGTCAATTATATAATCTGACTGAATCTGAATAAATATCACTGTAGTGACTATATGGCTTGAAAGCCATATAATTCTCAGGAGACTGAAGGGCAAGAGTTTTTTCAAACCCTAAAGCAAATGCTATAAAGCTTGATCTATAATCTTTATTTCAGCTTTTACAACAAAATGCAATCTTTGTTTGCCTATTACCACAGGAAGCCCAATTCATTTGAATCAAAAAAGTCAAAAACAAAGTATTTAATATTATTATTATTTATTTAAATGGGAGCTCCGCTATTAGGTAGTACCTAATTTTTATATTACGAGTGAAAAACTCATCACATGACGTCATAGCTACAGAAAAAGCTATAATTTTCTTTAGCAATGTATATTGGACGATTTGAAATACATTAAATAAATCTTCAGATTAAGGTGCATAATGCCGGGCAATGGTCTCCAAATATATTTAATAGCGGAGCTCCCGCGCGGGCCGAACGCGAGCGGAACACCATACCTAAGAAAAAATGGTAACCCATCCAGTTGATTTTTCATGGCTTGAGTATACGTCACTTCCGTCCGTCCGTCGGTCGTTCCCATCGCGATGCTGATTGGCTGATTGCTTTTTGGCGCCAACTTGACGCGCGCTGACACTTTGAAAGCTGAAAATTTACAAGTTTCCTTACAGTTTTAAACTTGCAAAACTTAAAAATATCATTCTGAAAACCTCGTAAAAATTTAGCGATTTTCATGATCATTAATCTGTGCTAATCTTGACGAGTTAAAGCAAAAAAAAAAACGTACGTTTTAATTTTTTTCGGGCCCGGTGTCGTTTCAAAAACTGCTCGAAAGACGAAGGACACAGAGAACACTTTACAAAACTGGACGACGTTTTAGTTGGATTTGTAGCTTCAAAAATCTTCTCATAAGGAATGAGTCATTGAGGATTGTGTATTCTTCGTTTCGTGAAGATGCCTTCAGTAAAGCTGCTTAAAAATCTAGCCAACGTTGAAAATTAAGAATCGTCTGCATCGAGTGTGACAACAAGGAAAGCACTTCAAGGTAAAGACCCTGAGAGAAAAAAATCTGTTGTCAAAAAGTCCGTTGTACCTATATTTGATCATTTATCTTTTATTTGGGATTGATGACTTTGAAAAAATAGACGTTTATGCACGTTGAACTGTGGCTAAGTTTAGACAAACCCTCAAGTAATATAAGTTTAAGCTTAAATGTATAATGACATTGTTTTACAGTGAACGTTTTGCACTACTTTTAATAATGAAATTTATAAAAAATTGATTTTGAACTCATTTCAACCCGGATAATGTGTATATACAGTTCAAGTTTGGAACGGTCTGGAATTTAATGAAACTGATTGACTAATGACAGGAAAAAGGAAGGAATTTGCATGCAAAATAGAGTTGTTTTACATTGAGCATGAAGTTGCTCCTTGAGCCCATATGAGACCTTACTAGTAAATGCAAATTGAAAATACTTCAGTAATTCCTTGTTTTCTTGTTGTGTCAAGTAGCTGTTTTTATCATCACTTTAAATTGTATTATCAGTGTAATCTGGAAGAGACAAGTATTCACCTAGTGTGTCATTAAAAATACAAAACAAAACAACAACAACAACAAAAACAACACTAAACCACAAAAAAACAAGATGTCACAATATAGTGAAAACAAACAAATCAAGAGATGTAGTTCTGCAATATCCAGGATGTTGAAAAGGGTTAATTATTTGTATCAATGAAATAAGGTTTTGGAGATTTTTGCTTTCTATTCCTGAGAATTATGAACCACTACAAAGTCAATTATGAAATCTGACATTGTATCTGAATATTAAAATATACTATAATAAAGGTCACTTCAAGCTTACAAGCCCATACAATTCACAGGAGACCAAAGGGAGAGAGTATATACAAACCAAAGCAAATGCCTTAATTTTCATTTTCATAATCTTCATTTCAACTTTGTCATCTTTCAAGCCCTTTACAATTGGGCAATTAACACAGGAATCCCAATTCATTTGAATCAAGAACATAGAAATGGGAGCTCCGCTATTAGGTAGTACCTAATTTTTATATTATGATTTTTTGAATGTCGAAATTGAGCGAATAATGCAAATATCTTTCCGCATTTTTTGATTTTTCCTAAATCCCATGAATAAACACTTAGTTTGACGAAACCGTCGAAGATTATAGCTTTTTAAAGAAATCGGAAGTAAAGTGTCCCGCGCATGCGCAATAAGAACGAAATAAGTCCTTTTTGTCAGATGTGCGTCGCTTTACCAGAAGTCAAATTATTCCCGCCAAAAACACCCTATTTTGCATAGCAACCGTTGCACAGCAATGATATATGTCAGTACACCCTTAAGGAGAACTGAAGGCAAAAAATCAAGCTGAGCCTAAATATGAAAAAATATTTGATAACTCTTGGACGTTACATTTTGTTTAGCTTTTCTGTAGTTACTGTCATTAGTCAAAATAGATAATAACAGAAGTAATTGTGCATTTCTGAAAATGATTACAAATAAATTCGGCAACACTTTTAATTTGAACGAATGATGGCTCAGATCATGATACAATACATCTCCGCTATTTTTAGCTTTTAAGTACCAGGTCACGAAATAAGACTCATAAAGGCTTTGACAAATCTTTCAAATGAAGAATCGTCGATAGAATTGAATAAAGTTTTGTGGTCATCTTGCTTTAAGGCCCAGGGCTAATTTTTTTTTTTAGTTTTCGATTTCGTTAACGGTCAACCCCATTAAGACCCTCTTACAAGAGTAGGAGTAGAAAAGCTTACAAGAAATAATGTTCAAGTCTCATATGGCTTTTTTCTTAAAAACAGCTCAAGGCCTCTCGTTCAACAAACTTTTTTGAAATAGGTGTATGTGTATTTCGGAGGACCGAGCGTTCACGCAGGAGCATCAGCTCCGTAAATTTTCGATCCTAGAAATTATTACAAATGTTTCTAACCAAGGTCTTTCTTGGAAGCTTCTTCGTTATTACTCGTGCCCAGGCCTTTAGGCCGGGAACGAGTTATAAATTGCAAATGTTTTTTTTTTTTTTCTCTTTTCGTCCTCAGCTATTTCTGATTGGTTCGTTCTAGGGAACCTCTGATTGGTTAAGAACGTAAAAACAATGCCCTTCATTCATCAGTCCTCTAGGAGGCGTGAGATCCTCGAAGCTGGGGAATAAAGACTTGGGCAGGATTTAATGGTGGACAATGGCTGGAGTACAGCTTTAAAAACAGGCCCTTTGAGCAGTAAAAAAAGCAAAGTCGAGCTTTTTACTCGAGGCATACCCAACTCCAAATTATAAGAGCGTTAGAATGGACAGCTATTTTGAACTCGGTCTCCGATTCTGCGACCAAAAAATGAATTCTAAATTCTTCAAGTCGTACACTTTCCCCGTCTCAAGCATCAGATGTAAGCCAGAATTGGCGAGCTCTTATCATCAAAGCAGAGTGCCCCTCACAGTTCTCATTGCATATGTTGCTAAACGAACAGCAATAGAGGGAAGTCAATTGTGTATTTCCCGCCAAACAGTTATGAGAGCTAATGGGGCCGGTTTTTGTACTAAATTTGAATATCGAAAACGAAGGAGTCTGAAGCTCTGTGTTGTACGTGCTCTGATGATCTGACAGTATGCGTGTTTTATGTTTTCATATTAAAATATGAAAGAAAAATGTAGATGAGTAGTTACTATGTTAGTGAGTCAGTTGTAGAGCCTTTACGACAAACAATTCAGACGATAAGTGAAATAAAATCAACTTAAAGAACAAGATATTCGCTTGAATTTTACGAGGTTTTAAAGAAAACAAGACGCACACGTGCGTTCACTCGTGCCCTTGGAGCCCCTTTTAGGAGAGGCTTCAATGACCGGCCCCGTTCGTACTCTTCCCCGAGCCGTTTCACGCATTCTTCATTTAACCGTAACCTAATAAAGACCTTTTTTGACCTTTTCAAAGAATATCTGATTAGTCAATTTGTCTGTCAGCAGCTATTAGTGTTTGCCTTCGTAATCAGTCCGACATGCAAAAATATACCAGTTTATTCAACTTTTTATTTCACTATATATCTCAATTGTTTGCTGTAAAGACTTCTACAACGACGCTTTTGACACAATAACAAATCGTGTATTTTTTCGTTCATGTTTCAGATGTTTTATCCATTACGTGACCAAACGCATCAGGTCAAATAGAGCCTTGGTTCCATGAAAATATATAACTAAATAATTGTCTGGCCAGAATGTCGGTGTTAAAATTCAATACAAAAACCTCTCAAGATCTCTTGAATGCTTGAATGAAAGATATAATTGACTTGCCTCTATATGCGTTTGTTTAGCAACATGTAGGGTGAGAAATTCGTAGATTTCCAGCTCAAAGGAATTGCTCTGAGTCGCGAGAGTTTTATTTTCAAGTACTCCATTGAGAGCTCGATATTTGGTCAAAGTATTGGAGATCAATCTCAAAATAACAGCCCATTCTGAAGCTCTTATAAGTGTCTAGGCAAATCTCGAGTTAAAAGCTCCATTTTCTATTGTCTCACTGCTGGAAAAGCCTGTCTCTGAAAGCTATTTTTTGAGCTGTCCGCCATCTTGCATTCCTAAAGTTCCTGACTGGCGTTCACTAGCTTCGAAGAGTTCGCACTCGCTCGAAGGTGATGAATGAAGGGCATTGTTTCTTACGCTCTTAACCAATCAGGAGTTGTAACACGTGACCAGTTGCGCAAGAATGCCGCATTCTCGTGGACGACGAGAGGAAAAAAAGAAGAAAAAAAAGAAACATTTGCAGTTTATAACTCGTTCCCGGCCTAAAGGCCTGGGCACGAGTAACAAGACTTTTGGAATGTGGGGTCAAGGCGGATTGGCAAAAATCTGTCACGGAGCTCTGGAAGATAAGTAGGGCTTATCAAAGTAGTCGTCACCCAGGTTGATTGTACACAAACGTACAATTAGCTACAATTATTGAGGCTGAGCGTTTGTGTCAGTACTTCAGATCGATAGAATAAAATGAGAGATTGAACATTCTATGTGGTTGAATTCTATTTATTTTTGGTTTGATCATCTTGAACATGTCTAAAAATGTAAATAATTTGGCCGTCACGGTAGACTATTTATATGGCATGGTAAATTGATACAGTTCGTTAAGTGGATCTAAGTGGGACAGTTCGGGCAAAATTAAGAAGGTTATTTTAAAAGACCTCTTCTATAAACAGGGCCTCACCTTGGGCACGAGTGAACGCACGAGTGCGTCTAGTTTTCAGTGTAAGCTACACTGGTAGAACCATCATTGTTGGCTTCCATTCTTATCGAGATGTTTCCTGAGAAAACATACAAACAAACAAACATTTTATATTGATAGAGATGTTTTTAATTGTGGGTTGCAGTGTACAATTGTTTTACTACTTGACACTAACTATAACTTTGGCTTTATTGAGTTATAATAGAACAGTTGAACAGTAAATCAATTGTTTCAGGAATTATCAACAGTCCTTTCAGATCTTTCTTAACTTCGGGTTAGTAATATTTTGGTTTCATGCGAAGAACAGTGGCGGATCCAGGGGGGAGGGGGGTCGGTGCTCCCCCCTTTTCAGTTGGGCCTTCCTTATTTTTTATCTTTCTTTCTCTCACACACTCTATATATCTTCTGTCTAAACGTATAGGACAATATACTTTCCCAAAGCTTTACTTTACTTTTAAATGTTTGTTGTTGGTGGTTTTATCGTAATTATTAATCAAATTGATGCCTTAGCTCAAATTTCCCGCTCGCTACGCTCGCGAAAAAGGATAGTCATAGTATAGGGTTTTGGCCATTCAAAATGTCATTGCTTGCTACAGCCCTGCGATGTTATTATTTATTTTAAAGGGGGGGGGGGTTAAGGAAGCTAAACCCCCACCAACGTGTTTTGTAAAATGGTGCCCCCCCTTAAACAAATTCTAGATCCGCCGCTGAAGAATCAAAACCACTGCGTCCGGTATAGTAAGTCAGTTTTTTGTCTCCGTTGAGAAGGACAAAAGATGTTCAAAGTTGATGGATCGAGTTTAGTGCAATCAATTTTTCAGTGCACCTGTATTTTGATCAGCAGTCAGTGTTATACGATTGTCAAAACATTGACTAAAGAAACGACCATTCAGTACGTTCACAAAAGATCGATCCATCAATTTTGAACAGTCAATACAAGGTACTTGGATTGGAAAACAAATTGATTGTATTTATAAAACGTTTTCAACTTGCTTAAACATGCAGATTCATTTAAGACCTCATGTACGATCGAAACCAACAGTTTCGAGCTTCAGCATCGGCAATTAAATCAGCAGCTTTCACTTTTCAATCAAAGTACAGTAAGTTTCAAGTGACAACTTTTATAATAATAAGTCATTAAGAAAAATACTATTGAATTACATGGGTGTGGATATAATGCGGATGCGGACGTCCGCCGGCGGACGGCGGATGGCGGACGGCGGACCAGATTTTTTTTCCAAAAATTGAAAATAAATCAAAATATTGAAAAATAACAAAAATATAAATAAAAGTAAAATATACGTTAAATAGATTAAAAAATAATAAATATCGGAGAAAATTGGTAAGATGGATTGGTAAAACTAAATTTCCTTTAGCTTTCCGAGTCAGCTTGCAATATCAGCAAAAATATGCATGTTTCAATTTGAAGAGAATAATTTCCATCGAAATGTTCGGAAAGCGTGGTTGTTTCAAAACCACTTAACTGACGATTTTTGACAAGTTCTGTTTTATTTCAAAGAGAGCCTATTTTCTAGCTTGACCTCGGTTATGTCACGCATTCTCTCTCTCGTAAAACCTTCGAACTGTGCAATGAACTCGAAGAATACGATTTTTTCTTACAATAGAATTAGAACCAAACCATATATTATCATTTTGAAAAAAGATCCAAAAAACCGTGTTTTTGAGGCTATATGTGTTATGGGCTTACATTGGAGGCGTGAGTTTGAACTGATCTGACTATTTGTTGCCTAAATAAACACTTTTTTTTCGTTTCTTTAACGATTGGAGGAAAAATTACTCTGGAACCCGAGGCGAGCTGCTGCCAGCCAGGAAATCACCAGGATTGAAGTCTTAACAGCATAAGAATCGCGACTTCGTGGCATCGATTCATGGGCGATTCACCACTAGACTAGTCCTAGAAGTACTTTGAATGAGCTCGAAGCATCTAAAGGTCTTTGACAGCTGGTTACTAAGTTAACAAGAAACTAAAATTTTGATTTTATCCAGACATTATCTTTCTTAGACTTACGGTACAACTTTCTTACTGAGGATGACATGACCATACATCACAAATTTTGTACCGTTTTCAGTAAGATAAGATAAAATGCGAAATAACGAATCAGATGGCGCCGCTCAATATATAGTCGAAACAACACTCAAAAAGAGTAAGCTCATTCTATCTTTTGGCTATACATTCGTCTCTTAAGGTATTTAAAGACTCGAAAAGCTAAAGGAAATTTAGTTTTACCAATCCATCTTACCAATTTTCTCCGATATTTATTGTTATTTTTTAATTTATTTAATGTATATTTACTTTTATTTATATTTTTGTTATTTTTCATCTATTTTAATTTATTTTCAATTTTTGAAAGAAAAAAAAATCTGGTCCGCCGTCCGCCATCCGCCGTCCGTCGGCGGACGTCCGCATCCGCATTATATCCACACCCGAATTACATCCCCAGTACTTGTGTGGCTAGTCTGACATGGAGAGACCAAATCCGTCGATAACTAATCAATGACGCGAATGCAGTTGCGTTCAGAGATTGACAATTAGAAATGATCATTAATTAATCTACTAAACCAGATACTGACAACTTAATTAAGCCATCAACTGTTTAAATATCTTTTATCATATGGGCTAGCCGAACAGGAACCATGGGTTAGACTTTCCATCTACTATTTGACGACGGTCAACTGTTCGTATCGTCATTGTTACTAAAATAACTTTAATATCACGTATAGACTTATAGGATAGTCCCACCTATTTTTGCATATACACCTGGCTACGTCCTAGTCAACTTCTATCATGAACTTCTTTCTTATTTGGGTTTACTATAAACTAAACGCGATTTTGAGACGGCATTATCGGTTTATAATGACGGCTAGTTGGGAGAAAATATATTCGATGAGCGATAACGCTAAATCCGTAAAATAAGATCTAAATTGTTATTGTGTAATAGTTTTTATTTAGTGACTATTAGTCAATATCACTCAACCATAACAATCTATAAATGAATACACAAGAGACATCAAATACACAGGAGACATGTTTTAATTGCTAGTACGTTCATCATTAATTTTCTTCTGTGACTCAGATTTTCATTTCATTCAATTAAATAGAGCTTTAATTGTGGCAACAATAAAAAGGCTATACTTTAAAAAAAAAAGATGCATGAATACATAATGAATACGTAATATGAGTTTCAACAAATATTTTCCAGGCTTTCTTGTAAAATTTTCTAACAGTCTGAGTATTTATTCCTAAAAATGCATTAACTATTCCTAGCATCATATTTTCTTGTAATGCTTCTGGACTTTTCATGGAGATTGCCTTAGCCAATCCAAAAGCCATCTCAATTGGATTCAAATCATAGCTGTAAGGTGGAAGCTTAACAAGGTTAATATTCTTTCTTGATAATATCCGGGCCAAATCAACTTCATTATGGATACTAGCATTGTCACATATGAGAAAACTGTCCCTCGGAAGTAAGGGAACGATTTGGTTTTCCATAACTTCATTGATCAAAATGGTATTAAAATTTGCAGGCGTAGGCCAGCAGTCAGCCAAAGTTGTAATAGTGGCTTTATTTCGTTATTGGGAACTGGAAATCCTTATGAGATATATGGCCAGATTACCACCATTTACATTTTGCTAACGGGACTTCAGGCGTGATGCTTAACGAGATGGCTAACCGAAAGGTCGCTGATGAGTTACTTGACCGGAACGAAACATGCATATATCAGACTAGCCACATTAACTTTCATAATTATGGTTAAAAACATTTAGCCTTTCACTTTCTGTAAATTTTTCCTATTATTTTATATGCACTTTTTACAACGTGTTCTCAAGAACTTCCCTTCGAAAACCAACGTAGTTGACGAACGGAGCAAGTTCGAGATTCACCCGTAGAAGTATATACTTCCTATTACGTGACCTGGTTTGCCTTCAAACAAGGCACTATCCTTTAACCGTCAAACCTAACCCTAGGCAAACTTAACGTTACCACAAAAATATTTCTAAAACTAAAATTCGCAAAGCATTAGCCCTAAGTTTGAACTAATCCAATCCTCAGCTCTCATTGGGAACAAGGTTAAAGCCCTGGTCACGTCATCAACGTTTTCATATTCTAATTCTTCTCTTTAATAACACAGATCTATGACGAAAAAAAATATTTTAAAACGTTTTAAAGTGTATTCACTTTTAGTGGATCTTGCAGCCCTAGAAATCCTCAGCAGTAATGCTAGTAATGGTTTCTTTGACTTCAGAGGCGGGATCAATAAAGACTTTTCTCATTTTTTTCAGGATAGGAGGGGAATTAGATATTGAAGAAAAGATGTTTGAGCTGATCACGAATGTTTAGAATATCTTCACGGTGTTGTCTACAGTAAAAACCCGCATAAAAGAACCCCTGTCTTTTCAAGTCAACCTAAGTGGTTCTTATATAAAATGGATGTCTAGTATGAAATCAGCTTGGACAGGTTCTTAATTAGCCACTTTAGAAACGAGTGGAGGACTGGGAACGAGTTTTTAGAATTAATCTAATTAAGAAATGAACCCCATCACAAGAAAGAGCATATCATAAATATTACGTTTCATGATTTTGACAAAGTTTGGATAAGTATTAAATGATCTGCAGACATTCAAAAATTGCAAAAATTACAAAGAAATGTATGTTTACTAGGGACACCTGTCCCTAGTAAACATACATTTCTTGTAATTTTTGCAATTTTTAAATACCTGCAAATCATTGGATAATAACCCAAATCCTATCAAAATCCTGAAACTCAATATTTATGATATGCTCTTTCTTGTGATGGGGTTCATTTCTTAATTAGATTAATTCTAAAAACTCGTTCCCAGTCCTCCACTCGTTTCTAAAGTGGCTAATAGGTTATTGTTTATAGGGAGGAATAAATGTTCCTAATTTCATCATTTCGTTCTGATGAGTCGTCAGTTAGAAATATTCAAATACATGACCCTGTCATATCTGATCATTATGCTGTTCACTGCAACCTCTCTGTATCCAAATCAAAGTTATGTACTAAAGTTGTATCATATAGAAAACTTCGCCTTGTGGATAAAGACGTATTTCGTTCCGAACTTGCTGATTCACTATTAGTTAAATCTCCTGCGACTGATTTAACTGAACTCTGTAATCAATATGACTCTGTTTTATCTACACTTCTTGACAGACATGCTCCTTTACGATCAAAACTGATATCTCAATGTCCTGGAGCGCCTTGGAATACTGATGATATCAAAGATAATAAAACAAAACGTCGTAATCTTGAAAGACGTTGGCGTCGTTCCCGTCTCACGATTGATTGGCAAATATATGTTACGCAATGCAATGTAGTTAAAAATATGATTTTTGAAGCTAAAATGAACTACTATTCTAAATTAATCTCTGATGCTGGTTCTGATAGTAATGCCCTTTTTCGTGCAATTGATCGTCTTCTACACAGGTCACCTGAAAAACAATTACCGTCATCTCCATCACCTAAAGTTCTTGCCGACAACTTTATACACTTTTTCAAAAACAAGATAATAAATATACGCGATCATCTATACCTTCTCTTGTTTCCGATTCAAATCGTTTTTCTGTACTAGATCATCCCACAAGGCTTAGCTGTTGTTTAGAATCGTTCAAACCAACTACCTGTGATGAATTGTTACTAATCTCTAAGAAGCTGTCATCGAAATCCTGCTGTTTAAATCCAATTCCTTCAAGTCTTTTAATTGATCATTATGGCACCCTGCTACCTGTAATCTGCAATATTATTAACTTATCGCTTGAAAATGGCTATGTTCCTCCTTCTTTGAAGGTTGCTGTTTTAAAACCGCTTCTCAAGAAATCATCCCTTAATCACGAAGTCCTTGCTAATTATCGTCCCATTTCAAATCTAAAAGCTGTTTCTAAGATGATCGAAAAGATTGTTGCTGTACAACTTAACACCTACCTGTCAATAAATGATCTCCATGAACCCTTTCAATCCGCCTACAAATGTCTCCACAGCTGTGAAACTGCTCTTGTACGTGTTCAAAATGATATCCTTCATGCAATAGATAATCGAGATTGTGTTGTACTTCTACTCCTTGATCTGTCACCTGCCTTTGACACTGTTGATCATGGTATCTTGTTGAATCGACTTAAATCTAAATTTGGTATACGTGGTAATGCGCTCAAGTGGTTTGAGTCTTATCTTTCTGACCGTTCTCAGTATGTTGCCTTGGATGGTGGTTCGTCTGATTCTGCTAAATTGGATTGTGGTGTTCCCCAGGGATCTGTTCTTGGACCTATACTGTATCTTCTGTACACCTCTCCTGTGGCTGATATTCTACGAAATCATAATATGTCATTCCATCTATATGCCGACGACACCCAACTCTATATACCCTTTACATGTAATGACGATGCTGCTATGGTCCAAACAATGGCTATGATTGAGAACTGCTTATCTGATATTGATCAATGGATGATGATAAATAAACTAAAACTGAAGAAAGATAAAACTGAATTCCTTTTGCTATTTTCCAAGCATAATCCTCAAAAATCTCTTCCTACTTTGAATTTTGGTAATGATCAAATAAAACCCTCTGAATCAACTAGGAACATTGGTGTCATCTTTGACTTAGTGTGTGTTACCGAAACGTGGCTGAATGATAGGATATGATTGATGTAAGTACTCTACAAATACCTGGCTTTAGTTTCATTCCAAGAAATCGCAGACTTGGGTCCCACGGTGGTGTTGGCCTCTATGTAAGTAACACTATTCCCTTTAAAAAGCTAGACCTGCTGCAAGATCCAGATATTGAAGCCCTTTGGATTCATCTTAGACCAAAAAAACTCTCGCGTGGTATCCCATGTATTGTTAAAGGTGTTATCTACCACCCTCCTAGCGCTGATGATAAATCTATGCTTGAATACCTAAAAGACTCACTCACTACCATCGAAGGTTTGTACCCTGGTTGTGGTATATTGATCTCTGGCGACTTCAATCGACTGAATATTCAAAGTCTGACAGTCCAGTTTAGCTTAAAACAACTTGTCCATGCCCCTACCCGTGGCGATCGGACCTTGGATCTGATTTTGACCAACTTTCCTCAACTGTACGATAAGGACTCTGTACAGATCATGCCTCCCATCGGTTTATCTGACAATAATGTTGTTGAACTGCGTCCTAAAGCTAGAACTCGCCGTGATGGCCCTAGTACTAAGATAATACAACGTAGAGATACACGTGAAAGCAGGAGAATTGAATTTGGGCGTTACCTCTTCTCAATCGACTGGTCGATTTTGGAATGCGTTAGTAGTTGTGAAGATAAGCTTACGTTTGTTGACCTCATCAAGAATGGCCTCGACACTCTCATGCCTATCACACAAAAAAACCTTCATGTTAATGATCCCCCATGGATCATCCCTGAGCTCAAGAAGCTCATAAAGCTGCGACAAAGAATGTTTGTTTCTGGAAATAGGGAACAATTCAAATATTATCGAAATCGAGTTAATCGAGAGCGTAAGATCTGCCGTAAGAAGTATTTTACCGCCAAAGTTCAACACCTTAAGAATACCAAGCCTCGTCAATGGTGGAATGCTGTCAAACGTATATCTGGTATGACACCTTCATCTGGTTCTGAGGACCTGATTTCTCAGCTAACACACATCCAGTGTAACGACGATCTATCCTCCCTAGACATTGCTAACCTGATAAACGACTCATTTCTGGAACCTATGAACTCTTTTCAGTGTCTGCATCATCCTCCGCCCTTCGAAATAAACTCTGAAGTAGCACATGTATCTGAACAATCCATGCAATCTGCCTTAATGAACTTGAATCCTCGCAAGGCGTGTGGTGCCGATGGCATCCCAAACTGGTTGTTTAAAGAATACGCTGAGATTCTTGCTTATCCTGTTTCTGTCATAGTTAACAGCAGCTTTGCTGAACAAGAATTGCCACAAGCTTGGAAGCCTGCTGATGTTGTGCCTGTTCCTAAATCAAAACCTATTACTGATATCAACAAGCACCTGCGTCCTATAAGCTTGACTCCAGCTCTTTCCAAGATCGCCGAGGACTTAATTGTATCAAGATATCTTGGCCCTGCGGTGCTCAAAGTTATTGATCCTAATCAATTTGGTGCTATTCCAAAATCATCGACAGTTCAAGCCCTCGTATCTATGTTTCACCAATGGGCCCAAGCAACTGATAGTTCTGGTGCGGCTGTAAGAGTCATCTTGTTTGACTACAAAAAGGCCTTTGATCTAATTGATCACCATCTTCTTGTAACTAAGCTTTATGGGTTGTCCCTCCCGCGTGGTGTTGCTCGTTGGATCGTTGACTTCCTCGTGAGCCGTAAACAACGGGTTAAGTTTTCTAATGATTGCCTGTCTGAATGGGGCCCAGTCCCATCCGGGGTACCCCAAGGTACGAAACTTGGCCCATGGTTGTTCCTGTTGATGATCAATGATTTAAGTGTTCCAGACGTTCTCACCTGGAAGTACGTAGACGATACTACGATTGCTGAAGTAGTCCCAAAAGGAGCTCCTAGTGCTCTACAAAACGCAGTCACCACTGTGGAAACCTGGTCGTCCATTAACCACATGCAGCTGAACGCTGATAAATGTAAAGAGCTAATTGTCGATTTTAAGAGGAATCCCCATGAGTTTGATCCGGTGGTCGTCAATGGTACAGACCTGAGTGTTGTGGACAGTGCCAAAATTTTAGGAGTTACCTTCTCGAGTAAACTCCGATGGAACGATCATATTCACGCCTCTATCAAGAAAGCTAGCAAGCGCCTATATTTTCTGGTCCTCCTTAAACGTGCTGGTGTGCCTCTTGAGGATATCAAGAATTTTTACTGTACAACAATAAGGCCTGTCCTCGAGTATGCCTCACCCGTATTTCACCACAGTCTCCCTCAGTACTTAAGTGCTGAAATCGAGAGAGTACAGAAGAGAGCATTAGCTATCAGTTCACCTTTGATGTCTTATGATAACAATTTAGACAGATTTCGTCTATCTACTCTGTTCTCTCGACGTCACGAACATTGTCATGCATTGTTCGATGTAATTTCAAGCCCATCGCACAGACTAAACAGTCTTCTCCCGCCAAGACATGAAAGCCAATACAGTTTAAGAAGAAACAGAAAGTTTACCATTCCAGTATTGAACACTGAACGTTTCAGAAACACTTATATTCCATCTATGTGCAGAGAGTTAAACATTTTTAAAATATTTAAATCATCTTCGGACCGTCACATATGTTTTAGATTTGTATAAAGACTTTAAGAGGGATTTCACTTATATTTTAGATAAATTTTATAATCACTTTCTTAAATTGACTTTTTTTGTAATTACGCAATTCAGCCTTTGGCTGCTATGTAGTTATTCAATAAACTATCTATCTATCTATCTACTCTACTTTGTCGATGGTTCCACATGTCAATTCTGTTTGCAAGTCTGCGTTCTACCATCTTCGGAACATTGCTAAAATTAGAAAGTACCTGTCTACCAAAGCTGCTGAAACACTTATCCATGCTTTTGTCACATCCAAGATTGATCAATATAATTGTCTTCTATATGGTCTTCCCAGTCATCTAATTGCTGCGAACGCAGTGAGCAGCATCACTAATCTCGCAGGATTTCGGGATCCCTGCATGTGTCACACAATAGCGGAGACTAAAGTCGATTTCGTGGACGATGTAGCGATGTCGGAATTTTAGCGCCTGCTATGTACGTAATCAGCGGCAATCATACACGAGTATTCATCAAGGTAATAGTCAATTCAGCGACATTTCTAGGGGAAGACAATGTGCTTTTATGAGTCTTTCAGCGTTGTTATGTGCTAATTCGTGTGATATTTCGACTTGGAAAACAGAGACTGTAGATCGTGTTCTGATCGAAGGGGATGGTATGTTCTTGAAAGCATTTGAAGTAGGCTCCATACCTGATGCAGAGACGATTTGAATTCACTCAATTACCTACCAGATCGTGTTCTTTGGTTTAATATGATACAGGATGAATCGCCCGACGAGGCAAACAATTGAAATATATCGCCCGACGAGGCAAACAATCAATATGTATTATGTTTAAATTACAATTATTGTTTACATGTTATTGATTATAATAAACTGTACATATATGTTCTCATGTTGTTTGTTTTGTGATTACAAGATACGCTGTGTCTAGAGACACAGCGTACAAGATATCATGCAATTGTTTGCAAAAATTCCAGCATAAATATAAGAAATAGCTTATCTATTGACAACAGAATAAATCTAAAACTAATGACTTTAATTTTAATATTAGGTTTTATTCTGTTGTTTGTCTCCATACTCGAAGGAACTTCACTATGTTTACAGATCGCAGCACTTCACTTTCGATAGGAACCGCTAGTCTCTAAACTTCAATCAGTACAAAATGCTGCAGCTCGCGAGCGTATATTAAGGCCTGGGTCAATCGTTAATTACTTAAAATTCGGATAAAAATTATTTTGAAGACATAGAACATCTAAATCAACTTTTTTTCTCGATAAGTTACTAAACTCGACGTCCTTAATTTTTTTAGGGTATGTTTATGATGTCACGTGACCTGATGACGTCACAGTGATCAAATATTGTGTTGTAAACTTCAAAGCAAAATGCGGTCGCGGGTATTACTAAATACTTCAAAGTAACCATGCTTAACTGTGAGCCTGAATGTGCTTCACAACATACAGCCCGAAAAACTTGTCATCCACTTTACATTGTTGAGTTTTTTTCCATTTTTAAAAGAAATGAGTAAAAGTCACGTGACCTGTTTTGGGCTTTATCTCACTAAAGAAAAACTGTAGTCAGGTTTTCCGGGTTGTTTGTTTGGAAGCACATTAAGGCTCATAGTTAAGCATGGTTACTTTCAAGACTGGGGTTATACCCACGACCGCATTTTGCTTTGAAGTTTACAATACAATATTCCATCACTGTGACGTCATCAGGTCACGTGACATCTTAAAAGTACCCTAAAAAAATTAAGGACGTCGAGTTTAGTAACTTATAGAAGGAAAACGTTCATTTAGATGTTCTTTGTCTTCAAAATATTTTTTATCCAAAATTTATACAATTAGCGATTGACCCAGGCCTTAATATACCTCATTACGTACACTCACAAATATGATCACATTTCTCCTGTTCTAATCAAATTACACTGGCTTCCTGTTGCTGACCGTATCAAATTCAAGATTCTTCTTATCACATATAAATCACTCTACGACTTGGCTCCATCATACATTTCTGAAATGATTTCTCGTTATCATCCACCAGACGTCTACGTTCTTCTACTTCTCTCCTTCTTGGGCATAAAAAGTATCAACTAAAATCTTATGGCTATCGTTCTTTCTCCGTATCTGCACCTGAGCTCTGGAATGCTTTTCCATCGTCAATCAGGAACAGTGATAGCTTGTCTTCGTTTAAGACATCTTTAAAAACTCACTTATTTAAAATAGCCTTTAATCTGTAGTTTTTGTCTTTTATATATTATTTTCAAAGCGCTTAGAGCAGCACTGGATAAGCGCTTTATAAATTTTATTATTATTATTATTATTATTATTATTATTATTATTATTATTATTATTATTATTATTATTATTATTATTATTATTATTATTATTATTATTATTAATAATGGTGAACAAGCTGTTCACCATTCCACATTGGATTCCTAGTCTTCCGCATCCTGTAGTACCTTTCAACATCGATCCTCCTACCTATGAACAAGTTACAAATGTTATCCGCAAAATGAAATCTTCTGGTAGTCCTTGTCCGCTTGATCAGCTTTCAATTATATGTTTTAAACGTTGTCCATTTCTAAGAACTTACCTGACTGAAGTCATACACCAAGTTTGGTCTTCTGGAGATATTCCTGCTGTGTGGAAAAAAGCCTGCACAATCCTCATTCATAAAAAAGGTGACGCAAACATTCCCTCTAACTTCAAACCACTAAATCTCGAATCAATCCCCTTAAAAGTGTTTACATCGTGCCTTCGTAATGCAATCTTCTTATTTCTCTCGACGAATAATCTCATCGAACATGATATCCAGAAAGGTTTCACTCCTGGTATGTCACGATGTCAGGTACTTTAGAACACACTGCTCAAATGGCAAATATTATCAACTTTAAGGCACGTATCAAACAACGATCTCTTGTTATCGCCCTACTTGACCTTAAAAATGCTTTTGGCGAAGTTCACCAGAATCTTATTCAATCTGACCTTGGTTATCATCACATCCCCGACCACATCAAAACTCTAGTGCAAAGCCTGTATACTGATTTCAAGACATCTATCATCACATCTGATTACTACACTCCCTTCATTACTGTTGGCGGTGGCGTCCTTCCAGGGTGACTGCCTTAGTCCTCTTCTTTTTAACCTCTGCTTTAATACTTTCATTCAACATATAAAATCTGATAGATATCGTCAATTTGGTTTTTGTTACCAATCCCTTAATCCATTTCACTGGTTCCAGTTTGCTGATGACGCGGCTGTTATTAGTCTAAAAACCAACACCTCCTCAACCGTTTTGTGATTTGGTGTCAGTGGGCTGATATGATAATCAGGGTTGACAAATGCACTACCTTTGGTATCAAGAAATGTGCAACGACATCAGTCCAATACAAACCTAAACTTTTGATTAACAATGAACTCGTTCCTTGTGTCAAAATCGACGACTCTTTTTGTTACCTTGGCAGATACTTTGACTTTGAAATGTCTAACCAAAATCACAAATCAGAGCTTGCTTCTTTAATTGATCATAAACCTCTTCATCCCAAGAATAAACTCCTTTATAATCGTTTTGTGCTTCCCAAGATGTCCTGGCATTTTACTGTTGCTGATATTTCAATAACTTGGGTAAAAGAACATATGATTCTTCTGTTCACAAGTATATTCGTAATTGGCTTGAAATCACTATATCTGGTTCAGTAATGTTTTCCTTTCCCGTAATAAGTTTGGTCTGAGCATTGTTCCTCCATTTATCAAGTTTATCCAGTGTCAAACAATCCTACGCAAAGCCTTAAAATCATCTAATAATGATTCGATTAAACATCTCTGGAAATCAACCAGTAACAACAAAAATGTCCAGTATGACGTATACAAGTCTACAAAAGATGTCATTTAAGATTTCCATTCTTCACAAGAGGATAAACTCCAAAATCAACTCTCCCATCAAGGATCATTCTCTTTGAATGTAGTGAAGTATTCAATGCCACACCTCAATAAAATCTGGTCCTCCGCACAGTCAAACTTGTCGAAGAACATATTCGACTATACCATCCGCTATACATCAATAACTGACTTCCTACACGCAAAAACCTGGTTAGATGGGGCATTTCCTCAACCTCTGACCGCTCCTTATGCTTAATGCTTGAATCACTACTTCATATTGTCACGGGTTGTAAAAGTTACCTTCAACAAGGCCGCTTCACCTGGCGTTAAAATTCAGTTCTTAATTTTCTAGCCTGTAATCTCCCATCAATCAAAGATTAAACTTTATACGTCGAGCTTCCTGGTTTTAAAAGCCCCTCTATCATTACTGGTGACAGCCTTCGCCCTGACTTAATTTTGTCTATTCCTAACAAGTGTTTTTATATCCTGGAACTAACTGTTGGTCATGAATCCAACCTTCACAATAATGTAGTCCGTAAAGATAATAAATACCTTAGGTCATTTAAATATCTAAAAAAAATACTTTTCTAAAGTCAAGTTCATCAACCTATCCATCAGTTCTTTGGGTGTATTTTGTAATGAATCATCAGCCTTTATTTGCATGCTATAGGAATTAGATTTAGATCAAAAACAGCAAAACTATATCGTCAAAAAAATAATATTAATAATTATCAGATGTACTATACTATATCTTCTGTTGACATGGGATGATTCTGAATTTTTGAAATTTTAAAGTTTCTATAGTTATTGTATCATATATATATGTGAATCATTATTATTTGTCGTTTACATTTATATATGCATGTATCACTCGAGTAGTCAATTGCAAATTGCCTGTAAGTAGAGAGATTTGTAATTGTTGTATAAATATAAAATAAAGTTTCCATTATTATTAAAACATGCTATATAAGTACTAAACTATACTGAACATGAAGAATTCTATAATTTATATTTAAGCATTAATTATTAGAAGATATATTCCTAGTTTCTATGCTCTGTTAGAAACACGCGGGAGTGTTGGGAGAACACGAGAAAGGGTTAGAATCACGAGCCGTAGGCGACCATTGTACCATTGTTTGCGTATTTTTTGGAGATGCTGTTACTATTTATCATTCTTTTATTAAGTTACCGAGCAAGCGCAAGGCAACATCATGCACGACAAAACTGTCGTTCAAAAAAGAGACTATGTCTTGGAAATATAGTATTTTGTCTATAATTTAAATCATTTTATTTCTAGAGCTATACCACTTAAAGTTATATTATTCAGTCAAACTTTTTGAAACTCTAACCTCTGAACGCCGAAACTAACCACTTTGTCGAGTAGTTTGTTTTCTTGCTCGGGGCACTTGCAACAATCTCGTCAAGCGCTGATTCCTCCAGCTCTGTGAATCTTGTTTTCTTCTCAGCTGGCTGTTTTATTTAATTTTCTTTATTTTCCACTTCATCTATTTCAGCTAGTGCGTTCTCATCAAACTGGTCAAGGCCGTCGAAGTCAAAATTGATACAAAAATTTGGATTTTCTTCATTGGACGACGCCACTTTGTATTTCAAAAAAAATCCAACTCTTGACACTGTTGAAAACTATTTTATATGCTCTTATAGAAACGGGTTTTTTGCGCGTTTGAGCCAATCAGAGCGCGCGTTATATTATATTATATTATAAAATTGGTATATAGCTAATATAATTCAATTAACGTTGTCGCTGAAAAAAGCCTTAAGCCTAAAGCTTTGAGAGCGGAATCATGAAAATTTTCTTTCACCTTGACATTATTACAATAAGAAACTCACTGTCATGCTTGCAAATTCTACAACTGGACCACATATTCCTTAATTTCTTAGATAGCCTACAGCGAAGTTTTGTTAGCAAACAAAATATAGTTTGAAAGCCTTTAGCTTTTAGGCTTTTCTTCAGCGACAACGTTACTGAATTGAAATAGCTATATGGTCCTATATACATGTACATGATGATACCTCTGTATCTTAATCTAGACTAAGTTATTTTAATGATCTTTAGTTAGAGTAATAAGAGCTTCCATTTAATGACACTGAAATGATTACCCTTAAAATCATTAAGCTATAATAAGAGACAATATTTAATCCCAAATTTACAGATAACTTTTTCAAAAATGTGGAAATAGATAAAGTGACGTGCGTAACAGCTGTCAAGTGACAGTAAGATTTTGTCCATCAGTGTATGTAGAACTAAATTAGAACTGTACATACCATCTGACAAGTCATCAGCTTTTATTATCTATGATGATATTGAATACCTTTTTTCTCAATTTTTCAGCTTCTAACATATGAACCTCAAACTGACCAAGAGGTGAGTCAATGCAACATGCAGTTGTTCAGGTTGAAAACCTGTCTAAATAGGCGATATGCATGATGACATATACTGTCATACACTGTCATATACTACAACAACCAGAATAATTTACCCACTTTCTTCAAATTGAGAAATAATCAGTGCCAATTAATATCGTTTTGTTACCCTCAAGAGTGAATCAAGATCTGAGTAAGAAAGAAAATCTATAAAACATTCTGGTAGTTGTAGTAAAATGACACCATCGTGCAATGATTTCTACTGCTTTTACTCCAGGAAAGCCACGTACTTATTACATAAGTTGTTTTTTTGTGCAACATAAATGTCTTATTTGCTGATAATTGTTAGAAAAATGTCAGTAGTTTATTTGGGGCTATACTTGATACAATATCTTTAGGAAAAGGGGGTTTATTTTCTTCGTAGAAAAATTGATTACAGTCAAAACGGCTCAAGTTTACCCCTCACACATCGAATATTCGATTAATTTTGGCATTATTGAAGTCATTATTGATTTTGAGGTTGCGTCATTGAAATCAACATCAGATCGACCTTAAGGCTAACGTTTACGGCAAACCGCTAACGACAGACGGCAAAAATTGACTTTGATTTTTATTTTATACTTTACTCTAATCCTTAAATTGATTCAACAAGCAAATAAAGAACAAATCTCCTAATGACAGAAAATACAAATATCTTTACTTGAGTGTACAAACGGCTGAGGACAGACAGCTAAAGTTTGCCGTTCGGCGGTTGCCATTTGCGTAAACGTCAATCTTAAAGGGGGACGACGATCAAAATCGTTTAAACTGAATTGGAAATGGATTATTCCTAGTTGGAGTAACTCAATAATGGCAATAAATGCATATGAAGAATTACTTTCCCAAAACATTCTGCATTGTAAGCTCATTATCACCGAGAAATTTGGCTTTAAAACTAGAGAACAATAGGTTTGAGTAAATGACGTCATTTGCATACAATTCAGATGCTAATATTCTTGATAATTTTGATCTCTCTCTTTTGAATATAAATAAAATATGTTGCTGTGTGATTATAGGAACCATATAGCTAAGTTCAACAGAGTTTCAAGACATTTTCAAATTTCATCGTCGTCCAACTTTAAGGTCTCCAATGTAAACTTCAAACGTTACCTCGTGAAAGAATATCGTGATTTTATCTGTTTATTCAAATAATATTGCAAATAATAAACATCGGATTATTTAGCTATCATTGCTCCAAAAGTAACCATGACCACAGGGAGCCCGACTATTAAGAATCGTAAATCAATTTTGATTAAGTACTTTGGGTTTCCTGTGTTGAGATTTGAAACGAGGTGCTAATAATCGAGTTTCCGAGTTCTCTTCTCCATTCCCATCTCCCTTCCTCTCTTGTGTGATTTGTTTCAGTTATGTTGTGTTTCTAATTCTGACATACTTGTTCATTTTTCAACCTGAAAGTTGAGACTTGTGGGAATAATCAACAACTGTACGTATTATTTTGTATATTTAGTATTAAGGAGATGCTACACAAGACGACTCGCAACAACTATTTTCTGTGCAACACTTTGTCAAATTCATAATATTGCGGTAAAAGTTTTTAAAATTTAAATAAAACAATTGCAATGTGTTGATAAGCAAAATTTTCCTAAAAATCATCCAGTTTTGTATGATGATGATGATGATGAACTTTATTTAATCACGCTAAACATTTCAACGCTACATACGTATGTATGTGCGCTGGTTTCCAAATGTGGCGTAGTATAAAAATATATAATAATAATTAGTTATATGTACATCAATCGTTTTGATATTAGTTGATATAAAAAACACTGTATAATAATAATAAAAGCAAACATATATATTTGAAAAGTATAAAACAGCACAACCCCAGATCACGAGCAAAAGGAGGTTATACTTCTCTTAAACAGCCTAAGAGAGCTTGCTTGTTTAGCCTCTTTTGGTAGGCTGTTCCACAGGGCAGCGCCGCTATATCCAAAACTTCTTTTCAAAAAGTTTCGTTTAGGCCCTGGAAGTGCTAGATCAGTCGCGGAATTTCTTAATATATAACTGAGGTTTTCATTTTCTTTAATTTTGACGAAAAGCTTTGCTAAATTAGGTGCAGCTTGGTCATTTAATATTTTATATAAAAATGATAATTTTAATTGTTTCCATCTGCTTTCAAGAGTATTTAAGTTTAACCTTTGAAGCAAGTCTGCTGATCGAACGTCATATGAAGCACTTGTGATCACCCTAGCCGCACGGGCTTGTACCCTTTGTAGCTTGTCTTTGAGAGTTTTATTGCAAGTATCCCATAAGGGGGAACAATAATCGAAGTAGGGCTGGACAAGTGCTTTATAGAGTGTTGTTAAAGAGCCTATTGGAACAAAGGGCTTTATGCGCTTTATGGCTCCAACACCCGCGCTCGCCTTTTTGCAGATGTATTCAATATGATTTTCAAAAGAAAGATTTTCATCAAGATTTACGCCTAAACATGTATGCAGACCCACTCGTTTTACGATTTTGCCATTCATTGAAATATTATTACAGGGATCACTTGTCTTATTCTTTAAATTGTGACTTGATCCTATTATCATCAGTTTTGTTTTATCAGGATGTGATTGAAGCTTATTGGCTTTTAGCCAATCGCTTATACTATTTAAATCAGGATTTAATTGTTCAGAAAGACCATCAATATCAGATGAAGAAGCAAATATTTGTGTGTCATCTGCATACATGCAGGGTGTGGCGAAGTGGAGGCAGGTTGGCAAATCATTGATATAAATAAGAAACAACAAAGGCCCCAAAATAGAACCTTGGGGAACTCCACAAATTATTTCTTTTGAAGAAGATAAATAACCATTAACTTAACATTGTTGTTTCCTATTGGACAAGTACGATTTGAACCAACTGTGCTCTATGTCTGAAATACCATGGGCTTTTAATTTGTCTAGAACAATCGAGTGATTTATGGCATCAAAAGCTTTTCGAATGTCTATAAATACTACCCCTGTTAATAGACCTTTGTCCATGGCTTCCAACCACTTGTCGCACATTTGTATCAAAGCTGAGACCGTCGAATGTTGAGGACGAAAACCAGATATGTATGTTTAGCGGGTACACACTTTACCGGCAACGTTGCGTGGAAAATCGTTGTTGCAAATTCTCTTGTGTAATAAATATTTGGTAACCTTATTTGTGTGATGAAAGTGAATTACTTGTCCTACTGTACTTGCATTTGGTAATAAAATGACTTTTAACGGAAGAATGTGAGACTAGTTTTCTTGAGTTTGTACATTTACATACAAAGAGTATTTTTCTCTAACTGAAACTGACTTACATAAAATGATTACTTAGCTTCATTCTTTTATTGGCCAGATAGTTTCCTGTGCAGCCATAGTTTATGTTTTCATACGTTGCTTTATGATAAACAATGGCTGTGCAGGGAACTATTAGTCAGACTGCTTGAGATAGCTTGATGTGTATATGTTTGTCTTTTTAAACTGAGAAATCGAATGTTAAATTGAAGAGTTTCTATAAAAATGGCGTAAGTGACATTTTAGGTAATGTCTAAAGTTTACAATGATGTTGCTTGGTCAATTGCTGGACTTAAAGTTACTACTGTAGGCCAATTTTACAGGCACCCCTTCAATTAGTAACGTTATCTTTACAGGTCAATGCACTACTCACTTTTGTTTATGGATGAATTCGAAATACAACAGACTAAATAAAGCAGTTCAGTTTCATATGGCTGTGAAAGCATCATGGTCATGGACCGGCAAATCAGCAGGAATTTCAAAGGTTTTATAGACATTCGGTATTGACACAGTTATGGCATGAGACCATGTGTTTCACACTCGTATGGAAATTGCTCTGCCAAAGGGTCGTTAACTAAGGCTCTAGAAAAGACTACTAATATTACTCATCTAATCGATTCCTTACTAAGACGTGTTAAGACTCATAAAGATGATGATGACGTGTTGCTACATGACAGCTCTCCAATAAATACTTGAAATGTTCCTACACTTTGCCGATTTCTTCAACTTCTTGGTATTCCTTACATCAGTAGCCTTGGTACGAACCCGATGAATTCCATTCGGAATACCGATGTTCGTTAACCTGAAATGGCAACAAAAGTAACACGAGGAAGTAGTTTTTTAAAAAGAAATGGCAATGTAGGAATGTTCAGAATGATAGCTCCGCCCCACCTACATAATAAACATTCATCAACACAAACATTTTGGTTGATGACAGGCAGCATACATTTGTACTCACATTTGATTTCCTTAATTTCCGATGACATGTTGGATTTCTTCTCTTGTATCCCAGCCATGTTTGATCACTGCTTTATAAACTTGCATCACAAGATTTGGAAATTCTTTCAGAAAAGTAGACTGGGAAAGAATGAGGCTTCTGACTGGACTCGGTCGACTGACATCTGAAACGTGTGCGATGGCGTTTCGCATAAACCGAACTAACTCCACGACCGAGCCATTGTCGTACTTTCTGGATTTTCCTGGGTACGTCTTTCCTTTTTTGCCAGTTTTGACCATGGGCTTCGTCATTTCAGCAAAGATGGTTGGCATGTGTGTGTACCTAGCATCATCCCATGTGGCGTACTTGCTTATGAAGGAGAAGTTTGCTTCCAACTCGTTCTCAAGAACTGTCAAAGAAGGTCTTTTAGTACGTGGACATTCAAATTCTGGCTGATTACCAACTGCAGCAAGAAGATCCATCTTTTTCTTGTCCGACCAGAACATGGGATGATCCAACAACTCAGATGCAGATGGTCGATGTTTGTCATTGCTATCAAGCATTTGTTTGACAAGGTCGGAAACTTCTAGACACAGACCAGAATCCCATCCTTCCATTTTGTTGTGCAGAACATTGTATTCTGTGGCGTTGTTAATTTCCCATGCACTTTTAGAGGATACGGCTGGACCAAATGGGTGGCGCTTGGGCGAGAATATGTAGTGAAGGATAAGACCACAAGAAAAGATGTCAGACGACTTCGTATGAACGTTGTTACTTGAGGTCATCACCTCTGGAGCAACCCACCCACGGGTTCCAACAGTTAAACTCATCACTGTGACAGACAGATTTAAGTCATTGGGACAACTAAGGCCAAAGTCCGCGATTTTAAGACAGAGAGCAGGATGAGTTTTGTAAAGAATATTGCTTGGTTTGAGATCACGGTGAATGACGTTTTGGTCGTGCAAATACTTCAGTCCCATGACTACATCTTTAGAGAGACTGGTGTTTTTGGTTTCTGCGTAGACATCACTTACAAAGTAATCATCAAGATTTCCTTCCATAAGTTCCAATATGACATATGAAAAGTCTTCGTTTTCATAGAAAGCCAGGTACTGGACAATCTGTTTGCAGTCGGTAAGAGCAGTAAAGGTTCGAATCTCTCGTATATCTTCTCGATGCTTCATGCGCAGCCTTACAATTCTCTTGATAGCTACTTCCATGCCATCCTTCTCGTTGATACCAGTAAAAACATCACCAAATGTCCCACTTGCGATGAGTTCAGAATGCTGACAGTATGTCGTTCCTTCCACATATTTACAATTTCGTCGCCTTGCCACTTCCGACAGTCTCTTCTTGTACGTCTTGGAGTGAGAAGTCCATGGTATGGCCATTGGGACGTCATCAATACTTGGTGGATTTGTTAGCAAATCTTTAAGCTCTTGGCAGCCATCTGCCAAATCGGAGCAACTTTCACCAGTGGCACCATACGAAAGAAGCTTTTTGGCAATTTCCCAATGAACAGATTGAGTTGTTTCCATGCCTCCCGACTCAGCCGAGGTGATATCGCCCTTTTTATCCCTTGAAATTGCTTCTGATGTCTTATCCTGAGCTTTGCTTGAGGTTTGGTTGTCGAGGATGTTGAGGCAACAGAGACGAAAGGAAAAGTTGAGATCTGTTGGTCGTTTTCTTGACTGTAATATCATTTCGACCAAGAGAGTTTTCCACGTCGTTTGGGTAGACTTGTCTTTGCATATTGTATTCAATACGTCTAAAGTTTCACCTTGTTTGAGGACGTCTTCACAAAAAATAGCTTCAACTAAACCGTTGGCGAGTGCAAAAGCTTCGTTTTCGAGAAGAATGCTTAGTATAGAATTCCCATCTTTGTCACATGCCAAAATGTCAAAACCCATGTCGATCACGACTTTCCAGAACCTTGGAGAGTCATATGTAACATCGGGGTAAAAATAATCAGGTTTCTTTAGAAACAGTCGGTTTTGTGCAGCAACAATCAGGGCTGATCTTCCTGCTTCATCCACATCAAGTGGTTTTGCTCCCACAGAAACAAGATGTAATACGGCGCTCCATGTTTTGCACCAGTGTAAAGGTGTTTCTCCTTTTTCATTTTTGGAACTTAGCAGAGCACCGCATTTCAGCAAATGCTGGAATGTCGTTTTAAGAAGATCTTCAAAACGATTGATTTGAACATCTTTGGGAGTATACCGTTGTGGAGATAGTGAGATAAGAGAAGCCCAGTAATGAAGAGGTGCGTTCAGACGATCATCGGGCTTGTTAACAGTTACACTTTTTGTGACTCTTGGCGGAAAAAACAATTCCAGGAGTTGAACTGTCTCCTGAAGAAAGATAGACCGATAATCCTCATCATGTACGTAAAGACCCTCTTGTAAAAGCTGCAAAACCAAATGGAAGACAGACCTTCCATATTGTGTTGTGTCACTTGCGTTAGTGTTATTGTCTAAAAGAAACTTACAAACTTTCGCCATGCGTGTAATTCCTGGAATTCGATTCCGTCCTTCCTTCACTGCTTCTAAGGCATTCGAAAGAAAATAGAAAAGGGGAGTTTCTTGTTTGGCATTCTTTTTATTAAACGCAAGTCCAAGTTGCTGCAGATTTTCAAAGAAGCCATCCAGGGATCCTGATGTGTCAGAAACAACAAGAAGCATCTGTGCTATATAATGGCATGCAGTGTTTCCATCTATGTCGGCTGTATTGGGCTCTGCACCTAAATCAACCAGCGTGGATAGCAGTTCAGGTAGTTCACAGACAGTAACGTTGTTCATTTCTAAGGTGTTGATGATGTTTTCGATGTTCTTTTTTGCGTGATTGCCTTCAATACCCAAATGAAGACTAAATCGCAACATTGGCAGTATGTTTTCGTTAGCAGTGGAGACAAGTGGTAATTTACAAAATACTGCATTAATAATTGCTTTCTCTATAGCCTGCTCGTCAATTCCAATATCTTTTAGAAACCCCATGAGCACTGTAAACCTTTCTAGTGATGAGTTTAAAGTTATAAAATTGTATATTACAAAGGACAAGATGCTAACATTAAAGTTATCTGTCTGATATAGATTTGCTCCATTGTTCAGGAGAAATCTTGTTGTATTGCTTGCCTCTAGAACGGTATAAAATAATGGAGCTCTACCTAAATTATCACATAAATTCACAGCTGCTTTGCCTTGCTCTACCAAAGTAGCAACTACATCTTCGAAAAGAATGGCAAATCGTAATGCTGTGCGACCATAATTATCCACCATATTCACTTTTGCACTTCTATTAATAAGAGTTAATACAATGTCATTCCGTCCAAATAAAGCAGCTTTCATCAGTGCTGTTTCACCTTCGAAATCAGCTATGTTAACATCAGCACCTCCATTAATCAGTGCTAGGGCAATTTCGTTATTTCCATGATAAGTAGCTTTCATCAATGCTGTTTCACCTTCGAAATCAGCTATGTTAACATCAGCACCTCCATTAATCAGTGCTAGGGCAATCTCGTTATTTCCATGACGAGCAGCTTTCATCAATGCTGTTTCACCTTCGGAATCAGCCACGTTAACATCAGCACCTCCATTAATCAGTGCTAGGGCAATCACGTCGTTATTTCCTTCACAAGCAGCTATGACCCATGCTGTTTGACCACAGTTATCAGCCATGTTAACGTCGGCACCTCCATTAATCAGTGCTAAGGCAATCTCGTTATTTTCATGACGAGCAGCTATGATCAATGCTGTTTGACCACAGTTATCAGCCATGTTAACGTCGGCACCTCCATTAATCAGTGCTAAGGCAATATCGTTATTCCCATGACGAGCAGCTTTCATCAATGCTGTTTCACCTTCGAAATCGGCCATGTTAACATCAGCACCACCATTAATCAGTACTAAGCATGTCTCGTTATTTCTTTCACAAGCAGCTATCATTAATGCTGTTTGACCACAGTTATCAGCCATGTTAACATCAGCACCCTCATTAATGAGTGCTAGGGCAATCTCGTTATTTCGATGACGAGCAGCTTTCATCAATGCCGTTTCACCTTCGGAATCAGCCACGTTAACATCAGCACCTCCATTAATCAGTGCTAGGCCAATGTCGTTATTTCCTTCACAAGCAGCTATGATCAATGCTGTTTGACCACAGTTATCAGCCGTGTTAACATCAGCATCTCCATTAATCAGTGCTAAGGCAATCTCGTTATTTTCATGACGAGCAGCTATGATCAATGCTGTTTGACCACAGTTATCAGCCATGTTAACGTCGGCACCTCCATTAATCAGTGCTAAGGCAATCTCGTTATTCCCATGACGAGCAACTTTCATCAATGCTGTTTCACCTTCGTTATCAGCCATGTTAACGTCGGCACCTCCATTAATCAGTGCTAAGGCAATCTCGTTATTTCCATGACAAGCCGCTTCCATCAATGCTGTCCTACCATTTGTATGAGCAGCCATGTTAACATCAGCACCTCCATTAATCAGTGCTAGGGCAATCTCGTTATGTCCACGATAAGCAGTTTCCATCAATGCTGTTTTACCTTCCACATCAGCAATGTTAACATCAGCTCCTGTATTAATCAGTGTTAAGGCAATCTCGTTATTTTCTTTAGAAGCAGCTATGATCAATGCTGTTCGACCATAGTTATCAGCCATGTTAACATCAGCACCTCCATTAATGAGTGCTAGGGCAATTTCGTTATGTCCATGATAAGCAGCTTCCATCAATGCTGTATCACCACCACAGTTATCAGCCATGTTAACATCAGTACCTCTATTAATCAGTGCTAGGGCAATCTCGTTATTTTCATGATAAAGAGAGCTGTCTTCAATGGTGTTTTACCAAACATATCAGTCACGTTTTGTTGAATTATCTTCAATTATTCCTTCATATGCCATTTCTTTATTATTTTAATTAATTTGAGTGGCTTGCGAATCGTTAACTGTTGGTGGATACTTCAAGTCGGAGTGAAATTGAAGATTTCCTAAGAAAGAGGTTAGCGCATGTAAGCATAAGGGTTGTCCAATACACACGATCTGTTACGGATGGACAAAATAGTTTGTCGTTCTGACACAGGAAGTTTATTTTGGAAACTAAGCTAAAGTTTTAACAACATTGCTTTCCCCTCCGTAGACAATTAAAGTTATAAACTTTCTCCTCCCTACTGAAGTGAGGTGTCGTCTTCTCCCATCTCCCCAGGAATCTGTTGTTGACATGGAATCTTGTAAGTCATTAAAAGGTCTTAATTTTTCTAAGTGTCTCTAATCTAATTAGTATAATGATTTTGCGATATATGTCGGACTGTCACGATCTGTTAAGGTTTTCTCTGGCCTCCGTTGAGGAACGGCTTGAAATTTTCTAAGTGTCCCTAAACGAATTAGCATAGTTCAGTATGTGAATAACCCTCAGTCTAGAGAGCCTTGAAAATGTTGTCCGATCGTGACGATCCGTCAATGAGATGCAAATGAATACGTAGGTCTTCGATGATGGACGCCCTCACGTCTTCCACCATTCTTAGATATGAAACTTAATGTGGTGGTATTTTTTTATAACGTTGTTTATATTTAAGAATGATGGACATTAAAACACAATTAAGTTCGACGATGTGGGTTTTTTGAGAACGGCGTATTAACAATCATGAACTTTTGTGAGTTTATTTTGATTGCAGCTAGACTCGGTTGGGGTTTGCAAACGAACGCTTACTTGATTAATGGGTTCTTTGAGAACGACGCAACAATAATTAAATAACAATGATTATATACTGCAAATTAATGTTTTTTTCTTCTTCTTTTTTTTCGATTGTTGTCTCGAGAAAAGACCATTCTTGTGCAATCGGTCACGTGTTACAGTTCTTGTAGTTTTATACTAGCTCATTGCTAACACTGTTTGTGATTGTTTGAAAAAGTAATATATTTGAATAGAATGTACTTGCACATTTCTAAAACTTGTGTTGTTGTATCAAGCACTAGGCAGCCCGTTTGTAAACATTTTTAGATCGCTCGCAGCACTTCACTTTCTTTTAGAAACGGCTACAAAATTAGGATCTAATTTGACGGATCGTCACTATCCGACCGTATTTTCAAGGATCGGGAATTTTCCAAATGTCTATAGATAATTAACATCAAATTTGACGGATCGTCACGATCCGATAGTGTTTTAACGTTTTTTATTGTTGTTGTTGTTGTTTTGTTTTGCTTTTGTTGTTGTTTGGTTTGGTTTGGTTTGGTTTGATTTGGTTTGATTTGGTTTGGTTTGGTTTGGTTTGGTTTGGTTTGGTTTGGTTTGGTTTGGTTTGGTTTGGTTTGGTTTGGTTTGGTTTGGTTTGGTTTGGTTTGGTCATAGTTAATAGAGGGGACTGGTTAGGAAGCCTTTTGTTATATGTCTTTGTTCATTTTTTTCAACCGTGACCGTGCACAAATCTTTTATTTTTCATTGTTTCGCCTTAATTGCCATGGTTGAGCAACTGAACCCAAATGTTTATTTTCCGCTGCTTGTTCGATGTATTCTAGTTCAAAATTAATTATATTAGAATATTTCAATAAATAATCCAATAGACAACATTTCGGTTCATTCATATAGCCATTTTCTAATGAATTTAAACAAACTTTGTGCACGGTCAAGACCAGTTCAACATCCAGACTAGAACAAAGAAATGTAACAAAAGGCTTCCTAACCATTCCCCTCTATTAACTGTGGTTTGGTTTGGTTTGGTTTGGTTTGGTTTGGTTTGGTTTGGTTTGGTTTGGTTTGGTTTGGTTTGGTTTGGTTTGGTTTGGTTTGGTTTGGTTTGGTTTTTGGCTCACCGGAAGTATTCTAAGTGTGGATGAATAAGTAACAATAGCTCCCCGGAAATATTCTAAGTGTCTATGAATAATTTGACGGATCGTCAAGGTCCCACAGTATTTTTAGGGGTTCAAACAACTTTCCTGCTAGTTAACCAGGGAGGGGAGGTTGAAGAAAGTTTGAAAAGCAACAAATAATTTGTTGGGGAGGAGAGAGAGTAGACTGCGAGCAGTCCCTCCTTTTCCCTCCAGAATCAGTAAAAGCGAGCGCCAAGAATACCTGGACGAGCGAAGAATGGGGGCGAGTAGGGGAGGGGAGAAGGGAGAGTAAAAGGAGGGACTGCAGACAACACACTAAGACGTGAATTACCGCCCCTTTTTGTGGTTACTGGCTTTTTTATAAAAGCCAGTAACACACTAAGTCATGGCCTGGGTGCGTGGGTGTACTTGTGTGTAATTCGGAAATCTCCGAAGTAGAGCCGAAGTGTCAACTCGAAAGATATGCGAACCCGGTGCGCCCGTCCGAGGGTGTTTAAGTGGATTATTAATCATCAAATATTCTTGGGATGCATGTGACGTCACGGCAGCCATCTTGGTTGACCTTCAACAAAAGATTTCTCATTAGCGTCGCTTGTTTGGTCATCCAACATGGCTACCGCTTCATTGTCTTTTGATTCTCAAGGGAATCAATGCACACCAGCAATAGGCTCTGTGGTTATAAGATATGTCCCTCCATATCAAATTGTTCACTTTAGTTGATAAAGATATCTGTAAGGAAAACGTTTGATCAATTTTCGATAAACATAGTGTTGACGAAGCCGTTCGGAATGAAATAGGAAACCCAAGCATGGGAATATCGGGCGATTTTTAGTGTAGATTCGCCTTTCTGTTTGTCGTCATGGGTTGTCGCTTCAATGCATTTTGGTAATGTCTAAAGACTATGTTCTTTTTCTTTATTTGATGTAATCAGGCAGAGCTTTAATTGATTGTTGTGAGACTTTAGAAAGATTTAAAATATATTTCTTACTTTGATAAGAATTCTACTTGGCTGTTGCCATCATCTAGTAAAATGAAATGCCAAACGCTGTCTTGTTTGTGATCTTTTTGGTGATTTGGTTAAGACAATTTCTCATTAGTAAAAATCTACTAGTATACTAATGCAAATCTCGCATTCTGATTGGCTGCTCTACTCACCTTCTAATAATGATAGAAGGTGAGTAGAGAAAATAGGGATTCGTGATATATCCCATGGAACACTCGTGTTCATTCTTTAACTGTCTTAGAATATGATCACACACTCAAGAGTGATTTACCCGCTTTTATTGTTAAATTGTCTAAAGACGTTTTTGTTTTGCATTGCTTTCTTTTGTCCGATTCATTTTTTTGCGTTTTCCAATTGAAGAGGCTCATTTAATATGTCATGCACATCAGACCGGCCGGCTGGAGGCCGCTTTGGCTACAGAACTCCACAGCTTTTTAGGGATAGAAATTGTCACAATATATGAGATGGATACTAAATCTACTCGAGTGAAGAGCTAGATAACGACAGCAAAAAAGTGCCTATCTTACGTGCTATCAGCAAGCCTGAAAACACAAGTTCGAGGTTTCGAGTATCAAAAATTTCTCACAGTAAGTTTGAGTTTGTTATAATTCATCTTATAGTAAAGGAAAAAAAGTATGCTTTTTTCTTACCATTCAATTTCATAGGGAAGATTTTTAGAATTTGCTCCGACAAATTTGATGTATGTACGTATATCGATATTAAAATGTTATTTACAAGTATTTAAATTGGTCATGGAACACAGAAAAATTGCAAAATGATTATCAGCGCTTGGTATTTTGATGCTCTGTGTTCCGTAAAGTAACTAAAGATGTCAAATAGTGGGGTTTTGAAACGCAGGAAAATTGTTGTATAAAGAAAACAGTACCGTCAGTGAGTTTCTATAACTAATCAGTATTCTTTATATAAAGCATACTAATGAACTCTTTAAACAAAAGAATTCAAAAGACTTCATTAGTATGCTTTATATAGAGAATACTAATTAGTTATAAAAGCTCACTGACCGTACTTGTTTTCTTTACCCCACAATTTCCCTGTGATTCAAAGCCCTCACCACTTGACACATTTAGTTACTCTATGAAATATAAAGCACCAAAATACTGAGCGCTGATTGGGCGAGTGAGTGCTATCATTTTCTAACTATAGATAAAACATGGTTTGTAATTGTATTTGCCATAAATACCTCGAGTGATACTTATACAAAATATCACCTACAAATGTTAATATATAAGCTGAGAATTTTTTGCGATTTTGATAAAAAAACAGCTGAGTTGAAGATTCACCTACCTCTCGGACCGTTTATTTCCAATAAAAGTGAAAAAAAAAAGTGGCTTTCAAGCCTAAGCTATCTAAGATAACTTAGCAGTATTCAAGTATAATAGCTAAAAGAAATAATTCCAAGTGAAAAAATTACTTTGTTTTCGTTTTTGGTCGATTTTCGGCGTGAATGACTTCAAAGTCACACTGAAAAACAAATTCTTCAGTAAGCGAGCAAGTAGTCGTTGGTGAGGACAAAAACGGTATTGTTTAAAAAAGATGAGACAAAAAACTTTCTAAATAAGATAAACAAGGAATACATAAGTGTAGAATAACTATTTATTACTTTTCAATAACATTTCTGCAGGATTCCTTCATGTTGAAGCTATGAAAAGCTTCACTTTTACCGAATCAGTTCACGGCGAGCCGGTCGGTCAGCTCGATCCTTTTTCGTCTTTTCGCCCCGAACAATACAAAGAAATCTCCACAAGCATCAGATAACCCGTACTTCTTTTGTTTTTTTGAGCTTTTCATTAACCTTCTTCTATGATCAAGTCACTTCTTTTTAGCGGAAGAAAGCTTCTCAGCTGGTCTGACTGCCGTGGAAATCCGTGGAAATCACTACAATATATTTCAAATTACAGTACTGTTTTTATTTACATTTGGAATTGCTACTTATAGTTAAAATAAGTTATATTTGCCACTTTTGGGTTTTAAGTTATGTTCTTAAAAGCTGATCGCCATGCTGGTGGACCAGAGATTTTTTTTCTGCCCTTTAGATGCTACACAGGTAGCCCAATCTTTGATCGATATATTCAAATATAGAAATTGATCGAAAATGAAATATATCACATCTTTTACCTGTATTTTAGTGTTCTATTGCATTCTTTGTGGTTTTTGGATGGTTTGGTTGCATATTAAGGCGATTTAGAGGAGGAAAGGGGAATGCATTGTATTTTCCAAAGCAGTCAGTTTGTCCAGGATCGTTGCTGACATCATTCTTTGTCCTTTTTTGCATTTTCGTTTCTTTATCTATATTTGGATTTGAGGCCAGTAACCACATGGCCTCATAGAGGTCTATTTTTTCTGTTTGTTAGAAATTCTATCAAAAATTCTAGCATAAGCGTTTGAGAGCATGCACGAATTTTCAATTTCTTTGTAAAAAGTTTGGTCCTTTCCAGGTAACCATCCATTTTGAAGCTCTCCTTCTTTAAACAGACAAACGCGCATTTTGTACCAACGGTATGCTAAAGCTCTTCTTATCATTACTTCCTTTTTGATTTGTCTACCCGTTATGCTTTATGATAAACTAGTTAGCAGTCTACGTCGAGCAAGTTCCTGAAACCTTGCCCGAAATTGTCCCTTACCTCGAATTGAGTAATGAAATAAGATTCCTTGCTGCAATACATCTCGATAACCAGTCAGTGGTGACGATGCAAATTGAGGGTGACAATGATTGTAGCTCTAAAAATCTACTGCAGTTTCCAAGTTGATATAAAAGGACATGAAAAGTACATTCGCAGATTTCTTTTGTGATCCGTCCAGTCCACAAAACATATTTACTTTATATAGAAGAATTTGTACCTCTAGAGGATCTAGAATTTGATGTTGGGTCTTGCTAAGTTTCTTGATGACGAAAATATCCATTCAGAAAGTTTTGAGATAGATACTGGGTTACCTGTCTACAAATGTTGGGTTACCTGTACGTAAAAATCACGTGACCATGTTCGATATTGGCGGCCATTTTGAGATAAACACTCAATTTGAAATGTTGGAAAAAAGTATTTTTATGTTCGTAGATCAATCTTTGCAAATGTTTTTATGAATTTCTACGCTGTAACATACAGCCTACTGTGAGCTGTGGTATTTTAGCACAAAAGCAGATGGTTACTTAACTACAAAGATTGCTCTGGGGCCGGCAGTCTATCGGTAACTGTCAGTTGTGATCCCTTAATCATATTTTCGCATGTAGCTACTTGTTTATCCGATTTACCTGTTTGATACGCTCAATAAAGGAATTTCTCTTGTTGTTTCATAACAACAGTCTTAGGTAAATGTTAATATTTCAATTAAATAACTTTAAAGGCTTGAATTAAAAGTCCTACAATCATGTAACTAACCATTTGTCAAAAAATGCAATTATTGGGGTTACATTTTTTATGTTAATTTAATTTTACTAGAAATGTTAGCTAAATAAGACACGTTTCGAAATTTTCATGACTTCATCTTTAGGTACTGATCAGGTAAAGCTAACCTTGAACAATCTCTCAATCATTGAATGGAGATGAAGTCATGGAGATTTTGAAACGTCGTCTTATTTAGCTAATATTTCTGTTGAATTGTATTCCAAGAAGTTCTTTTATTTAGAGGTTAACGCACTCAGCGAGTGAATTATCGGGATTAACCTTCACGAGTTTGCTAACAATGTACAAGAATTTTTAAATACTGCATGAGGCGTTAGCGGTAATACGTCCATGTTCACATACACCAATGTGGAAAAATCCACAATAATTCTATATCGTCACTCCTACTACACGTAATTGAACATCACTAGCCATCATCAGACGTTAGTATGCATCACTACATGTTATCATCCATCACTATCCATCACTCTCCATAATTCTAAATCATTATCCGTTACTAGCCATAATTATCCGTCACTACGCACCACTAACCGTCACTACGCATCACTAACCGTCACTACGCATCACTATCCGTTACTACGCATCACTAACCGTCACTACGCATCACTATCCGTTACTACGCATCACTATCTATCATTAGGCATCACTATCCGTTACTAGGCATTACTATCCGTCACTAGGCATCAATATCCGTCACTATTCATCACCGTATCCGTTACAAGCCATCACTATCCGTCGCTAGCGATCACTATCCGTCACTAGGCATCAATATCCGTCACTATTCATCACTATCAATCACTAGACATCACTATCCGTCACTACCTATCACTTTGCATCACTAGGCATCACTATACATCACTGTCTGTCACTATTAGACACTAGCCATCACTATCCATCACTATACATAACTATCCGTTACTAGCCATCACTATCCTTTACTAGCCATCACTATCCATCACCAGGCATCACTGTCCGTCACTACTCACCATTATCCGTCACCAGGCATCACTATCCATCACTAGCCATCACTATCCATCACTGGCCATCACTATACATAACTATCCGTTGTTAGCAATCACTATCCTTTACTAGCCATCACTAGGCATCACTATCCGTCACCAGGCATCACTGTCCGTCACTACCTATCACTATCCGTCACCAAGCATCACTAGCCATCACTAGCCATCACTATCCGTTATTAGCCATCACTATCCATCACTGGCCATCACTATACATAACTATCTGTTATTAGCCATCACTATCCGTTATAAGCAATTATTATTCAATTTTCATACACTGTACAAATTCTGATTTTCTGATTGGTCAGTATGTACCACGTGACGCGTTGTTATGACGTGACAACACGTCATTATGCATTAACTTCCGTGCATTAATCATAGAAAAATCATGGCAATTAAAGCATAGTTGGAAAGAAAAAATGTTCCTGGTGGTAAATTTGAGGATTTTTCGAAAAAGAGAAGATCAACGAGCATACTTAAAACTGCTTAGCGTGCCTGTTTTGAAGGTAAACTCAATTTCATTGAAGTTTTTGAAGCTTACTGAGATCAACATATTGCAACGGCTTAAAAACAGAGTTCGCCAGCTTTCCAAATTCATCTTAATATTTACTGTTTTTTAGACTGGTTATCCAAAACCTATCTCATAGAAAGTTTATAAAGTCTGTCGCCACAAGTCTGTCTCTGTTTTTAACGGTAACCTTACGAAGTTCTAACTTTCATTCAAACCGTATTCAGTTTTTGGCGTGTTGTTTTTGTCAAAACACTATTCGCCGGCTTTGCAAATTCATCATTATAATTTTTGTTCTTTAGACTGGTGATCCAAAAAATATCCAACAGAAAGTCTGGAAATCCTTTCCCCGCAACTTCTCTCAGATGGGGTAAAGAAATTTTATCAGGAATCCGGAAGAAAACGCCGAACGAGTACTTCAGCCTTCGGATCGTTGACAAACGAAAACTACTTCTTCCCAGCTTCTTGCCGGCGGCACCAAGGTTTAGCAGCGTTTCAACCGTAAGTCGCCAGTTTAAACCTATATCCATGACTCCAGCGATAATTTTCTAGACCTTTGACTTACAGAGTTCTAGGACTCAGTGATGAATCACTTTTAACGATCCAAAAAAGTCTGAGTTCTTTGTTTATATGGACGATTTCAATTTTACCGAGCAAGTTGTAAACATGGATTCTGAGAACTCGTTTATTATCTTTAATCTAAAGTTCTTGTATCACGATACTTTTTTCCTAGTTTTCTTCTGAAAAGTTTATTTTGTATTGTTAAATTTACCAAATGCTATTAAATAAATTTTAAACAAGTCTTACTATTTTGAGTGACTTGAGTTAAGCTTATTTCTAGTGATCTTAGATGTCGACTGACAGTTTTAGCCTGCTTCTGCAGTGTATTCAAATTGAATAATAAAAAGGTTAACGCACTCTTTGCTCGTGAATTATCGGGATTTTATCTTCACTCGTTTACTAACAATGAACGAGAAATTTTAAATACGTACTGCACGAGGCGTTAGCCGAGTGCAGTATGAAAAAATTTCGAGTTCATTGTTAGCAAACTCGTGAAGATAAATCCCGATAATTCACTCGCTGAGTGCGTTAACCTCTAATTACTAGCTATCACTAGGCATCACTATCCGTCACCAGGCATCACTATCCGTCACTAGCTATCACTTTCCATCACTAGCTATCACTTTCCATCATTATCCATCACTAGGCATCACTGCACATCACTGTCCGTCATTATCCGTTATTTGCCATCACTATCCATCACTAGCCATCACTATCCGTTATTAGCCATCACTAGCTATCACTAGGCAACGCTATCCGTCACTAGCCATCACTATCCAACACTGGCCATCACTATACATAACTATCCGTTATTAGCCATCACTATCCGTTATTAGCCATTACTAGCTATCACTAGGCATCACTATCCGTCACCAGGCATCACTATCCATCACTAGCTATCACTTTCCATCACTAGCTATCACTTTCCATCATTATCCATCACTAGGCATCACTATCCATCACTGGCCATTATTGGCCATCATTATCCGTCACTTGGCATGACTATCCGTCACTAGCTATCACTATCCGTCACTAGCCATCATTTTTCATCAGTCCCTATCACTTTCCATCACTACCTATCATTATCCGTCACTAGCTATCACTGTCCGTCACTAGCCATCACTTTCCATCACTACCTATCACTTTCCATCACTATCCATCACTATCCGTCACTAGCTATCACTATCCGTCACTAGGCATCACTTTCCATCACTACCCATCACTAGGCATCACTATACATCACTATCCGTCACTATCCGTTATCAGCAATTACTAGCTATCACTAGGCATCACTATCCGTCACTGCCTATCACTATCCGTCACTTGCCATCACCATCAGCCACTAACCATCGCTATCCGTTATTATATCCCACCGATAAATTTTTACGTGCACCTATTGGCTAAAACAGGTCACGTGGTACATTTTCAGCGGACTGTTATCCTGCGATATCCCCCGTCCGAGGTGATATCAGTCCGCTCAGCGAAAAATAGAAATGAGAGGACAAAAATATAGGGATTTTTCCTTTAAATTAAGGTCGGAGGGATAACATTTTAAAGAAAAATTGCCCCCAAAACACAAATTAACAAATCCAAAAGACATTCAAGGAAAACTTTTAATGGCAAAACAATACTTTTCTCCAGTTAACATGCAGACAGATATGTTTTCGGCGTGTCGCCAAAGTTTTTGAGGATTAAGTTAAATAAAAGTTTAGCAATTTATGCAAAACAAAAGATTGTACCTACATTTCTCACTCAAAATTCCCACCTAGTCAGCTTGCAGTCAACATATAGAACGGCGAATGCCGAGGCGGCACTGAAAAACGACTTGTAAACTTTAGCTTCAACTGCTTCAACCGCGATGGATTTCCGCCAAAGCGGCAAACTTCAGCATTCGATAGGGACAGAAAATTCAGAAATCACCCTTGGCTATCCTGTACGGTCCTTTACGGTAGATAACCTAGCCAACAAAACTGTGAAAACAGCTCCTCGTACGCGTGGTCTTTGAAGTCAGCCGTCAGTTTGCAAGTCATCCTCCACCTCGAAATACGCCTTTTTCGGCTTTTAAAAACTGCAAATTTCACTTTCAATGACTATCGAATTGCGTCTAAAGCTCTCTTAGTGTAATCATATGATTTTCCAGCTTATCAGAGGGAATTTTGATGAATTTTTGATGCATTTTGCTCCCCAAAAATACTGTGTTCACCTCTACTTTCTACGAGTAGTTCACTGTAGTCATGACAACGGCAGAGCTTACCAGCCAAACAACCAATCAGAGACAGACAAAATGTGTAAGAGCCAATCACAATCGTTTAAAAAGCACTTGAATGGGTTTTGCCCAAAGTTTGATTTTCTTTCAAAGATGAAGCAAGAAAATTTTTCGGAGGGATATAAAATAAATAAACCCCTTCTGGCTCACTGGTATATCGAAGAATAATGTCCTCGGATTAGAGATGGTCCTCAAAATATCTCATTTGCCCTCGAAGCTTCGCTTCTCGGCCAAATGTTCATTTTGAGGACCATCTCTAATCCTCGGACATTATCCTTCGATATACCAGCCGCCAGAAGGGGTTTATTTACTAATTAGCCATCACTATCCGTTATTAGCCATTACTAGCTATCACTAGGCATCACTATCCGTCACTACCTATCACTATCCGTCACTTGCTTTGTTTGTTTTGTTTTGTTTTAACAACTTTATTGGTCTTTAGTGACATATTCTTTGAGTTTACATGACATTAATTAATCTATAAGACGTATTGACATAATTTGACAGAAAAAAAAAATAATAATAATAGTCACTAGCGATCACTATCCGTCACCAGGCTTCATTATCCGTCGCTAGCTATCACTATCCGTCACTAGGCATCACTATCCGTCAATAGCCATCACTTTCCATCACTACCTATCTCTTTCCATCATTATCCATCACTAGGCATTACTATCCATCACTGGCCATCATTATCCATCACTGGCCATCATTATCCGTCACTTGGCATGACTATCCGTCACTAGCTATCACTATCCGCCACCAGCCATCACTTTCCATCACTACTTTACTTTACTTTACTTTAATAGTTTCCAGAAACCTAATAACAGTGACTGAGGAAAGCCCCGGAAACAGAAAAATACTTTCCTAACTAAGCCAGGGCTACCAAGCTAAATATAAATTAAAATCTTTGAATATGTAAATAATATATGAAAATGTTCAGATATTGTTGATAAATAAATATGATATGTATATAACATCGAACGTCGATGGTCACTAGTAAGAAAACATATAAAAAAATTATAGCAGAAAATAATAAATAATATAAGTATATATTTATATCATGCAAATTCTAAATTATGAAGATGGATCTTAAGGTCACGCTTGAAATTACTTATAGATACTGACTTTTTTAAATTCAAGGGCAAGGCATTCCATTCATTAACAACACGATGAAAATACGAGAACTTAAGCAAGTTTGTTCTAGCATACTTGGTTTTATAAGAACATTCAGTATTCCTAAGATTATACAAGGTATTTCCAGCAGATTCTAAGTAATCAGATAAATCAATATCACATAAACCCTGTTTACATTTAAAGAGAAAAATAAGATCAAAGTACTTTCTTCTAGAAGCTAAGGATAGTAGCTTAAGCAACTTTAACCTTTCCCCATATGGCTTGTTCTTGACAATTACTCTTGTGGCTCTGCGCTGTACACCTTCAATGATGTCGACCAAATACGCTTGATGGGGTGACCAGACTTCACAGGCGAACTCCAGCTGTGGTCTGGCAGTATTCACCAAATGAATAAACAACCTCATAAAGACTTTTGGATTAGGACGGTTTCCACTGGTTTTTCTGATGAGGCATAGCATCCTATTGGCAGTATTCACTTTGGTTAAGATGTGGTCTCGCCATGCCAATTTGTGAGTGATGATGATTCCCAGGTCCTTTTCTTCCTTACATAATGATATTTGGTTTATACCAAGATGGTATGTATTTGTTATAGGGTTCCTCTTTTTGGTGATACAGAGGTACTTACATTTGTCCATGTTAAATTTCATGTCCCAAATATCACTCCAATTTGTAATAGAACGTAGATCATCTTGCAGAATTTCGCAATCAATTTGTGAAGATATAACTCTACAGCACTATAGATACTACCTATCACTTTCCATCACTACCCATCACTAGGCATCACTATGCATCACTGTCCGTTACTAGCAATCACTTTCCATCACTACCTATCACTTTCCATCATTACCCATCACTAGGCATCACTATACATCACTGTCCGTCACTAGGCATCACTTTCAATCACTACCCATCACTAGGCATCACTTGCCATCACCATCAGTCACTAGTCATCACTATTCGTTATTAGCCATCACTACCGTTATTAGCCATTAATAGCTATCACTAGGCATCACTATCCGTCACCAGGCTTTACTATCCGTCACTAGCCATCACTATTCATCACTGGCCATCATTATTTCCCGTCACTTGGCATGACTATCCGTCACTAGCCATCATTATCCGTTATTTGCCATCACAAGGCATCACTATCCGTTACAAGCCATCACTATCCGTCACTAGCGATCACTATCCGTCACTAGCCATTACTTTCCGTCACTATTTATCACTTTCCATCACTACCCGTCACTAGGCATCACTTTCCATCATTACCCATCACTATCCGTTACTAGCCATCACTATCTATTATTAGCTATTACTAGCTATCACTAGCCATAACTATCCGTCACTAGCCATCATTATCCGTTATTAGCCATCACAAGGCATCACTATCCGTTACAAGCCATCACTATCAGTCACTAGCGATCACTATCAGTCACTAGCCATCATTATCCGTTATTAGCCATCACTATAGCTATCACTAGGCATCGCTATCTGTTACTAGCCATCAGTATTCGTCACTAGCCATTACCAGCCATCACTATACATCACTATCAGTTACTAGCTATCAATAAACATCACCAGCTGCCACTATGGATCACTATCAATAACTTTACCACACTCATCACTCATCTAGGATAACAGTTCTTATTCCAGCCAATTTTTCAGGGGTTAATCCTTTTATCGAGCTACAAGTAAAAACCCCTGCAACATCCAATGATTCACTTCCATTAGTTTGATTGAGATTTTGATTAACTTTGATATCTTCCTTTATTCCAAAGTTTTGCTTTGTGAAGTTTCTTGATCCACTGTTATTGTCCATTCCATTTGAGGATGAACAAAGCTTCTCGTAGCGATCAAGCTTACAATTGTTGCATTTAAAAAAAAGTCTACTGCACCTTTGATATGCCATATCAAGGCTAATTTTATTTGTTTGCAGTATAGCATTCGTAGTTCTGCACAGCCTTTCATTTCTAGAAGTAGAACAATGTGCTGGAATTCCACTAAGGCAACCTTTTTCAATGCGTTTCTTTAAATTTGAAATAGCCAGGTGTGTTTGAGTACCTAGTATATCTTCACCATTCCACTTAACAGCGTTCCATTTCGTTACAAAACTTTCCAGATTCTTTAAAATTGTACTAGTATTAGTATTGCTTTTGTAGAGCCTCATATGAGCATTACTCGAGAATAAAGACTAATCTGTTGAGATTATTTGGCCTGCATTGTTGTCTATTTATGTTTAAAAAGTGGGCGTATATAAGGAGCGAGCCGCTCAGTAAAAAATAAAATATAGATAATTACAGAGACTGCTTTCCCAAGGACATGGGAAGCTCTTGCAGCGCATATTAGCATTACCCAAGAAGGATTTGTGCTACTTGCCATTCCCAAACTGCATGCGGAAATTGGGCATTGCAAAGGAATTTGATCTCAGTCTCTCATAACCTCAGAACTTTATCTTAGTTTTTTTTATTTGTCACGACTTCGAACTAATCATTCACGAATCACGTACATTTTAAAATGGGAATCACGCGTCACAATGAACATGGAATTCACGAATCACACAATAAATTTTGTTATTTTCACGATTCACGCACTCAATTTAGGCCGAATCACGCGACACGCGTTAACCCTGGGCCACCCTGACCCGCCAGCATGGCGGATGTAACAACTGCCTAGAGTCGCATGTATCAAGCGCGCGAATTATTAAGAAGGAGCATTGTCAGGGCAGCCATCCAAGGTCTATTGTTCGGTCAATATAAGTCGATGATTCTGAACTAAAATCAAATTCACTTGATGCGTGATTCAAGCTGAAATTAGTCCGTGATTTTAAAAAGCAAATTTCCAATCGCGCGACTTGCAACCTGACAACAGTTACATTCCGTATGAATCAATCTACGCATCCTGAAAAAGACGGGAAAATAGGTTTCCGTGATTTGATGTGATTTGCCCGTAATTCAAGAATTGACATAATTTGGCAGCGCGTGCACGTGATGCGTAAATTGACCAAAATGTGATATTAGATTTGTGAACAAGAACCGTTTCAAAACATCAAACTAATTATATTTTGGTTTTCTTGCTTCACACACATTAGCACGATAGTCCAATATTATGTATGGTTTAAGGACTTGTGGTGTTTGCCCGGTTGTTGCGGTGCTGAAAGGCTGAAAAGTTCCGGGAAAGTTGCGGTGTTACAATGCATGCCTAATAAGCTAAACGTTGCAATGTGCGGTTTTTATAAAGACAAGGACAGAGGAAGCGACTTCAAATTGGCTTTTCCGTGCACCAGCCAGCTAGCGAGTAGAACTAGAGCTAACTCGATATTTTTTGTTGAAAACTTTCAATCGCTTCTGATAAGAAAATGGCCATGCCTCAAAGGTTGTCTTTATGCAAGACTGCATTGATAGATGGACAGTTTTTGACAATTCTGATCAATAAGCAAATTAATAAGCTTAAATAAACGAAAACGCAGATCAATGAACAAACTCCGCCTATTTCTTTAGCTGATCCAGACTTTCTTTCCTTGCCTTCTTGTTCGTTTTGTTGATGTTAGGTTAGACTTTCTGATGTTCACTGGCCTAAAGAAAACCTTGATTTAAGCTATTAATTTCCTGTTTAAATGGTTTTATAGATGACGAGGTAAATATAATTTTCATAACCGAGCAACAACTTGGAATCGTGCGAAACATGAGTTCGCCGAAGCAGCTAGTCTCTCGAGTCGATCGTGAGCTCGGAATTTCGAGAATATCTCAGACCAATAAACAAACACCGCCTTATTTGTCTAGCCCATCAAGACTGTCTTTCCTTGCCTAAAGACTTGCTTGTTTGTTTTTTGTATGTTTCTTGGTTAGACTTTTTGATGTTCAAGCTAAAAGTATCAAAAAACCATGATCTCATATAGTTTTTGATTTTTCTCCGCGAGTTTCCCGGTATCTCAATCCTGAATCCAAATAAAACTCACGCCTATTTTGAGCTTAACTTTTATAAAAAGTGAATAACTAACAGCCTTTTCATTAGAAGAACAAGTTCTTTTTTGCTATTTTAATGGTTTAACTAAAATGACGGAGGAAATTTAATTTATAACTTGAACGACAACTTGAACATCTATCGAGCAAAAAATTCTTCCCACCGTCTCTCGATTTGCCAGCTCGAAATTTCGAGAATATCTCTTCCTAAAAGGAAAGCCATGCCTTAGTTTGTCTTTGAGAACGAATTTACCCAACGATTAAGCTGTCAAATACTTTTGTTTTGAGGAATTATCAATTTCCAGTTAGTTTTCGCTCTTCAAAGATTTTTTCGTAATGGCGGCCGATCAAAGTTGGAAAAATGTGCTTGGGTCACTTTTGCTTAATAAGCAAAAAATTATTGCGTAATAAGCAAAAAGTGACAGCTTTTTTGCGTAATAAACAAAAAACATGGTCTTTTTTGCTTAAAACGTAACTTTGGCATGTCAAACTTACTTATTAAGCAAAAAATCCAGACATTTTGTGTAATAAGCAAAGTCAGGAAACAGTCTGACAGTCCGGAAACAATCTGACACCTGTTTATATAATTATATCAGAATTGTTGCAAAACATATGATTGCTTGTATCATAAGTAACATTTGTTGCAAATATCAATTTCTAGCAATAAACATTTTAATGAAAGGCGATTTAATGCGGCTTTGTGCATTTTAATGCAATTTTGAGCTTTTTAAGGCGACTTTGCGCGATTTAAGGCGACTTTAGGGCCCGGAGTAGGCCTTTCTTTGAACAAGGTCTGTATTTAATTATTATCGTGGAGTGTTGAAATTCTACTCGAGACTCCTCCATAGTTTAAATCGTGGAGCCTTCAAGATGGTCAGATGATGGACACGACAACTTCTCTCATTAGTAATAAAGATCATGCCTAGAGATTCCTTGACTTTATATCTCGTGCTCACACTTTGCTAAGATTGGATGTGTCGGATGTCAGGGGAAATTGCTGATAGTTAATATCCTATAGCTATTCCTTGCCACATTTTGTATTGTACTACTCTGCTTGGAATAACTTTCATCATTGAGCTTTTCGATACTCGGACGTGAAAACTTTTCTGGGTGGACTTTGTACGTCGCTGTCACGTCAAGCAACAAAAATCGTCGAAGTCCAAAATCAAAGTCATCCAAGCTTTTAGTGTTTGTACTTTATCAGCTCGCGAGTGAATGTTAAAAAAAGCAAAATAAAAAAACATTTTGAATACGAACTGCCGCCTGAAACAGGCTGAAACTTGCCGTGAGTCGAGCCGCTAGTTTGTGTTTGAACTTTATCAGCACAAGAGAGAATGTTAAAATAAGCAGGAAGCGAAAACGACAATTTGACTCGACTTTTTATATTATTAATATGTGATCAAAATGGAAACATGTTTCATTTTATTCACCGTGACCTTTGACGAGTCGCTAATTAAAAGTTGTGTAACTTGGCCAAAATAATACGGTCATCCAATCTCTTAGTGTTTGTACTTTATCAGCACGCGAGTAAATGTTAAAATATAAAGCAAACAAAAACATTTTGAGTACGAACTGTCGCCTGAAACAGCCTGAAACTGGCCGTGAGTCAAACTGAATTTTTGTAACCGACTGACTTTTTGTAAAATCTAGTGTAATTGATTGACTGTACATTTTGAGACGCATATTGTGACAAATACCTCAGATACTGATAAAATGAGAGATTTATATACATTGTATGCAATGGAATTGTATTTATCATTCGTTTGATCTAAAGCGTCGAATACAGAAGACAATGCGGCACCTTTGACCGTGATCCAACATCCAATCCAGTGAGTCTAATGCAACATCACGCAATACAGAAAACCAATTTCGCTCCATAAAACGTCTAGTATTTATCGGTTTATCCAAGGACACTAGGGTAAAAATTGGTGGTTTTTTGAGCCGTTAGACTTTGATATTAGTATAGGAAATCGCACGATCTTGAGTACAATTCGGAATTAATAGGTACGAGTAATGTTTTGAAAGTTCTCAAAACATTACGAGTAACTATTTAATTCTGAATTGTACGAGAAGATCGTGCGATTTTTTATTTATAATACACTATACAAAATTTCTTCGAGGAAAGACAAATGTCTGACATATAGCATGTTTTCACTTAAAAAGTGCAGACTTAAACGAGTAGACAATATTTAAAAGAGGGAAGAAACTTCGAAAACAAAATAAAATAGAGTTAATTTGTATTCTGATCATGAGCGAATTACAGTTCTTAAGCATGTAGTTTATTTACCGTGACAGGTTTGTTTATTGAATGAAGACGAGCGAAGAGCCCAAGACGCGGCAAAGAATTTGAGTTCATTCACAGAGAAATATGATCAAATTTACGTTGTTTAAACATACCTGGCCTTTCAAATGCCTCAAAACTTCATTATTTTAAGCTTGGTTTATCAGATTCTTTTGGAAAAGAGTAAAAACGTTTGACCAAATGACCATTTCTGCACTCTGGCTGATAGCCGTGAATCGATGTCCTTCGCTTAGTTTTGCAGCACGGCGTTGTTTGGAAGTCATTTTTCTTTCCAGTGTTCTTGTTTTCCGTTTAAAATTGTCATTGTTTTGACAAATAAATTACTATTTTATCTTCTATGATAATCATCAAAAACTGAACTAGCATAACTGTAAGTTTTTATCGAAAACGAGTAGCCATGGCTTGTCAAGGAAAATCCAAAAGGAGAAGTTTATCGCGCGCCGTTGTCGTTGCCATAGCGACTTAATAGGTACTCTACAGAGTACAATTAACGATTTAATTGTACTCCTCTCGTCCAATCAGAATCGAGTAATTTTGTATTGTGTATTGTAATAAGTAAAACTAGACGCACTCGTGCGTTCACTCGTGCCCATTGTGACGAATTAAGATTGCTGTTACGTAATAGTAGTGTACTTAATTAGTTTATATTGTAATTGTTTTCATAACGTAAATTCTTGTATGCGACTTGTATGTAAATTTTGTTATATAAATATATGTTAAGCGGCAAAGCGGCAGCTCTCGAACAAGACACGTTCAAGAAAGGACGTTGAGAGCAAAGTTTCTATGGAGAAGTAAAAGAAAAGTCATTGGAACAGACTCGCTCAGAGTCCCGTACTTGAGAGAAACTAAAGAAACTCTTGAGAAGTATTTCAGTGGAACAGACTCTTGCAGAGTCCCAGCAGTCAACCAAAGCAATTTGGTAAAGCAAAGCTAAATGAAGTGGAGCAGTTGGAGCCAGTAGTGCGAGTTTCAAGCCCAAAAGTGAAGTTAAGTCAGAAAGGTCCAGAAAGCACCGAGACTAGGGTCAACCGTAACTACAGGGCCGTTTGCAGTTCCACAAGCTCTCAAAAGTTGCAACAAAAGCCGCTTCAACGACGTTAAGTAAAAACGAACTGTGAACATATTTGTAAAATCTATTTATTTGTAAAGAATCTTGTTTGTAAAAAGAAAAAATTCTAGCGTATATTTCTGATCTTATATCAGCATTTATCTCATCAAACGTTATTTAGTAATTCTAGTATTTGGGGGGTTCAATATTAAGTCAATTAATTATTTCTATATTCTAATAAGAGTTAAGTTAAGTTAGGATTGATTTATTTATAGAAAATTAAAGTATTTTTTGTGTTTTATGACGACTCTGAATCTGAATTTCTGCAGGGAAGACTTGGAGCGCGTGGGGTTGGGGTGTGGCGCAGGGTCGGGCATTCGTGACAGAATTTTGGTGTCAGAAGTGGGATCTGGTCGGATCTTTTCACCTCAACAGCGTTCTTCAGGTCAGACTGTAAGAGATTCAGATTCACAGCTTCAATATATTTTTTCTGTTTTCCATAATTATGAGTGTTGATTACACCACGTGGTCTTTAGAGGAGTTACGTAATGAAGCTGAAGCAAGGAACCTTAGGTTCAGCAGTAAGGATGGGGTTAAGACCTTAGTATCTAAACTTAGGAGGAATGACCGGCGTTCCACTGGGGGTTCAAGCACCGGAGAGGGAGAGAGTGCGAGTGCAGACAAGTCTGGTTTGGATGAGAAAAAAGGTAGTAGTGGTATGACGTTTGAAGAACAGATACAGTTGATGGAGTTAGAGAGGAAAATAAGGATGGAGGAGAGAGAGACAGAAAAGGAGATTGAGAAAATGAAGATTGAGGCTGAGAAAATGAAGATTGAGGCTGAGAAAATGAAAATGGAGGAAAAGGAGAAAGAAAGAGAGGCTGAAAGAGAGAGGCGAGAATCTGAAGAGAAGATTGTGCAGTTAAAGTTGGAAGCGGAAAAGATTAGACAAGAAACGGAGAGGCTACTAGAAAAGGACAGACGTGAGTTGGAAAGTTCGCGTGTAGAAGAAAAGAGCTCGAGTGGGTCCACAGCTGTACAAGAAAGGCCCAAGTACATTAAAATAAGAGAAATGCGTGAAGGAGAAGATATTGACGACTATTTTAGAATATTCGAGATGACGGCAAAGGCGCAATTCTTACCCAAAAAGGAATGGATAGGTAACTTGATACCCAAACTAACCGAAAAGGCTAAATCTGTTTATTTAGAAATTCCAGATCACATCTGTCAAGATTATGAGGAGAGCAAGTCAGTCATTATCAAAGCCTACCAGTTAACAGGTGACCACTACAGGTATAGATTTCGTACTTCTACAAAGTTGCCCGAGGAGGATTTTGTTCAGTGGGGAAACAGAACAAAACGATACCTTAACCGCTGGATGGCTGTTGAAGGAGCAACAGGAGATGCAGAGAAGATCTTAGAACAGGTAATGATTGAGAGGCTTCTAGACGGTGTAAGCCCAGAACTGAGAGCTTGGCTAAAAGAAAAGAAACCAAAATCTGCAGAGGAGCTTGGCAATCTTGCAAATTTGCACGTGCAATCAAGAAAGGGACCATTAGTTGGGGGTAGGTTCGTGTCATTTAGAGACCAAAAACCCGGAAGTTTCCCGAATAAGGATTCGAATTCCAAACCTGTTAAAACACCAGAGCAAACGCCAAAAAAAACAGAAGAGCCTTTAAAGCCAAAGGCTACTCCCGTGGGTAGGGCAAGCAAACCATTGAAGTGTTGGAAGTGTGGCAACGAAGGCCATATGTCATTTAACTGTAGTAAGGGGCGCGGTAGACCGTCACAAGGTTACTTGTTATGTATGACGCCACTAACGACTGATCGTTCCGAGTTTTCAGGTTGTAAAATCAAAGGTGCAATAAATGGATTATCGGCAGACATGGTCATTGACTCTGGTTGTACGAGGACGCTTGTACGAGGGAAATATGTTAAGCCGGAAGCATTCATTGGCGACAAGATAACCGTTTTGACCGCCTCAGCAGAACGAATCATTGTCCCTTTAGCTTGGGTAATTATCGAAAGCAAACAAGGCAAGCACCGAGAACTCGTAGGGGTGTTGGACAGACTACCTGTTGATTGCTTACTTGGTAGATCATCCTTTGGTAAGACTTTGTCGAAAGAAGATGTCTTGAATCAGTGGGAGAAAACTGTACACGTTGAAGGAGATGAAAAGGATGAAGCACTTGTTATGACACGACGCCAAAGAGCCTTAGAAGAAGCACAAAAAAGAGCTGACGAGCTAGTTGATCGTGAGAATGTCTTGGCAACAAAGAGTCTTTCAAAGCCAAAAGCGCCAATTGTAGCAGATGGACTCGAAGAAGGGAATCTACGATCTCTATTTGAAGAAAGGGGGGATGAAGACCCGTTGCAGGAAATGGTAAGTAAAAAGCCAACACTAGTTAATGAAGTAAAAGAACCGGAAGTAGGGAGTGTCCCGATCAACATCCTCGACAGGGGGAAAACCCAGTTAATTGATGATCAGAAAAAAGATGTAACCCTTGAGAATGTACGCAAGAGCATCAATTCCAAAGCCCCTACAGACAAGGATGGGTACTTTTTGAACAAAGATGTACTCATGCATCGCAAGATAATTAAAGAAATGCCTGATGGGTCTAGATTTGTAGATCGCATTATAGTACCTGAATCTTACCGACAGGAAATTTTGCGTATCGCGCACTCAATTCCTCTTGCTGGTCACATGGGTACTAAGAAAACTAAAGAGAGAATAACAAGTCATTTTTTCTGGCCAGGCCTAAGTAACGATGTCCGTAATTATTGTGCTACTTGCCCACAGTGTCAAATGGTTGCAAGGAAGATGAAGTCGAATAGAGCGCCACTGAAGCCAGTTGAAGTTGTTACGGAACCCTTTAAGAAGGTGGCCATAGATTTAGTGGGGGAGTTGCCTAGAACAACCACTGGGTATAGATATATCTTGACCATTGTAGATTATGCTACTCGTTACCCTGAAGCTATACCACTACGCAGTACTAACTCGAAAGTAATTGCAGATGCGCTAGTACAGTTTTTTTGTAGGGTTGGTATTCCAGAAGAACTCGTCTCGGATCAAGGATCAAACCTTATCGGTAATCTAATGTCTCAACTGTACCAACAATTGGGGATTTCCCATATTAAGACTTCTGTCTACCATCCTGAGGGAAATGGAGTTGTGGAAAGGTTCAACGGAACACTCAAGGCTATGCTTAAAAAATTCGCGGGAGATTGCGTGCAAACTTGGGATAAATACTTACCGTATCTTCTTTTCGCTTACAGGGAAGTTCCAACTGAATCTACAGGTTACTCTCCATTTGAATTGTTATATGGCCGAGTGGTAAGAGGACCGCTTGCGGTTATCAAGGAGACGTGGTTGGAGCCTGAACCTACTAAAAACAACTTGATAAGCCATGTTTTGGAACTGAGAAGAAAATTAGCTACCATGCAAAATGTTGTCCAGGAGAACATGGAAAAGGCCCAGAACAGACAAAAGCGCATTTATGATGCTCACAGTACCAAACGACGTCTTGAAGTTGGCGACAGGGCTCTTGTATTGCTACCTAGTCCAGGAAGTAAACTAGAGGTTAAATGGCAGGGACCTTTTACAGTTACCAAAGTGCACAACGATGGACTTCACTACGAATTGGACACAAGTAAGACCTACAAGCAACATCGTACCTATCACATAAATCTTCTTAGTAAGTGGCAAAGTAGAGATGAAATTGCTGCCCTAGTAATGCCCGAGTCACCTGATATGACATTGCCACATGAAGCTAATGTTCCCTCAACTGATAATAAGGAATCCTGGAAAGATGTAAATATTTCAGACGATCTCAGTGAGAGCCAAAAACGGCAAGTTGAAAGCTTACTTGAAAAATATTCAGATGTGTTTTCTGATAAACCTAACTTGACAAATGCTGCCATTCACAAGATTGACACCGGAGATGCCTCTCCTATCCGCTGTTCACCCTATAAGATACCACAAACTCTAGAAGAAGAGGTAGAAAAAGAAATACACAAAATGCTAGAAATGGGGATTATTCGTCCATCTAGTAGTGCTTGGGCATCGCCTATCGTAATTGTGCCTAAACCAGACAATACGATTCGTTTTTGCGTAGACTACAGGAAGTTAAATCGTGTGACGAAAATGGACGCTTACCCTATACCATCCATGGATCGGATGATTGAAAAGGTTGCCAGTGCCAAGTTCATTACCACACTTGATCTAACTAAAGGTTATTGGCAAATACCTCTGGAGGAGTCAACAATTGAGAAATCTGCATTCATTACATCGAAAGGTTTGTATGAATTCTTGGTCATGCCGTTCGGTATGAAAACTGCTCCGGCAACGTTTCAGAGAATGATGTCAGATGTTATTTTAAAGGATATATCATTTGCAGATGCATATATTGATGATGTTGAAATTGATACTCCCAGTTCTTTTTCACAGCACCTTGATGAGATACAACAAGTCTTACAACGATTGAGAGACTGCCATCTAAACGCAAGACCGTCCAAATGCAAGGTGGCGATGGCGACAGTAGACTTTGTTGGTCATAGAGTTGGAGGAGACAGAATAGAACCACGAGCTGCTTTAGTGGAAACAATTAAGCAATACCCACGACCTGAAACAAAGAAACAAGTAAGATCTTTTCTTGGCTTGGTAGGCTACTACCACAAATTCATCCCTAATTTCTCCCAAAGAGCAGCAGTTTTGACAGATTTAACCAAAGGCAAAAATCCTAGTAAAGTACATTGGGAAAATTGTCATGAACTGGCTTTTCAAGATTTGAAGAAGGCTCTGGAAAATCCACCTATACTAAGACCTCCACATTGGGATGAAGAGTTTATTCTACAGGTTGACGCATCAAACAGGGGACTTGGAGCCATCCTTAGCCAGCGTGATGTGAATGGGGATGAGCATCCCATTGCTTTTGGAAGTCGAAAACTACAGCCAAGAGAACAGAACCTTTCCACCACGGAAAAAGAATGTCTTAGCATTGTATGGGCTGTTGATTTGTACCGCTATTACCTGTATGGCAGAACCTTTAGATTACAAACAGATCACAACCCGCTAATCTGGTTAAACCAAGTTAGAGAAAAAAGCAGAAAATTGTTGCGTTGGAGTGTGACGTTGCAGGAGTATGATATAATTATTGAGCATAAGCCAGGAAAGGAGAGTGCGAACGTGGATGCCTTGAGTAGAATGTAAGGTGTTATGTAAGTGAAAGGAGAAATGAAAGTGAGAAAAAAGAAAACGTTAGTGACATGAGTATTGGGGAATGGTTCATTTTTTCTTTCAGTACTTTCCATTTGTATTTTCACATTTCTATTTTGTATCTTTCAGATCCAGAAATAGACTTAGAAAGGGGGGAGGTGTGACGAATTAAGATTGCTGTTACGTAATAGTAGTGTACTTAATTAGTTTATATTGTAATTGTTTTCATAACGTAAATTCTTGTATGCGACTTGTATGTAAATTTTGTTATATAAATATATGTTAAGCGGCAAAGCGGCAGCTCTCGAACAAGACACGTTCAAGAAAGGACGTTGAGAGCAAAGTTTCTATGGAGAAGTAAAAGAAAAGTCATTGGAACAGACTCGCTCAGAGTCCCGTACTTGAGAGAAACTAAAGAAACTCTTGAGAAGTATTTCAGTGGAACAGACTCTTGCAGAGTCCCAGCAGTCAACCAAAGCAATTTGGTAAAGCAAAGCTAAATGAAGTGGAGCAGTTGGAGCCAGTAGTGCGAGTTTCAAGCCCAAAAGTGAAGTTAAGTCAGAAAGGTCCAGAAAGCACCGAGACTAGGGTCAACCGTAACTACAGGGCCGTTTGCAGTTCCACAAGCTCTCAAAAGTTGCAACAAAAGCCGCTTCAACGACGTTAAGTAAAAACGAACTGTGAACATATTTGTAAAATCTATTTATTTGTAAAGAATCTTGTTTGTAAAAAGAAAAAATTCTAGCGTATATTTCTGATCTTATATCAGCATTTATCTCATCAAACGTTATTTAGTAATTCTAGTATTTGGGGGGTTCAATATTAAGTCAATTAATTATTTCTATATTCTAATAAGAGTTAAGTTAAGTTAGGATTGATTTATTTATAGAAAATTAAAGTATTTTTTGTGTTTTATGACGACTCTGAATCTGAATTTCTGCAGGGAAGACTTGGAGCGCGTGGGGTTGGGGTGTGGCGCAGGGTCGGGCATTCGTGACACCCATGTGAAAGGGAGCCCAAAATCGGTTTAAAAAGGACATTTAGATTAGCTGCCGCTAGAGTAAGAGCGATTGACATGTTGTCGTTAATAAACTTTTTAACAAGACGCTCCTCTAAGCGTACACTGGTTGCCTGTAGTTCAACAAGCCGCTGTGGTAAAGACCTTTTTTGAATCGGCTAACTAAAACTAAAGAAATTAAACTTTTGTAAGCCCAGCAACTTTAAAAATAGGAGCTTGTTATCGTCGACCACCGGGTGATGTCGGATCAGATGGTCCGTCCTTATCTGATATTACTGTCAATTTGTCTGTCAGCAGCTATTGGTGTTTGCCTTTGTCCATCTATTATCATGGGTATTATATATCTCACATGCAAAAATATTACCTGCGAATATACCAGTTTATTCAACTCTTTATTTCACTATAAATCTAAATTGCCTGCTGTAAAGACTTCTACAACGGCGTTTTTCACGCAATAACAAATCGCGGGGTTTTTTTCGTTCATGTTTCAGATGTTTTATAGATGAATAAAAGCATTACGTGACCAAATGCGCCAGGTCAACTGAATAGAAGTTCCATGCAATGGTCTGGTCCAGAATTTCGATATTAAAATTCAGTACAAAAATCTCTCAAGATCTCTTGAATGCTTGAATGAGAAATATAATTGACTTGCTTCTATGTGTGTTCGTTTAGCAACATGTAGGATGAGAAATGCGTAGATTTCCAGCTCAAAGGAAACAATCTGCATCGCGAAGGATTCGTTTCAAGTGCTCCATTCAGAGTTCGATATTTGGTCAAAGTGTTGGAGATCAAGCTCAAACTAACAGCCCATTCTTAAGCTCTTATAAGTGTCTAGGTATATCTCGAGTTAAAAGCTCAAATTAACATTGTTTTACTGCTGGAAGAGCCTGTCTCTGAAAGCTATTTTTGGGTGGTCGGCCATCTTGCATTCCTAAAGTTCCTCACTGGCGTTCACTACGAAGAGTTCGCACTCGCTCAAAGGTGATGAATGAAGGGCGTTGTTTCTTACGCTCTTAACCAATCAGGACCTGCATCACGTGGCCGATTGCGCAATCTCGGCCTTTTCTGGAGAGGAAATCAGAAAAAAAAACATTTGCAGTTTATAACTCTTTCTCGGCCTATATATGGCATGGGCACGGGTAATAAATTGTCACTTATCAGTTTTGTTGTTCCCTGGCTTGACTTGCTTATATATTTTTAACTAGTCGTGGATTGCAAATCCACGAGTTATTGTGAGGGGCCAAAATATGCAAATGAGTCACTCACTCACTCGAAAATCCGTAAACTATGCTACGGCGCATGCTCTACGCGATTGACCACAAGCCGAAAATAATGTGGGCTCTGGATACGAGATTGAAGGAAATATGATTATTTATTCCGGGACTCCCGAAGGACTCTCGAACTATTCACAGATCAATGATATTTGCTTTTCACGATTTATTTCAGTTGAAATCAGACTAGACAAAATTTATATTTACAGAAAGACTATACAGAACATATGTTTCAAAATAGCTATCTAGAAGGAAAATCAATGAATTTTGCTGTCGTTACTATTAAGGCAGATAAACGTATCGGTTATATATGCCGTAAATAGTTTGATAGCCGAGTCAAATAGTGCCGGAGAACACATCTGCTCTAGAGATAACTTACAAACTGAACATTATAGCTTGAGATACCATTGACTAGAAGCACTCCCCCCAAAAAATTAAATACAGACGTTGTTTAAGTAGAAGCCTTTTAGATCATTAAATTCCTAGTATTAGCGCAAGCTATTACTCATGCCCAGGCCGTAGGCCGGCATGAGTCTAGGTTTTCCTTTTCTATTTCTCTCTCTATCGTAGTCAATGTAAATGTGCCATGTAAACGGGGCTGGCATGAAAACGAGGTAGCGCACGTTTCAGAAAGTTCATAGGAAAAATATGCAGGGTTTTTCCAGGCCACGGACAATTAATAACCCAAATTCCACTTTAAATACAGTCATTGCGTTATAGCAGCTTCACGTTAGTCTAAACCAAGGTAAAATTTACATTTACGCAGTGGCTATTGTATACGTCACCCGTACGCGAACTTTTGTTTGCTATTCGTACGGGAGTCAAAACTATTTCGATTTTCACAGTGATTCTGTATTATTTCAGTAAAGAAGATATGATATCTTGTGGAGTTAGCGATTCTTGTAAGCTATGTTAAAGTGATTCAGAGTAATTCAACTTAAAGAATAAGGTCTTAGTTTGAATTTTATGAGATCTTAAGAAAACAGGACTCTTTTAGAATGTGGGGTCATGTAAGACGGATTGGCAAAAATCTGTCACGGAGCTTTGAAGGAGATAGTAGTCTTTAGCATTTGACTATATAGATATTGGGAAGCCTTATTAATACAGAATTGAGAGAATATAGTAGTCTTTATTTTAGCAAATCCTGATGGCGAAGAGCTAAGTAGAATTCTTATCAAAGTAAAATAAATAGCAGTAGAAAGTCAAAGCGACAGCTAATTGATCAAAGAAAACAGGCCGGGGCCAAAGTTGTCACGCAAACAGGACGGCGGTGTGCTTAATCATATCAGTGTAACAAACAATCCCTTCATTTTCTACTGAATGCCTTTTTAAGCCGATATTGGGATCGCTTTCACCTGGACACGAGTGAACGCACGAACGCGTCTAGTTAACTTTAAGATTCCTATAAATTCGAGTTAAAATATTCCAATTTGAAGAAATCGTTTTAGATCAATCGGTTGATGTTGTCGCTACTCGGTAGAGCTCGAATGATTGTTCGAAATGGTTTTATTGCAGTCATAAAGATGAAATGAAATGTTTCAGTGATATTTTAAAGTATTGGAGTATGGTAAAGTTTTGATTTCTGATGATTTTTGGTGGGTTATGAACGAAGTTCACCACTTTTACGTCTCAAACAAGGAAAACGCCTTCCAAAACATTTTGGGTTTTTCCAAAACAGCATTTTCCGTATAATCCGTTTGTTTTTCTGTTTGTATTCACAAATTGTCTGCAAAATCTGGTTGTTTTGATGTATTTTTTTATAAGCATCTGCAAAATTCATATTGTTTCCCATTACTTATGATAATGGCTTATTAAAAGTACCACTTTTATGTCAGGTTTCACTGAATTACACTTGATTTACAACACACACATTATTCATGATTCCAACGGCATTAGCAAATATTTTATTTTTTATTACAAAATAACTCTTGCTTCTTTCGTAATATTTTCTCTGGATCATTTTTGATTCACATAATTATAGTTTTTTACCAGAGAATAAATTTGTCTAAAACATAACAAGAATAAATTTGACTGTTTTCACTGAATTGGTACGTGATGGAGAATTTCCTCAATCATGAATACATTGAGTACTATATAATTTCTGCATCCATATAATTCAAGATTTAATGCAGGAATTCTGCTACCATAAATACCAAGGCGCACGCAGAACTTCTGCATTCATAAAAAAACTAAGGCTGATGCAGAACTTCTGCGTCCATGATAAACTAAGCTGACGCAGAAGTTCTGCATCCATGAAAAACTAAGGATGATGCAGAAATTCTGCATCCATGACAAATTAAGGCTGATGCAGAAGTTCTGCGTCCATGACAAATTAAGGCTGATGCAGAAATTCTGCATCCATGACAAATTAAGGCTGATGCAGAAATTCTGCGTCCATGACAAATTAAGGCTGATGCAGAAATTCTGCGTCCATGACAAACTAAGGCTGATGCAGAAATTCTGCATCCATGACAAATTAAGGCTGATGCAGAAATTCTGCATCCATGACAAATTAAGGCTGATGCAGAATTTCTGCATCCATGACAAATTAAGGCTGATGCAGAAGTTCTGCATCCATGACAAACTAAGGCTGATGCAGAAATTCTGCATCCATGACAAATTAAGGCTGATGCAGAAGTTCTGCATCCATGACAAATTAAGGCTGATGCAGAAATTCTGCGTCCATGACAAATTAAGGCTGATGCAGAAGTTCTGCGTCCATGACAAATTAAGGCTGATGCAGAAGTTCTGCATCCATGACAAACTAAGGCTGATGCAGAAATTCTGCATCCATGACAAATTAAGGCTGATGCAGAAGTTCTGCATCCATGACAAATTAAGGCTGATGCAGAAGTTCTGCGTCCATGAAAAACTAAGGCTGATGCAGAAGTTCTGCATCCACGAAAAACTATGGCTAACACAGAACTTCTGCGTCCATGAAAAACTATGGCTGATGCAGAAGTTCTGCATCCACGAAAAACTAAGGCTGACGCAGAAGTTCTGTATCAATGAAAAACTAAGGCTGATGCAGAATTTTTGTGTCCATGAAATACAAAGGCTGATGCAGAACTTCTGCATCCATAAAAAAATTATAAAAGGAAATAATGGGGATCTTGAAGACTTTGTGTGACATCATTGTATAAATATATTATTTTGAAAAGAGCCCACCACCCGAACATTTCTATAGAAAAAAAGCAAACTTTGGCAGTCCATAATGTTGGTGCTATTTATCAAAACCACTTCAAAATTTCAAATTTTACTAATTTTGATGTGCAAGATCCCCATTTGCCTCAAGACCTTTCCAGCTCTGAATTTAGCACACACAAAAATATTTGCAACAATGCATGAAAGGGATACTCCATGTTAATATACAAAAACATGTGTCCAGTGCCCCAAATATATAAACATTGGAAGAGTACAAACATCAAAATCTAAAAGCATGGATTACTGACTTTGAATAGGTGGACACAACACGAAGACATCATAATTTATGCATAATAAAATTTCAAGCTATGTACAATATATCACACACCAGAAATGAGAAAAAAACTATTGCTCTTTATAATATCTGAAAATTTGATTTCAATTGCTTATATAATTTTTGAATTTTTTACATTTTAATTTTAAAATTTTGACAGTAAATGTATGGTTGGTTGGCACTTTTTTGCAACCAAAGAAACATTACTTTAAATTTGCAAAAAGAAAAGCTGATTTCTCAAAAACCATTGAAACAATTGCTCTCAAAATTTCAGGTATTGCTAACAGTGATGCCTTCTTCTCATTTCTAGAGTCTGTCTTAGCTTGAAATTTGATATTATGCCAATGAAGCAAAACGTAAAACAATGTGTCCTCCTATTAGTATTACTAAAACATAAATGAAAAAATATTGAAATAATATGGTTTATGCTTTCAGAATTTTAGTGTTTTGTACTCTTAACTTGAGGATGGTGCATTGAAGAAGTGCTCGGGGGCAGTTACATGTAAACTCAGTTAGCTGCTTCCAAGATTTCACTGTCCCCAAGCTCTTCTTCATACCCAAGATTATCAGAGTTGCCATCAGCATCAGAGGACTTTTTCATCAGGTGACCTGTCAAAACATTAACCACCAATTAGTTTCTTTTGGTGTCTACAAAGGCATCTATATCAAACGTGAAAGGGTTCTTATTCTTAGTAGAAGGCTGAAAACTGTTAAAGGTAATTATTACATCTTCTTCTTTGAATGAATTGTATTGTATTGTATTGTATTGCATTGCATTGCATTGTATCTTGTATTGTAATATCCAGCTGCGAGCAGAGTCCCCCTTTACCTTCTAATCGAGCAAACGATCAAAATTATGAATTTTAGAACTTGAAATACCAGATAAACCTTGGGTCATTTAGTGTTGGCTTTTCCATCACGAAAACCACACAAAACTCCAAATAAAATCACTTTTCAATAAAAATTGACCAACAAAGAATTCACTCAGCCATGAGCCACACACACAAACACACACACACAAAAAAAAAACACAAAGATCAGTAAACCAGTACAGATGAATATCATTGAAAGATCAAATTGAATGGCCTACTACTAAGATACGTTGCTTTTACACAAATGCACATTTCACTGGTTGTGCCAAGAAAATATGATCATAAATTATTAAATGACATGCCGTGCACGATATATACAGTATTAGTGGTCATTAATGTATCGCAATTTCAGTGTTTCTCAATCAATTATTCAACGATACGTTATTAGTAACATTGTTCGAAATTATCCGGGTCTTACCTCGTGTTTGCGAATGGTCCCTTTGACTATAATGCCAATAAAATAAGGTAATCGAACTCTTTGATGTCCAGCTTGAGTGATTCAACGATATAACAGTCTGAATGACAGAATATACGAACATTTGTGACAAGAAAAGAACTCTAAACTCAAGAACTCAAGATCAAAGATGGCTCCCAAATTCAAATCCATATCCCGACCAATCACAGAGGTGATTTCCAAATATAGTATTCAATTAGACCAAGTCTCACTCGGCCTAAATTTAAAAAAAGTCCGAGCGGTACTGGTACATCTCCAAATTTGGAAGAATTGCCTGTCTCTGATTGGCTCGGGTATAATTTTCAAATGTTTGGAAACCATTTTGGTTCGTGTCGGGCTTAAAGCCACAAAATTTCGTTCTTCATTCGATCAAATCTCTGGAAAACTCAAAGCTAATGCGACATATCTGAAATCCGAGGTAAGATTCGTCGTCTGAATGTAAATTTTTAAAGTGGATCTTTCTATGTTCAACGCTATACAAGACTTTTTTGTCCTAGAGTCCGCAGCGTGTTGAACCGGTAATTGTCATCGATTCAAAAGTATGAGTCGTTTCTCTTTGGGGTGAATCAAGTGGTTCTTTAATACGAGTGATGTAAATTTGATTCAGACCTATTTGTCGAACGACTCATTTCGATGTAAGAATAAGCTTTTCTGTCAAATATATAAGCTTAATATTTGTTGCTAGCTGTTGGATAAAAAATAGAATGTCACGCAAGGGGTGGGAAAAGCTCATTGTTTCGTTGGAAAAAGACATTTCGTTCAGATATATTTAGGTTACTGTAGTATAAATGTTGACTTCAAAGTTTGTTTTTGTCAAATCGTAGAACTGCAATTTCTTTGTATGTCGTTTTGTTGTGAACTCATGTATACTAGCTGTAGAGGATATTACAAAGTGCTGTGAAGATATGAAGCTTATCTTGGAGTCTGCAAGCAGGAAATTCATTACAATTTGAAATAATATTAGAAGATCATGAACTATATATCTGAGATAGTCCTTCATTCTATCAAGACACTACCCAGAGAACCTATTATAATAAGGATTATTACACTGGTCTTAGGGCATTAAAACAGTTTTCATATGAGTAGGAGGAAACATAGTAGCATGACCCTGCAAGCACTGAATTCCATTTATTATAATTATTATTTTCAATTGACACAGTTTGATTAACATGACCAGAAAATTCAAGCCAGGTTCATCTTACAGCTAGTTTCTTAGATTTCAAGGACCTTTTGAAGAATCCTTGCCCATACCATATAGAGCAGATTTTTGCAACAGCTTTTCTTGTGTTGTTACATTTATTTCGTTTGAATACTCCTTCAATCTGTCGGTTACATTACCCTGCAGAGCACCTACATATATTATAATAGAGATGACTTATACTCCTTTTGTACCAGTTTTTGACATTCACTTCCTGTATGATTAACTTTCATCTTACTCTGAGTGATCCTGACTTTTATCAATCTTTGCTCTAATGACATTTTATCCTAAGAGTTGAAGCTGACATAATTAAGCCTTCTGTCTCCTTTAACTGTCCCATGAGCATAAAAATATGCTTTTCAAGAATTAAGAGACTGTTATATAGTTACACGACTTCCATAATGACCGCTGCTAATTAGCATAAATAGTGAAAAATTACTATTTCTGGAACTGTATCAATTTGAAATTATTAAGATTGTTGATTTTGATAATTTGTGCAATTTTCAAAACAAAACATTAAATGCTTGACAAGATATGGGGATTTAAAATTCTGAAAATGCACCAAAACGAGGCTACCAAGGCTTTTGATCAAAATTACATACAAAACTCTCTATTATTGACAGCACATAACTTTTTTGATATTGACCCAAAAGTGATAAAATTTTCTGAAAATATTTGTCTTGAAGTAATTTTTCACATAACATTGATAATTTCTTGCACAAGGCCCTCATTTTCTCTAATGGAAAAAACTGAATTATGAAAGTGGTCTATATCTGAATCAGTTCTTTTATGCCAAGAATGGCTTATTTATACCCTATAAGCACAGCTTTCCTTCTCATCCTCACCATTCTCTGCAACTATTTCTTTAGCAAGAGGCTCAGGCTTCAATAATTGATTAACCAAACTGAATCCAAACCAATGACGATATATATTTGATTATACTTTGTGGTAACCGGTACTCTCTGGCTAGTTCATGATCGTCTCCTATCATCTCAAAACTTAATGAAAACCCTGTACAGCAACAGAAAGACTGTACCATTACTTCATACTATTATCAAATGCTAATTTTTCTTTCTTTGACAATTCCTCAGATATACACTGGGCCCTTCACAACAGGCAATATCTATGTAAGTTTCTGAAACCTTCCTTGAAAATCTAAAGGAAGGCTGTTTTGTAGCTGTTTTTCTTTAAAATTATATTCAAGATGCCTGTAATTGGGAAGATGTTGGAAAGGACCACTTCCAGATTCATTACTGTAAAGGTACATACCTTGTGAAGTGTTCATCTTGAGTTCACCTCAGCACATTCCAAGAAAGCCAAGAAGGTCACAGTCGTGGTCACAAAATTTGCCTAATAGCTGTGTCATCTGCTGTGATATTGGACTCTTTGACAACAAGCTTTTACCATCAACAAGAAGGAAAGATATGCTGCCCTTCCAAAGAAAACTATAGCATGGCTTTTGATAGTCAATTAATGCAATAAGATTAGAAAAGTGAAAAATTTTGTGCTCCATCTCTTTTGGCCTAGCCTCCTCCACAGGCATCTCTATTTTTCTTTCTTTGGGATTCTTGTGTGAGAAGAGAGGGACTGAAGAGAGGGGAGGCTGGGGAAGAGAAGAAAAGCTCACCTTCCTTTCTCTTACCTAACTAGTGCCTAGCCCCTATCAACAACACAGGAAACCGAGATATATAAACATTCAAATTCTTATATTACAGAGATGCTTGCATTTTGCCCTGGATGCAGAATTGCTGTGTACTAGTCCTTTGTGCCTCACAGTTACCATTAGAATGCAGAATTTCTTGAAGGGTGATGGGAATGAAAAATGGAAAAGACAAAGCCTGTTGTAATTCTATACAGAACCCTATGTTTATACACATGTACCAGCTGTTTATATTAAAGTGCCTATCACCACTAGCCAGGAACTTCATAAATCATTTCTTTGTGAATGGAAAATCTGCCTTGTTAAATATTTCTTGATACACACACACCCTTTAGAGAAATTAAGCATTCAAAATTAGAAAATGCAAATGAGATGACGTCAACCCAGGAATTTGATGCCTCATTTTGTTTCAAATTTCAAACAGGTGCATAAGAGTTAAGGAGTAAATATGTCCATAGTGTGTAGTTTAGCACAGAAAACCTTTTCCAAAAGGTAAAATTGTAATAATTGCTTGTAGTCATGTTTTGTATATTTAATAATTCCTGGGTTGACGTCATCTCATTTGCATTTTTTCATTTCGAATGCTTAATTTCTCTAAAGGGAAATGTATATATCAGGAAATATTTAACAAGGCAGATTTTCCATTCACAAAGAAATGATTTATGAAGTTCCTGGCTAGGGGTGATAGGGACTTTAACATTCATCGGACAATTTGCACAGCTCAATTCAGTTAAGCAATAATGCTACATAGAGAAACTTGTGGATTTTTTTTTAGTTTTTTAGTTGGTTCTGAATAGAATAGCTACAGGCTCTCTATGTTCATGCTTCCCTTTCACACCTTTTTTCTAAGAATATTATATTTGTTAAGAATTTCTGCATCCCTTTTTAGTCATGAGGGCTACATGTATAGTGCAGAACTTCTGCATCTCTTTGGCTATTTTGGTTGGAGTGCAGAACTTCTGCATCCCTTTTGTCAAGTGGGTTGGAGTGCAGAACTTCTGCATCCCTTTTGTCATGTGGGTTGGAGTGCAGAATTTCTGCATCCCTTTTGTCATGTGGGTTGGAGCGCAGAATTTCTGCATCCCTTTTGCTATGTTGGTTGGAGCGCAGAACTTCTGCATCCCTTTTGTCGTGTGGGTTGGAGTGCAGAATTTCTGCATCCCTTTTGTCATGTGGGTTGGAGCGCAGAATTTCTGCATCCCTTTTGTCATGTGGGTTGGAGTGCAGAATTTCTGCATCCCTTTTGTCATGTGGGTTGGAGCGCAGAATTTCTGCATCCCTTTTGCTATGTTGGTTGGAGCGCAGAATTTCTGCATCCCTTTTGTCATGTGGGTTGGAGTGCAGAATTTCTGCATCCCTTTTGTCATGTGGGTTGGAGTGCAGAATTTCTGCATCCTTTGACATAAAAGGTTAGATCAAACAGTTTTTGCAGCACTGATACTAAGGCTGCAAAATTCATGACATTTTGTGATTTTAATATATTGTGCAGTAGAAATGAAGTCTTTTTAGAAGTTAATAAAAAGTGTCTGTAATAATTCATTATTTTTTGCAAATAAAATATTCCTGCTGCTGAATATGATGTGTTTTCAAGTAAATAGCTGTTTTGGAAAAACTCAAAATGTTTTGGAAGGCGTTGGAAGTAATTAATAATAATTGTACCAAACCCGATCTTACCTTGTAATGATCATTGGCTTATAGTCTGTATGAAAAGCATAACCATATATAGGGCTAAACATCACAAAATCCTCGACTTCACTTCATGTGGGCTGCTGTCTCAAGACGAATTCGAAGCACGACTTACTGTAATATGCTGAAGCATGCTTCTCATCATGCAAATAGCGAAGTCCCTAACCGTCAATGATGTCATTTATTTGTTCAATCCCGACGTAGTCAATCGAACAAATCCGAACAAAAAATCAATCGAACTCAATCGAACACCAATCGTTCGATTGGTTGCCGATTGGTTCGGCACTCGAACACAATCGAACGAGAACTTTGCTGTGAGTACGATTTCCGAACAAAATTGAACTTCAACCAATCGAACTGATTGGATTGTTCGATTTTGTTCGGTAAACTGACAACAATGCTTTCATCATTTTATTAGCCTCTATGAACTCGATTCATTTATATTTTGGCAATATTTAAATTCCAAAATGAACAGTAACGTGACGACATTTTCAAATCATGCGAACTCGGATATCTAAACACCCCTAAATAGAACTCACTTAGATATACCTGATGCTATTGGCCAGAGAATTGGTACAAGTTCCCGTTGCAAGTGTCCAAGTTGACCTCTGTCATCAACCACTTTTAATGCCCGTCCTTTTTCTCCTACTTTTTTCAGTACTCTAAACTTTTCTACATTTTCTACGTGGAAGAGGCACTCATTGCCACGCATTTAATTAAGAACGATTTTCTTTTCGCAGTCTTGAGCCGACTTTGTCATTACTGCTCCTCTCGTGCACGTGTGACAACGGTGCCCGTTCGATTTACTGTTCGATTTGCAAATTGCAAAAACCTGAATGCTCAAATGGGGCTCAAATGATACTCAAATGAACTTAAGGTGTTTACCAGTAGTATTTTGGTGATCGATTTTGACAAAACTTCCAATTTTATTTTTGAAAATTCAGGTCAACTTACATTTGTCTGATCAAAATGATTTTCACACAAGATACTAAGGAGGGATTGAAGATTTGATTGATGCCAATTTTTTTTCCATGACACGTTGCTATAGCAACGAAAAACAAAGATCATTGAATTCAGTTTTAATAAAATATCTCCCGTTTTCGATGAGCTTTAGAAAATGGCTATATATAGGTGTTAAACTTCACTTTCTTGCACAATTAACCAACTCAATGGAATTGGAATTCTTTTCTCGTTCTTTAATTTCGAGTCACCAAATTTAATAGTTTTTTTTAAGTTTTTCGGGATTTATTCAAAATCCCTCTGATAAAACCACAGGCACCCCAGGCAATCACTTAGAGCAACGCGTAAGTGATCAGCGTACAAAGCAATGCGAAGCATATGTAAGGGTCCGGGTTCGAATCCTGGAATAAAAAAATTTTTTTTTTCGCCTTGTTATGTAGTATATATTATATTTTCGTCTTTTTGCTGCCAAGCGAGCGAGCCTCAGCGAGCGAGCGCCGGCAGCAGTCCTAATTTTGTCAATACGTCCAATTTGAGAATGCGGTTACCCTGTGGATTCAACAAACCGGTTAAAAGCAGTTTTAAGTTCGATAGCAGTTCACCAGTAAAAACAGTAAAAGTACTACGAAACCGGTTTGGAAACCGGCTCTACGCACTCACATGTGCTTTTTGGTGTTTTGACATCTGACGTTTCAGGTTTAAAACTCTGTAGCTAAAAAGGCCGTTTATCTTTGGTAAGTATTACCATTTAAAGACATATCTACTTTCTAAATTGTAATTAAGAGTCAGTAGTCACGAGCAACGTGAGTGTTGGCTGTATGAACTTCTGTTTTATCAGTACTTTCCAAACTTACGAACTCAGCCTGAAATATGGCCTGCTCTATGTGGAGCTATTACCATTTTTTACCGTTGTAATATTTGTTACAATAAGTTAAAAGGGTTATCAATAAAAGTTCATGTTTTATATTATTGAAATTTCTATTTTCTATTTCTAATTATAAAACACAAAGGGATTCCAATTTCATAGAGAACATAAAGCAATATTAACTATAGGATACAACTCAGTAGAACAATATTACTCAAACAGTTCATGGAGTACTATTCCTAACAATCTGAAACTGATCAATATCAAATGCTAATTAATTTTACAAAAGAAAATCCTCATACCCAGAACACCTCAGTTGGTGGCATATTGTTTTTACTTCATCATTTGTTGTCTAACTGGGATTTTTTCCACAATTTTAGCTGAAATGCTAAGCATCACACAAAGAGCACTGCCTCCCTTTAAAATCCTTTTGGCAGCACTCACATAAGCATTGCTTAAGACTAGTTGTATGCTTTTTTCTGGTTTTGAAGCGTTTTAAGCTGTTTTTTAATTTTTTCTCCCCCCTTACATAGAAAAACTAAAGGCCGGTTACTTCGGCCATTACCAGCGACCGACTCCTCTTCTTTAATCTCCAAAAAATGCTAGATAAATGTCCCAATCACCTCCGAAACCACCACAGCAGTCAAGGCCAGTTATCACTTCAACTAGAAATCGAACTTGAATCCACGCCAGATAAATCAAACGGCAGATTTTTCATGAAACTCGGGCTTATTTGGTTCAAATTTTGCTTGTAACGAAGCGTAACCCGTAATGCCTGGATATCTGGTAACATGAAACTTGGCTTGAATTTCAAAGTTCTCACTCTGAGTGGACGAGAGATTACTTCCAACTGTGAGAAGGAATGCTGAGAACGTGACCCAAGGTTAGCCGTTAAACCTCGTCCACTCAGAGTGAGAGCTTTGAAAGTTTCATGTTACCAGATATCCAGGCATTACGGGTTACGCTTCGTTACAAGCAAAATTTGAACCAAATAAGCCCGAGTTTCATGAAAAATCTGCCGTTTGCTCTCCTGGTAAGTAGCTATGCTGTCGTCAAGCAACAAAAATGTCGCTGCAAGTCCAACATCAAAGTCATCCAAGTTGTCAGTGTTTGTACTTTATCAGCACGCGAGTAAATGTTAAAATAAAGAGCAAACGAAAACATTTTGAGTACGAATTGACGCCTGAAACATAGCCTGAAACTGGCCGTGAGTCGAGCCGCTAGTTCATGTTTGTACTCTATCAGCACAAGAGAGAATGTTTGAATATAAAGCAGGAAACGAAAACACTGATCTGACTCGACTTTCAGTCCTTATATTATTAATATTTGATCAAATTGCAAACATCGGCTTCATTTTATTCGCCGTGACCTTTGATGAATCAGCTAGTTGTAGCTATTAGGCAAAACTTGTGTAACTTGGCCAAAATAACTCAGTGGATCTAACTGACATTTTGTAAAATCTATAGTGTAATTGAATGAATGTGGACTTTTAGACGCAAATTGTAACAAATACCTCAGATACTGATAAAATGAGAGATTTATATACATTGTATGTAATGGAATTGTATTTATCATTCGTTTGACCTATAGCGTCGAATGACGGTAGACAATGCGGCGACTTTGACCGTAATGCAACGTACAATGAGTCTGATGCAACATCACGCAATACAGGAAACCAATTGCGCTCCAAAAAGCGTCGAGTATTTATCAGTTTATCATATGTCTTCAGCAATGAATTCAGGTTTTGGCCGTCATGCACGCTACAGTGAGTCTGATGTAACGCTCTATATCAAAGCAAACCCTGAATTATGACTTGAAATTGCTACTAAAGGCTAAGGATTACACAAAATGCACTTCATTGAAGTAAAAAAACATACTAAATGGGTAAAAACATTCAGCTCTCAATGCTTCATCGACTTCCGCTCTGCACATATAGCTCAATCCACGAGTTATATCCGCCATTGGCGGTTTGATGTCACTCATACGAAAATATATTTGCCAAATGAAAGCTTTTGAGCTTACAGGAGCTTTTAAGTTTAAAAACATTAAAGATACATGATCCGAGTAGGGTTTTTTAACATTTTAATTTTTTCTTGGGATATCGACGATTCTAAAAACTTTCATGGACATTTTCTTGTAATTTGATGAGCCCTATGCATGAATGCACATCAGAGCTATAAAATATAAGAGTTTTCTTAACAAATATTTTGACATGTTGCCTCAGAATCACAATGGCAGAAAAGGGTGTATAACTTTTGTCGATGAAAAAGAGTTTAAACTTGAGAAAAAAGGCAATGGAATATTAAAAAAAATCGAAAACAGTCTTGGTAATTAAGTCGAACATCCGCGCGGTCATGGGGTCGAGGTTCTAAAAATAGCATCAAACGAGGTATATGATGGGTCACGGGGATTCGTTCTCTTACCTCATTTTCTCTTGATAAAAGACATTACGTGGCCAAACGCGCTAGGTCAAATTCTTGGGTTGCACTGACGTCATCATAAAATTTTCCGGGCTTTATACATTTTTTTTTCTGAATAAAATGTCTTGCATCAAAAAAAGCAGTTAAGATTTGTATCTGTACCAAATTTTTAGTCATAAGAATATTTTGATAACGAGATACGAGCGATCAAATATGTTCATTGTTTGATGTAAAATGTATGGGTCCGCCATCTTGGTGCACAACCTTTGTACACCAACATGGCGGACAGTAACACGCGTACGAAGGACCAAAATTACGTTATTATCGCTATAATTACTCGTGCCCAGGCTGTAAAGGATTGCTTATTATGAAGCCACTTCCCGACTATTCCTATTGAATTAGCTAATTTTAGTTACGTTACAATTTTGTGGTTAAAGTCGTCATTTTATACATTACGTCCCGTATCCGGATAGTTAGTTTTAGGTCAAGTAATGCATGAGAAAACATCGTATCTTAGTCACTGACTTAGCAACTTATACCCATTGGAGCAATTTGTATCTCTTAACCTCGGCAAGCGGGACTGTTATGTAAGTACAACTTTAGTCTTCGTATTAGTCATTAGTACGTTTTTATATAGTTTTTACGCACGATTTAGACCCACATGGTATGGGCGCGTCAGACGGAATTATGCATCATGAGCTAGCCATGCTCTGTAATTTGTATACTTGTATTGTATTCCCCTTGCATGCTTTATATCTTATACGTTAGGATTTTGCCAAAATTACGATTACTATTCTTTGTCATGTTTTCTATATAATAATAATATAATAATAACTTTATTAAAGTCTCTAATCTTATTCCCTCTACAAGACAATGTATTATGGTATGATCGGAATGTTGTGTATTCTCGCTAATTTTAGCTAAGTATATTAAGTATATTCTTTGTATTATTGACCCTAGTTTACGACAAGTTCTTGGTTGCAATAAACTACAATTCGTCGTCAAGCGCTGTCCGTAAAATATTCCCGAATCATTGTGGTGCGTCTTCACGCGCGATATCTGTCGTAGTCAAATTCGCTCGTGTCGGCCGCCGTTACACAGGCCATAGACCGGGAACGAGTTATAAACTGCAATCTTTTTTCTCTGTTCGTCCTCAGCTACTTCTGATTGGTTAAAAACGTAAAAACAATGCCCTTCATTCATCACCTTTGAGCGCGACTGCCAACGCAAGCCAGGAACTTTAGGAATGCAAAATTGCCGACTTTAAAGAAAATAGCTTTCAGAGACAGACTCTTTCAGCACTAAAACAATGTAAAATGGAGCTTTTGACTTAAGATATACCTAAAAACCTATAAGAGCTTCAAAATGGGCTGTTATTTTAAGCTTGATCTCTAATACTTTGACCAAATATCGAATTCTCAGGGGAGTACTTGAAGCGGAGCTCCCGCGATAAAGACTAGGTCCTTTGAGCTGGAAATCCACGAAATTCTACCCTACATGTTGCTAAACGAACGTATATAGAGGCAAGTCAATTATATTTCTCATTCAAGCATTCAAGAGGTCTTGAGAGGTTTTTGTACTGAATTTTAACACCGAAATTCTGGGCCAGACAATTTATTTATATATTTTCATGGAACTAAGGTTCTATTTGACCTGATGCGTTTGGTCACGTAATGGATAAAACATCTGAAACATGAACGAAAAAATACACGATTTGTTATTATGTCAAAAATGCCGTTGTAGAAGTCTTTACAGCAAACAATTGAGGTACTTAGTGAAATAAAAAGTTGAATAAGCTGGTATATTCGCAGGTAATATTTTTGTGAGATATATGATACCCATGATAATAGAAGGACAAAGGCAAACACTAATAGCTGTTGACAGACAAATTAAAGGTCTTTACTACTGGGCTTGAACTACAGGCAACCAGTGTACGGTTCGAGGTGCGTCTTGTTAAAAAGTTTATTAACGTCAATCGCTCTTACTCTAGCGGCAGCTAATCTAAATGTCCTTTTTAAGCCGATTTTGGGCTTCCTTTTACATGGGCACGAGTGAACGCACGAGTGCGTCTAGTTCATATATAAAACATCTGAAACATGAACGAAACAAAACACGATTTGTTATGGTGTCAAAAACGCCGTTGTTGAAGTCTTTTAAGCAAACAATTTAGATATATAGTAAAATAAAAAGCTGAACAAACTGGTATATTCGCAGGTAATATTTTTGCATGTGAGATATATAATACCCATGATAATAGAAGGACAAAGGCAAACACTAATAGCTGCTGACAGACAATTTGACAATGATCAGATAAGGACAGACCATTTAATCTGGCATCACCCGGTGGTGATTTTTGTGGTTAATTACTGGCTTATGCCAGTAACACACTATGCTATGGGCTTCATGCGTGCGTGCGTAATTCGGGAATCCAAAAATTTCGCTCTTATTCTAGCGGTAGCTAATCAAAATATCCTTTTTAGGCCGATTTTTGGCTTCCTTTCATTCGTGTTTTCTATGCAAATATTCACCAAAACAAACAAACTTATTTATGACTTACAAAGTTAAAGTCGTACGATTTGAATCACATGCATTTGCCTATAGTTCTGTGTCTTTACGATATACGTGACAGTGTTGCGCGACAGAAATTGACTCGCAATAAATCGAAAACCGTTCATCGAACAGAATTCAGTTTTTTGTGTAAGGACATTTCTTAATGATATAAATTTCGTGTGATGAATAGTTTAGATTTTAGCTTTTTGATGACGTCACGTGCAACCCAAGAATAGAAACATATAAATGGTCTGCTCCAGTACCAAAACCTCTCAAGATCTCTTGAATGAGAGATATAATTGACGTGCTTCTATGTATGTTCGTTTAGCAACATGTAGGGTGAGAAATTCGTAGATTTCCAGCTCAAAAAAAATAGTCTTTATCGCGGGAGCTTCCTTTCAAGAACTCCATTTAGAGTTCGATATTTGGTCAAAGTATTGTTATGCCACGCCAAAAATAATTTTAATGTTAATTCAATAATAGTTATGTCAAAACGGCAGATGCTCTTTTAGCAAAAAGTTAGCCTGATTTAAACATTTCATAAATCTAAGTTTGTAGTCCTGAACAGTTTAGTCGTTAATAATTGTAGGACTGTTTTCAATGTCGACCGTGGACGTCGTTATAGTGAAAGTTAATTTAGTTCCTGTTTACGACACATTTGTAGTTGAATTTCGAGGCTAACTAGATTTTAAGTAGGGAATTCCCCCTTTTTCAGTAATTGCCATTCGCAAGTTCAAGGCTAACTAAATATTAATTTGGGAATTCCACTTCTCAGCAATTGTCCATTCTTATAGCTTAAACCCTATTCCTAAAAAGGAAAGTATTTCACTTTTAAACAAAAAGCTTGTCTAGGTAAATAAGCTGTAAGAGTTAATAGTTTTTAGAGAGTCTAGAAGATACCAGAAGAGACTGGTGGAATAAAAAATAAAGTAAGCAGAGCAAGAAGAGCGGAATTGTCTTTTAGAACTTAATAAAGCTTGTAGATCAGTCGGTACCACAACAGTATTAGAGATCAAGCTCAAAATAACAGCCCATTCTGAAGCTCTTATAAGTGTCTCGAGTTAAAAGCTCAAATTTACATTGTTGTACTGCTGGAAGAGCCTGCTCTGAAAGCTATTTTCTCTGTAGCCGGCCATCCTGCATTCCTAAAGTGCCTGGCTTGCCTTCACTACGAAGAGTTCGCACGCGATGAATAAAGGGCATTGTTTCTTGCACTTTTAACCAATCAGGGGTGGACCACGTGACCGATTGCGCAAGAATGGCCTTTTCTCGAGACGAACACAGGGAAAGAACAATTGCAGTTTATAATTCGTTCTCGGCCTACGGCCTGGACACGAGTAAAAACTGTACACTGACAATATTATAAAATGAGCACGAATAAGAAACTAACAAAACTTTCAACACTTGTGGTTGCTAGGCGCGCTGACATAAAATATAACGAGCGTCAAATTTCCGTTCTGAAAATGCCGTGAATATGCCAGACTGGATTTGTTTTTCACGATGAAAAACAGCTGGCGTGCGCTGCTTCGAGTACGTTCAGATCAGAGCACGTTGCTTGTCGTTCGTTTTGAAAAGAGCAATGTAAGATTTCATAGAGTGCCTCCAGTAAACCTAAAATGGTATCAGCTAGGTAATATTTCATATTTGTTTTCTATTCTTTAATTAGTGCTATACAGTGCTTATAATTACTATTTATTTTATAAGTTTAATGTGAGCACCACTGTTGTGTTATAGTTATATAGAGTGTAAATTTTCATTGTTTTCTTCTGTGTTACACACTAACGTTCAGTTAGTGTTTCACGGGCTAAGTGTAATTACTCTAAGATTTTTTTCACGATTTCTTTATATAAAGTTGTTTTCTTGATACTCCACGCATTATAGTGATATCGGTAGAGTACAAACACTAGAGTGATTTTCATTTGACCGTGAAAGAAAAATGACTATTTAGTTTGTAGTAGTTGATAAAAAACAAAAGAAAACAATGGCTTTAGAGTCTACTACAAACTATTAGTTTGTCTATTCCTTCATGGCCTAATAGAGTGATTTTCATCGGACTGTGAAACAATGACTAATATTCAGTGTTTAATAGTGTCTAATAGTTGTATTGCAACAAAAGAAAACAAAGGGTGCAGAGTCTATTAGTGTCTATTAGCTTAGTAACTATTTCACAGTCCGGTGAAAATCACTCTAAAAAACACTCTAAAAGCGTGCAACACAAATAGTATTGAATAGTGTTAAATATGCTAGTTCTATTGTTTTCTATTGTTTAATTAGTGCTATTTAGTAATAAATAGTAGTGCAAAATATTGCACCTTTTTAGTGCTTGTACTCTAGTAGAATGATTTTCATCGGACTGTGAAATAGATACTAAACTAATACACATTAGTAAACCCTAGCGATGAGGTCAAAACAATGGCCATCTCAAGGTACCCAATTTAGACGGGTGGGGTGTATTAACCGGCACCCACCACCTTTAGGAGTAAAATGCTGAACTTTGTCATTAGATATTTCAAGGTACCTATTAGGGGAGAGGGAGTGTGTCCCGGTACCCACCACCAGATTTAGACAAATCAGGTTCCTAGCTAATTTTGACCGTCGTTTTGACCTCTTCCCCAAATTTCATTGTTTTCTTTTGTTCTGATTTGACTATTACACACTATCACCTAGTATTTATTTTGCAGCCCTATCAAAACTACTCTATTCCCCAGTATTAATAGTTAATTACTAATTAATTTGGGTAGCTCATCACCCTTCCTTGCAGAACAATTGCTGAATTACGAAGGGCGCAGCTCAATGTGGTCGAGTATATACAAAGTTAAGGCGCGTATTTACTCACAGCATCCATTACAATATGCAACGACTTTAATAGACCTTTTTCGAGTTTGTTCATACCGCTGTAAAATAAGACAACAGACTCACTAGTGCAGGGTTAGCCTCGAGTCAAGATAAATTATTCGAAAATACAAGCAAGAAAAGCAAAACATTTTCACTTAAAACAATGCAAAAATCGAGTTACTTTAGTCCCATGGGTCTTTCTTGAAAACGAGGCTAACCCTGCATAAATGGGCCTTTTGTCAGGAAGGTCAGCGGACTCTAAAAAAATGGAAACTGGACTATTGTTTATTGCATATTGAGTTCTGACAGGAGCCCATTAATAAAAGCGCATAGCAAGGACTTCCGAGATAAGGACCGTTAAGTCTTCTGTTATCAGACCTGGTTATTTTTAGATCTATATTTGCTGCATTCAAACATAAATTGATTGCCTAAGGCGACATCACTTCTCCGTTTCAAACGGAATGCTGAGACCGAAATGGTCTCTGGGTACACTAGTAATATATTGATTTTCATATGTTTTTCTATGTATTTACTAAATATTCGTGTTTGACACACCAAGGATTTGTCGCAGTCGCTGTTTGGAACGTTCATGTACAGGCGCTTCTTTAAAATTATCTTATCAGCAGATCAGTTCCCAGTGTTCATTTCGGTCTCAGCTTATATGCTTTGAAAGGGTCAATGTTTGTACAATTAGCTATATGAGGAATCCATTAAAATGACCATTACCATGTAAGTCTCTCAGGGCCTCCGAGGACTAGGGAATAGTTATCGATAAGTAGAACTTGTCATTGATTACTATCAACTGTCGATGACTAGTTCACACACCGAGAAAAAATGAGTTGTCGATAAAAAAACTGGGCTGGTTTGTAATTGAGAACAAAGCGAGTTTAGTTGTCGATATGTTTCAGTTATCTAGGAGAACAAGTTATTGGCAATGTCTATCGTTTCTAGCTTGTGGAGGCCCCGTCTGTATAGCTTTTTGAGTTCTGTGTCCAGCTAATGACAAACTGCGGAATAAATTTTTGTCATTCCTCTCTTATCTAAGTATGATCTTTTGATCTATTTGAATTAGTCGCTTTTCTTTCTAAAGCTTCTTCCATCTTCATCCTTCATGAGTTCTGCTAGTTTCACAAAGTTGGTAGACTCTGGTTTCTCTCCAGTATCCAATTTGCTGGCCAATTCTTTAATCATACAGGTCTGTGCTTCCATTGCAGAAACCAATGTCTTGATATGTTTTTTATTCTTCTTAAGTGTGTTCTCCATGTTATTGAGGTCGACTGTTTGATCAGGACACTGATCGTCAGAGTCTGAGGAAAAGTCTTTCAGGGTTTCAAGGAAAATTCTTTCAAACTTTCGAAATCTAAAAATTATTGAAAGACAATAATATATTATCATGGCTACGATAACTACGTACAAAATGAGCTTATGTTGTTATAGCAAGGCTCTATTTCTTTTCATATTCAACTTATCGCTGCACAAAATTTCTTCAAGCCTGTTTGGGATGATAGTTGAGTCGATTTGAGCTTAATTTAATCCAAACTGTCTGAGGACGCGGCTTTCGCTGTGGCACTGTTGGAGATAAATTACATTACATTGTCCAACATATTGTTCGTATCATTAGCCTATCTTACCTCGACCATAAAGACTTTTTGTTGGGCTTGATTTCAACGACTGGCTTGTACAGTTTGCGTGTAATGAATCGTGGAAATTTTTGCTCGATCTGAGCAACAAAATCAACTTGCTTGGCTAATCGCTTGAGTTCAGCACTTCGTTGAACGCTGTCAATATCACCAATTGCTATTCCAATCTTTGAGATATGAGGAAGAGAAATGTTGTTAATTGAAACGTACAATCACAAGCATTGCGCAAACATTCCATGTCATCCGTTGAAATAAGTTTCCAGTCTATATGTTCCATCATCGAGCGCCAAAGTGATCATGAAGGCCATAAGTAAAAAAGGCCATAATTGTGGTATTTTTAATTTTGGTGGTTATAACTTGATGATATTGATAAATGCTAATGGTATTATTGGTGACAGTGGCGATCAGAAGAGGATATTATAGTGATGATGATAGTGGAAGGGATGGATTGGTGGTAATTGTTGTGATACAAGTGATGATGATGATGAAGATGAAGATGGTGATGTGGTCGGGCTGTGTTCTGTATAAAGGATAGTCTGATGATATGATAATGACGAAAATGATGATGGAATGAATCAGTGATGAAAATGCCAGGATAAATAACGATTATAAAATTATTCTACTACGTGATCACGATCACCAATATTGTCCACAAAACTAATGAAAATTTAACTCGTTATCTCACTCTTAGCAATGGTTGTCAACATGGTAACTATTGTGAAGATGAGGTAACTATCTGACTATAGTTAAATGTTCTGGTGTGGGCAAGACCAATGTCTTCTTCTGCTTCTTTTGTCGATCAGTGAAGAGCAACATGACTATCACCACTACCATCGCCGGCCACCGGTCAACAATGTCATCAAATATGAAATAATTATGCTCTACCAAAGTATGTGGGTATAACTTACCAAGAGATTCATCAGAGTTATACTCATTGCATACAAGAAGACAACACAAAAGAAGAGTGCCGTTTCATGGAAGGGGTTTAGTGGACGCCCTGTTTTTGTATATTCGCCGGCTGAATCAACAAATGTTGAGGTAAAATCAACTTCTCCTACTGTCATCACTATAGTCTTAACAATTGAGCTTTGTAATGTGTTGAATGCAGGCTATAAATATACAAAAGACATTATCATACTGAGGTTTACGATAAGCAATAATTTAATTTTAATTTTTAATTATAATCTTTTAATTTCCGCACGTCAACTTTCCTATCACGAGACTAGAATGTTTCCGTAATAGTTTTTTAGACTACATATCAATGCGAATTTACAAAAAGTAATATAGAAGGCCATTTGTATTACTAGAGTTCCAGGTGACACTTTGCGGCGCCATGTCACTTTAATTAGCTAGTAGTGTAATGAACAAGCCTCACTGACAGAATGATTGATTTTATTTGGCTGTCTGATTTGCGTCTTGTATTCTTCAAGGTGACTATGCTAATTGTGCCTATAAGGTAAGTTGTTTATGGAAGCAATATAACTAACAAGGTACCGAGTTGACAGGACCAAAATGCCTCAGTTGAGGATGTCCTTTTTTGCATATATACACCTATTTCCAAAAATAAAGGTTGTCACCGCTAATAGCGATAGGCGATAGGTAATAGGTCATTCCGGCCAAGACCGCAAAGCACTATTGATTCAATCAATAGTTCTAATTGATTTACATATGAATAGCCAAACATTTGATGGAAGAGCGTAAAGAAAGATTTAGGATGGCTTAATTAAGAAATCAATAGTGCTTTGCGGTCTTGGAATGACCTATTACCTATCGCCTATCGCTCTTAGCGGTGACAACCTTTTTTGAAATAGGTGTATGTGTGTGTGTGCGTGTGTGTGTGCACAAAATCCTTACCTGTTCCATGAAAAGGATGTAGAAAACAACAGCAAAACCGATGATAAACTGCATGAAGACAACCATTACTTTCAAGAGGCTTTTGAACACCACAAAAAACATGGTAATATAGATACCAAATAGAGAAAAACGCCGTAAAAAAAGGACGAGATTCAAAAAGCTAAGGAAGATTGATGTTATAGCATTAACCCACAAAGATTTCGGGTCAGCAAGACCACTAAAGACTTCGTCGACCAACCAGTCTGGTGCTATGTATGGTGTTAAGAAGGCTAGACACGTTGAGTACAACACCCATTCTAGAAGGTTTTCCGGCTGAAAGAAGTAAATACATCAACTAGATTAGATTTGTGGCCTCATTCGAAAATGACTAAGATGAGGATTTAAACAAAATCAATGACTGACTATACTGGTCATAGATTCGGATTCGGACCCGTTTACACCGGTTTACAGAAACCGGTTCGATTTTCAATTTTAACAGATCCATATTATATTTTACATCAAAATTTCATATTTATTGAACTGATATATTTCATATATGAAATTGATCATCTTTAATACCCCGGGTTTAATACTCGATTCTTTGCAAACTTTTATCATGATGAACGCCTCATCTAAGAAGATTGAACATGAAAATGTCCTTTAAGAACGTGGGGACATTTCAAAAAGGGAGGCATGGTATATTCGTGCCGAAATGGGGAGGGGGCTGCTATCTCATATTGGGTTCGGAAACCGGTCACCTTTTTCCGGCCTGGGTCACTTGCATGAGGCTTTATTCCCGAAAAAGTCTCCCTTATTAGTATTCTTTTTATAAAGCCTACTAAGGAGCTGAGACTGATAATGGTAAATCGTATTATATAAAGATTCGCCTTCACTAGGTATCGCTCATATAAAGCTGATAAGGTAGACTTATCAAAGATAAAGCCTTAATCAATTTAATAGGGAAGACTTAGGACCAGTTCATACGTCCTACTTGTGATGCGTCGTTCTTTTCTTTTCTTTTCTTTTCTTTTCTTTTCTTTTCTTTTCTTTTCTTTTCTTTTCTTTTCTTTTCTTTTTTCTTTTCTTTCTTTCTTTCTTTCTTTCTTTCTTTTCTTTTCTTTCTTTTCTTTCTTTCTTTCTTTCTTCTTTCTTTCTTTCTTTCTTTCTTTCTTTCTTTCTTTCTTTCTTTTTTTTTTCTTTTTTTTTTCCGGCTGGCTCTGGTGTTGCCCATTTCCCATTGCACAAGCAAAACAGATTGTATCGGAAAAGAAGCAGACTAAGACAAAGTACCTTTTTGAAATACTCCAATCGCTGTAAGAATATTTGGAATATCTCTTTCAATAGTTGGAAGAGAACAATGAGTAGGACCCACATGGCGATAGCGTAGCTACTCTGATCTTCTGTTTCGTACATTCTGGAGATTTTGATGCGCTTCTCATTCCTAGTAAAAGGTGCCTTCTTACGCTCAACCACAATAAAATAGCTGTAGCTTACGATAAAGAACAGAAAGAGCAGGAAACTCAAGTAATAAATATGACTAAAGTACGACCATTTAATATCCAAAAGCATTTGTGTAAGGGGATGAAGCAATAGATCCTGTCGGTGATATTTTACCATGGTTGATGGTCCAAAGTACCGGTTACCCTTTACAAAATCTGGATCATCGGGACCTGGGTCCAAGAACTGAAAGTCGTATGTAACAGTGTAATCATAACTCGATGAATTGGTGCTGATTGGTCGTTGAATGCAATTGCTCATGACTGTTTTGGCTGCATCGGGGAAATATTCAATCAGTAACTGCATTGGACGTTTACCACTATCATTGTCTGCGCAACTTAAAAGCTCTTTCCATCTAGAAATGAAAAAGAAAGTATATTCTTGTTTTGGTCGTTTTTATGCTGACTGATAATTAGTGGAGTTTTCTGACAATTGCAAAATTTTGTAACAATTAGAAATTGTAGTGTGTACGTATACACTGTGCCGAATATCTCAGGTATAAGTAAATCATAGATTTAAAGTACCTTTCGTGGGAGCATATAACTTCGACGCATTCTTTGGCATCCCATTTAACAGCAGTCTCAAAAACTCCAAGCCCATTGACGTCACGATGTGTTACGTTTACGTTACGATCCAACAGTAACTTGACGACACTGCTGTTATGGTTACGTATCGCAGCCAGTAAAGCTGTATCACCTGAATTACTTGTGTCATCTATGTTTCGCGTTATTGTCTAGTAATACTTTTGCCGTCTTAACGCAGCCCTCGACAGCTGCGCAAATCAATGGAGTACGATTCTGGCCGTCTTTGCTGTTTACATCTGCTCCAAAAGTAATAATTATTTTACAAACTTTCCTGTGAAAATAGATAACTTACTTGAGAGACAAGACATGCGAACATCTAAATTAATCACACCTTAATGCTGGAGGTGTTCGCGACAAAGGTAAAACATAATTGAACACCATTCCATACTGACCCCCAAGAAATGTTGTGTTGGTATTGTCATTTGAGATACCACAACCAATGCAATTACAAATGATTTTTTATAAAAAATGTCTTGATTACAAAATTCTAATCTTACTTGCTTCCATTAGAGGCTGCTACATGAAGAGCAGTCTGTCTTTGTTCATCCCTTTCACCTACTGAAGCACCAGCTCGACCTAAAGCCTCGACATGCTCTGGACGATTATTCATGGCAGCAAGAAAAAATGGTGTTCTTTGATTTTCATCTTGGAAGTTCAGTCGATTTTGTTTGGTGAGAATTAACTGTAATACCTACAATAAATTAAAGTGAATGCTGGATTAAACTTTGTATGAATCATTAATATTACAAGAACATTTATCTGAGAATTGCGAAAGGGTTTGGGGGAGTAATAAAATGTTAACCATGCAGATTATGCACCGTTGGCCTAAAACTCCGTGGGTGCTTATAAAGATATCAACGATAAGTAGATTAATGATGGATCTATTACTTAGATTAACGTCTTTAATGCATTGCCATTGCCTCAATGCATTTCAGAAAATCGTTTTATGAATCTAACATTTTTAAATTAAAATGTTAAAGAAAAAAGGTTTAGCATTCATTTCCCATTAAGTTTGATGGAATGCAACCAGCATGTTGAAATTTCAAAAAGATCTACTCCATTAACACTATACTTTTTGATTTAATTTCTTACCATCACAAATATGTATAGTCAAGAAATCATGACACTAAGAGAGCGAAACTCAGTATTGATGTCTGTGCGATGTTCGCGGCGACTAAAGCTATTTTAGTAACTTTGCCATCGCGCGCGCAAGACAACAAAAGAATTCAAAAGCCGAAAGCAAACGGTCAAAATTTATTGTTTGAGAGCCTTGCGCGCGCGATGGCGAAGTTACTAAAAATAGCCTTAGCCGCCACGAACATCGCACAGACATCAATACTGAGTTTCGCGCTCTTAGTATTATAGTCTCTTGTTATAGTTGAAAGTAAAATAACCGCTTATCATAATGTTGGTATAGAGTTATCCCCATAGAGTAAACTGTCCATCTTTCTAAACGGTCTCCGCTCCATGAATTCTAAAACAAAATCCTCTGGACGTACTTGTAAGTTATTACACAATGCAGCATAGTGCAGAGATACTTTTTCGTTAACATCGGGAGAGCGCAAATTTTCCAACACGCAGTCGTTTTGCAGCAAGAATTCAATTATCTGGACATTGCCACTTTCGACAGCAAGATGAAGACAGTTTTTCATGAAACTTTCGTTGGCGTTGACATTTGCTCCTTTCGCAATCAGAACTTTAACAGCATCAAGGTTTGCTTTAGGACTGGAGGCCACTAACAGGAAGGGTGTTTTGTTGGTATAGTCACGTGCGTCTACATCAGCACCACTGTCTATAAGAGATTCTATGACTGCTGGGTGACCCATTTCTGCAGCACTGGAAATTGTATGGAAAAATATCAGTCAAACGTTAAGTATTCTGCTGATTGTCTGACGACAAAGGACAAAAATATTGAAGTATGTTAGACAAGCACGTGAAACCGAGGTTACGAGAAAAACAATAAAAATAATCACTTATTTTTATAAGGAGGATGAAGAGGAGGAGGAGGAAGACGAAGAGGAGGATCGAATAGGAGAAGGAGGAGGAGGACGAGGGAAAGTTAGGGTAAGCCTCAGCTAGTGACCAGAGTGGGGACTCAAATTCGATCACCGCATTACGTATACGAGATCAACTTTCTGACCATGGGTGACAAAGGATGGTGTAGTGGTTCACCGCTCAACTCTCACTGCTGTGGTCTGGGTTCCAGTCCCACCCCGGATGTTTTCTCCCAAAAGAACTTAAAACTCTCTCCCCACTCGAAACTCTGAGTAAATGACAATAAAACAGATTTATCAAGCGGCTTACTGATGCAAAGGTGTTTGTCCTCTACAATCTTTTACATTTACGTCTGCACCTCTTTGGATTAAGAATTCCACCATTTGTAAAGTGCCTCTTTTGCTTGCCGCATGAAGTGCTGTTATACCAGTATTCATATTTGGTAAATTAACATCCACACCCCGATCAAGGGCCATTGTCATAACTTCAATGCCGTTTGTAAAAGCAGCAACATGTAGCAAATTGTATCCTTCCATGTCACAAGTACTGGATATGAAATCCTCATTCTTTGCAGTTTCAAATGCTGAAATCAGTGTACGAAGGAATGTTCTTATTCAACCAATGGGAAAAAATGGCAAATTAATAGCTAGTAGTATACTCAGTCTAATCCCATTGTTTTATTTTGTTCTTTATCAACCATTACACTCACCGGCAAAAAATAATGTCACCTTTTTAATTAAGGGTTAAATAAATTCATTCTATACTCCAATGAAACATATATTAAGACACTTCAATGTAGTATATAGACAGCTTGAACTTGCAAATTGAAAGGGTTTTTTTTTTGAGAAATCATCAAATTGATTCTGCTAAGCTTTAGGACGATTTGTTCATAGTCAGGGCAGTTATGTCATATCGGGATAAAAAAAAGCATAATGTATTGAATATTGAAGGCATTGGGAATAGACCTTTCTCCAAAATGGCTGCCGCTCATTATTATGTTTTTCAACCCAGGACAAAATGATCCCTAAAATTAATACTAAATAGCATGTTTCACTTAGTAACAGCTTTGCAAAAATTTAGAAAGTTCCAACAAAAATCCGCAGAGATACGAATTTCTAAAATTGTGAAATTTTAATGAAAATGTATGACTGGGGGTATATGCTATATATGACCTTAATTTTAGACATACATTTGTCTTTAAAATTAGCAATTAAAATTTCAAACATTCATATCTCTGCGGATTTTCATTGGAACTTTCTAAAGTTTTGCACAGTTACGAAGTGAAACATGGTCGTTAGAATTTAGGGATCATTAATTTTTCAAATTGTTCGTTTTTAAGATGGCGACACATATAACGCACGCTCTGATTGGCTGAAAAATCTATGAACTATTTCCCAATGGGCTGCACGGCTCCGTTTTTAACGTTCTAGGCTCTGTTAAGGCTGGTTCACACTAGCGTCGGAATCGGAATCGGAAGCAGAAAACAAAGGAACAGACAAAAGAGTTAAGTCAAGCGTGTGACATAAGACATCGACATAAGCATCGCAAGAAGCATAAGACCAAGCATAAGCATAATCAAAGACAAAGGAAAGAACAAAGAAAAACACCTTTCTTTTGTATTCTAATCCCTAAATTCTTTGTTGTTTTCTTACGATTCCGATTCCGATTCCGACGCTAGTGTGAACCAGCCTTTATAAATCAATTAGACAACAGAAAGCCGCTTGCCCATTGCGTTATAGACGCACTTGAGAAAATATAAAGAACTCTTAACAAACTAGAGTCGCACTCGGCTACGCCTCGTGCTACTCTTGCGTTTGTTAATCGTTCTTTATATTTTCTCTCGTGCGTCTATAACGCCATGGGCGCGCGGCTTTCTGTTGTCTAATTGATAAATAGTCACTAACCTTTATGTAATATAGCAATAGCAAGGTGATTTGAACCAGATTCACTGTTTCCATTCAGAGCAGCTAAATGTAATGGTGATGTTTTATCGGCTGCTTTTGAAAAAACATCAGCTCCCCTGTCTATCAGTAGATTGGCCACGTCCTCGTGTCCTTGCGAAGCAGCAATGTGCAAAGGTGTCAGTAATGATTTGTCCTTGGCATTGACATCTACATTTGCATGATTTAGAAGGAGTTCAGTGACTTTATAATTCCCTCGTCTACATGCAAGATGCAATGCTGTAGCTCCATTGGTCGTCTGCAGGCTTGGATCAGCGGCATTCTTGAGAAGAATTTCACTGGCAGATAACCAACCAAACCTGTAAAGTAAATATTGTCAAATTCATCGAAAGGAGCTGACTGACTGACTGACTGACAGCTGACTGACTGACTGACTGACTGACTGTCTGTCTGTCTGTTTGTCTGTCTGTCTGTCTGTCTGACTGACTGATTGACTGACTGACTGACTGATTGATTGATTGATTGATTGATTGAAGAGGATCAATAAAGACAATACACAATGTGCTCTAGTCTCTAAGCTTTTGATCATGATAAAATCTGACTGTCGTCATTAAATTGCAGTTTAAGATCTAGTAATCTGCATCATCAATAGATATTAATACTGAAAGATTAAAGAACTTTGTTACAATCAGTTACTATAATAATGAATAATTCAGAGTTGTTCTTTTTTTTTTCCTTGCTTTCTACCCCAGGTAGAAAATGAATTAGCTTTTATTATGAGCTTTTATCATGAGATTTTATAATTCCAAAAGTCACAGTACAGCAATATAATTACCATAGCTGGAAAGAGCACATCAAAATTAGTAAAACTGTGAAGTTTGAATGAAGTAACTTTTAAACTCACGAAGATATGAATTTTTCCGAAATCGAAATTTTGTATGAAAACATTCGCTGGTAGGCAAGAGATGCCTACCAGCAAAGGTTTTCTTACATATTCACACTTTTCAAAAATTCATATTCTCGCGAGTTTTAGATTTAATTCCTTCAAACTTCACTGTCTTGATAATTTTAACATGGTCTTTCCAGCTCTGGTAATTCTTTTTCTGTTTTATGAATTTAAGAATACCTGATAAAAGCTCATTGGACTTCCTGTGGTAATTGGCCAACAAAGATTCGATTTTGTAAAAGGCTTGAAAAAGTTGAAGCAAAGATTCAGTATGGATAATTACGGCGATATCTCTCCACACTTCTTGAGTGCTCTCGGCACTTCCTAAGTGTTGTATTAATGAACGGAGCACGGAAAAAGATGTTCTGATCTGTTTGTTTTATTGTATATTTTGAAATAAATATTCAAGGAAAAGAGTTCGATTTTCTTCGTACAAAAATTCAAAAGATGCGCGCGCGCGGTCGAGCTCGCGCTGCTGACATCAGAACTGCACTCCGTTCTCTGATAAAGCATAGCTTTTAGCCAATCAGAGCGCGCGTATCGTACATAATAAAGCCATTTGCTTTAATGGTTTGTATATATACACTAACCCTTCGGTCTCCTGTGACTTGCGAAGGACACGTAAGATCAGTGACCTTTATTGCAGTGATATTTATTCAGATATCAATCAGATTTTATAACTGACTTTGTAGTAGTGGTTCATAATTTTCAGAAATAATAAAACTAAACTCTCAAAAAAGCTGGTTTGATTCACACAAGTAAACCATTTCAACATCGTGGACTGATATTGCAGAACATCATATTTTGATTTTGTCTGTCTTCTCAATATTGTGACATCTTGATTTTTTATGTAGAATAAATGACACAGGTGTATAGTTGTCTTTCTCTCTTAAAGGTTACACTGAGAATACAATTTGCAGATCGTGTTAAAATGATTATAAAAACAGCTACTTGACATAAGAAACAAGGGATTAAGTATTTCCAGTGATGAAAGGTCATCTCGGCCACTGAATGGAACGACAAAGGTCCAGCCGGGGATCTGAACAAACAGTTGCTGGCTCAGAGGATTGGAATGACATGAACAACTCAACCTTACCAATATTTATCATCAAAAGAAAACAGGAACAATGATAATGACGGGGAAAGCCCGAGAGAGCTTCGCTCTTGTACTCACAGGATGTAATGCACTGACACAAACGAAGTATTTAGCCCGGGGGGGACTCCTATATATAAGAGGACGGGGATTCTCATCGGAAATTTTAAAAATGACCCCTAAAAGGTACCAAAGTCATATCCGGGTGGGCATGGCAATACATGTTTTTACCCCTAAAAGGTACCAACTCAAAAACACTAAATTTAACATTTTGCATATTTTAGTCAATCAAGCGATCAATTGTGTCTATTTATATACGAACAATTTGATGGTCGTGCAATGCGATCTTTGTTTCCAGTATTTAATCGTTGATGGAGGAAAAAATTACCCTAAAAGGTACCAGCTAGGTTTCTAGTAGTCCACTAAAGTCTGGGACACCCTAAAAGGTACCAAATCGCTGATTTTGTCTGGGACACCCTAAAAGGTACGGCGAGCATTCCCGTCCATTTCCGATCGGAGTCCCCCCCCCCCCCCCCCCCCCCCATTTAGGCAGACAAAATTTTAGAGCTCAGTTTTAGCGGAGCTTCCGCGCGGGTCTAAGGGCTGGCCAGCGGAGCACCATACTTAAGAAAAAGGATAAACTTTTTTAGAGGGCGGGGGATCCAATATGAAATGCATTAAAGTTCATAATGTACCAAACACCCTGAGTGTTCCAAAAGTGTCTACATAATTATACATTTTGCGTTAAATGAATTATTTGCCCACAATTAAATTTTATGACGAAAAATCCGCATTTATAGTGTAGTCATTTTATTTGTCCAGTGATATATAAAAAGAGGCGGTTCGAATTCTGATATTCTTAAATTTTATTTGTGGAATCTCCTCTCTATAGTAATCATTTTGACTATCTCTATCGTCAACAGTTGGTTAATTGATTTCAGTTGGTGGACGATCTCGATCCAATTTCTTTTGTTGCGGTTTGGTCCATACGGAAGCCATCACGATGCGAATATTCATGCTTTAAGAGTGTCGAAATTACTCGATGTTTAGTACTGAAATAGGTTGTACGTTGAACAAGATGTTGTCATATTACAGTTTGAACACCACAAAATATTTAATATTTATTAAACATATTTGTAAATGTATATTGTTTATCACCTGCAGTCTCTCGATCGCTTCAATATAGTTTGCTAAGTCACTCTATAAAACATGGCTATAGATTACTTCGTTACAATATGCATGTTAAGTGAAAAAATTATTGTTATTTTAGAATTAATGACTTGATCATGATTTGAATAGTGGGAATAAACGGGATATATTGAGGGAAGATTGTAAAGTTAACATCGCCAATTATTTGACAATTTATTGTTCCATTGAGAACACTACAGATGCATGTGTTATTTTTCTGCTTATTACTTTTATGATACTTCACAAAACACTCTAAGAAACATGAAAAAAAAATCAATTCCTTTGTCTTAGGTATTGGCCTTACACAGACAAATAATAAAGGGATGTCTAATAATGTCTACTGCAAAAACACGTTCACTCACCTGGCTGCGATGTGTAGCGGGGTGAGCTGGTCTTCCCTTGATCTGATATTAACGTTAGCTCCATTCTTCAATAACTGTTCAATACCTTCTAAACTATTGTATCTGGTCGTATGATGAAGAGCAGCAAAACCACTCTTATCAAGGATGTCAATGTTGTCGTTTTCTTTTGCTTTGACGATTTGGTTTTTCAGAATAGATTGTCTTCCTTGGCGCACAGCGAGGGCAATGAGAGATTCATGACTGTCAAAGCTCGACTGCTTCGAAAGCTCGCTTAACTCCATCGTATTCTCTTTTAGTTTGACCCTGTGCTTTTTCTTGCTTCGTTGGTTTGATATTTTAACTTCATTTCCTTTGTTGTTGACTTCTTCTTTGTCCATTTCGTTATCCATGTTGATAAATGCTTTGTTCTCCATTTAGCAAGGATTAATAAACTATATCAATAATTGATAAAACACAATTAAATATCTTCGATAACAACTTATGAGAAGTGACTTATAAACTCCCACACCTACAAATCACACTCGACTAAGTGAGGTCTTTCACAAGTACAAATATGTACATACTAATATCATCTGGCAAACAGCAAAGACGTGACAAATTAAGCCAAACTGAAGTGGTAACAAATATATAAGTGCAGCGACATTCAGGTGTATTTGCTACAAAAAGATCTAGAAAGGAATAATCAGTAAACTGTTTTTACCCTTCTAAACTACTTTTTTATGTGAAATAAGCAAGATTCTTGGAAGTCATCCATTGTATTAAGGCACTTAACGGCGCTTTATAATAAATATCTCTAAATAGATATGCGCCATTGCTTCTGACACGTCAATTATTAATAATCATTATTCAATGATATTGGGTCGGCACAGTCATCAGAGCTAAAACAAATTGTTTTTCATTATGAACTTTTAAGTTCTTTTTCTAGTTCTTCACCGTTAGAAGTACCAATATCTACTAGACAAGACTATCCTGAACAATGGTGGATGATGTATTTATCCATTGCTGTAAACATAATTGTTTAGTTATAAGGTTGTAATTACAGATCATTTTCTTTGTGACCATGAAGTTCACAGTCCAATATTTTCAATTATGACGTATACATTTTCGTCACCTCTGGTGAAGCGATCACGCAGATGCATAGAACCATGCATACTTAATCACTGACAACATAACGAATCGAATTTGAATTATGCATCCGACTTTCACATAATCTATCCCATTTTAAATCCTATCAGGTTTTCTTGTTTGCAAAAAATGCTTAATGTCATTTGAGAAACAAAGTTGATATGTAAAACTCCCCCAGGCCCAGCATTACCATCTGCTATCTCGTAGGCTATATAAACTGCACAAAGAATTTTGTAAAATTGAACAAATAAATGTCTTGAAAATGTATTGCCCTCGATAATTCTCGACCCTCTCGGTAATCAGTGTATTTGTAAAGCCATTTATCTATAGCTATTTGCACAAACATTGATTCTTGACCAAATTGAAAACATGACAAGCAGCAAAAATTCCGTTTTCATTTATTCATCGGTAAGTACTCCATATATGGTACATCATAGTGGTTCCTTTCTGTTACATTGGTTTCTTCCATGCCCAACTGACCAATTAAGGCATCACTAACTCCACGTACTCTGACCGCTTTAGACTACTTTACGGTACTAAGACTACCTTAGCACTCTTAGGCTACTTTAGTGGCACTCAGACTTCTTATTATAAGCAGTACTTGGACTACCTTAGCGGTCCTAGATTAACTTAGTGCCTCTAGACTACCTTAGTGGCCCCTAGATTACTATGCCTTAGCGGTCCCTAGACTATCTTAGCGGATGCTCATAAATTCGACTAGTTTCCGAACCGCTTCCCACTAATATTCGAATACCTCAATGGAATTTTTAATTAGAATAACAACATGGGATCAGAATAGATAGCCTAATAAAACAGCAGCCTCTCATCGGGTCGCCTTTAACTTTCCCGTTTTCTCTGCATGCGACAGTGTTCAGTTCAATGCGATCCAGTTTATTAGAAAAGTAAGAGCTACAATCCTTGCCAAAATTAGTTGGCACGATGTGAATTCGACGGATATTCTTAAAAATGTAAACTTTGTGGCTGTACTTAATTTGGACCCCCCCCCCCCCCCCCAATGTTGCTGCTAGCTAAAAGGTATTTCGGACTGATTGCCAAGTGGTAGGTGTCGGGATTTTCACAGCAACATTGTACAGGGGGAGAGGGGGGAGCCAATTTCAAGGAGTTACGAATTTTCAAAAAACGAAATTTTGTATAAAAACACTTACAGTTACGCAAGAGATACCAACAAATTTTGATTTTTGAAAATTCGTATCTCCTTGATTTTTCAACTTATATCCTTCAAACTTCACAGTTTTACTTATTTTGATGTGCTCTTTCCAGCTATGGTAATTGTTTTTAAGTTTGGGAACTTTTGGAATTACATGAAAAAGCCGTTTGTATAAAATGACTGTAGCAATTCACAAAATACGTCATTTACACGTCTAAGATTGCAGTATACGTCTTGGTAACAGTCATATTCGCATTCAGCATGAAAAATCAGTTTAGAATAGTTATGTTACCAGCCTCTACCCCAAAATGCCTCCAGGTGTCTGATTTTTCGAAAATGCGCCTTGTCTATATGACGCAGCACTAAAATTATCTTTGAGTGACCAGTACTGGTACTTTCTGAATTGGCATCGCTAGTAACCTTTCATAATATCTTCCTCTGTCCTAGAAAACCCAGATAGAATTACTGCAAACTAGCTGCACAATATCGGTTTTGGATGTGATTCTTAATTATCAAATACCGACTCCAACAAAAATTTACCACACTTTTTACTACTACTACGTATTAATAATAATGGACGTTCAAATGTCGAAATGAGTGGATACTACTATAAACGAGTGGATCCCTTCACGCGTTCTGAGGCCTCTGGGCAAATGCCCTTGGTGCTTACTTGTTGCCTTGATACTCTCAAGAGAAAATAGAATTTGAATATAGAGGGATATAGAGGGATTTCATTGCTCTATTTATAGTTAAAATATCAAGCTTTTTTCCCAAAAATTGAATTCTTTTTTCACTAAAATATGCTACATTTAATTTTGGCCTACAAAGGTAGCTACTGTTAATGTTACGCCAAATTAAGAAAAGGTATGTGGCTACGTACGTCCTCACTAATTTAGATAATTTTGAAAACTATCAACTGAAAACACTCCTTAGACGAAAGACTATCGCCGTTATAGCGTGGGCGAAAAGTCTTATCGCAGCAAAAGGATGCGATTTTATGATCAACTTTAGCGGGGTTCGTGTGGACGCAGCCTAATACACCGCTAATATCATCATAGCATATTTCTTTTACTATAGCTAAATTCCGCTGTCTTGGCTTTCAAGTTTGGGTTGGGTCCATAGAGAATAACGAGCAGTCGTTCTATAAGGTTTGTATTATATCAGTGACCTTATTTTATTTTCCATCATTGCAGTCTAAATAAGTTTATGAAAATAGGGCAGCGTGGCAGGTACGTCACAACTCAGACAAACAACAAACCAAATTTTTCATCTCCTTGACTCCGATTTGGCAGTTTGGTTTTGTCTGATCATTTTTGAAAATAAGCAACGTATATTATACTGGTTAATTAGGGATTTTATATTCATATTATCCAGTAGATGCAGCCTTGAAAGCTCAAGACAGCTAGAAGGATGAAGGTTCAATGTTCAGTGTTCAATTAAATTTGCTAAATATAATTAAATACATTGTTTACAAGCTAAGAAACGAGCATACAGTACAAATAATTAACGCGGTATGGCGAGGATTGATATGAAACCATAGGGCTTGTTACAACGATCAAACCTTCTCAAATTAAAGTTTTATCAATTAGGGTTGCTACGCTATTCTAAAAATAGCTGGCGTATCAAATGCGTGACGCACACAAAGATCACGAATCTGCAATTGTACTGAAAATTTTGCCAAATACAATGAATTAAAATATCAGTTTACAAGAAAAGAAAACACAATACAAAGAATTAATGCTGTCTATAAAAACATTCGAAATTCCTCCCGTAACCGTGACCGTCCGATGCCGTTTTTACAGTTATTCGAAATCTACTCTATCGAATGTTTTATAGACATTACTATTAATACATGCAGTACTGACTCGGTCTCAGCAACGCGAGGTCGGTACGATCAGTTTCGATGCCATCGGTTCCTCACGTTACGATCGTTACGATCGCATAAAAACGTTGTTCAGCAATCGCAGCGATCATATGGAAACCACACTAGGTAGTGAGCGCAGAGGTATATTTCGTTCTTTGTAAGTGATCGTAGCGCCTCAGAGAACAAAGAAACGCTACGATCTCTATTAATAATCTCGACGATCCCTGAACACAGTCATCTTATGTAAACCACGTTTAAGCTGTTTAAAGGTGGTTTACATGTGACTGTGTTCAGGGATCGTAGAGATTATAGCTATATATAGCTAGTACGTATATAGCTAGACACATTGCCGATCAATCAGAGATTTTTGAAAATACATTTAACCAATGCAACAATTTTATATTTAAAAACCTATTCTCCCTACTAATGCTGCTCGTTACTAAATATTATTTCGCGTTGAACCACTCCCTTTAATTAATATAATGCAAACAGATTGCCGACCGGGCTCGTTTCGAAGTAACATTAGAGAGCTAAAGGCAATGTATGAAACTTCGGAAATTTCATTGCCTTTAGCCCTTTAGTATTGTTTTGTATCTGACTAATTGACCACCTCCCGGTTGGCTAATCTGATTCAATTGATGATCGACACCTGTATCCAGTGCGGAAGGTCGGGGTTCCATTTGTCTGCCCGACGAACACTAAAGGTTCTTAAAGTACTCGAGGAGAAGGTGTTGCCTTTGTAATACATCTAAAAATGATTTTATATTCTAACTATCGAACGAATATAAATTATTTTCGAACAAAATTACATTCATGACACTGAGACAGATTAGGATTTGGCATTTCTTTATTTGGTATGCTTACGCGATAATAATACAAGAATCCATAGATAGAAGTGTGATTTTCAAGGGACCTTACGAATTAATTTTATTTTTACAAAAAATTTTGTGGTGCGTAAGTAATAGAGATACCTTCGATGGCTTTCTTTCACTGTCACGCACTTATATATCTTAAGAGTTGTTTATAATGGAGGCGAGCCAGCCCGGTAAGCGGGCTGAATTCTTTTGTTTTCTTTTCCCTGGGGGCGAGAGAACAAAAGAAGTCAGCCCGCTTACCGGGCTGGCTCGCCTCCATATAAACAGCCCCTCACGTCCCAATGCCCTGTGTCCCCTGGGTATACTCTTACACAAGCACACGTGCATTCATTCCATATCGTTAGAAAATACACAGGCATTCACGTCTTCTTTAGCTTTCTCTGATAAGGATATTAAACCATAGGCCACGTCTATCCACACTTCACCACATGCAATGGAGATCAATGGATCCTGAGGGTCGACGTCAGTAAAGAACTCAACCACTGATTCGGGGAGAGTAGGCCATGGTGTGTGTGGCCTAGTCTATAACAACTTCTGATGCTGTCCGTAATGGTAATAATAATGATAAATCAAATTAATGACATCCCTTTTATATTAGGTAATGTCAATATCAAAGATTATCACTGTGCTGGGCCTGGTCGCTGCTTTCAATGTAGGAACTTCTGGACGTAAGTTTAATTTATTTCTTTAAAAAACTTTTGGACGTAAGTTTTAAATAAGATACGGTGGCCATGCTAGTGGACTTGACAAAAGAAAACACCACAGTGACTGGTGGACCTTTTGTTCAGTTCACCCTCCTGGGAATGGTTGCAAACCAAGAACAGACAAGAAACTCTACCAATTAAGATGTTGCTCACATAGAATTCCTGTTGTAATCAAATCTACAAGAGTTATCTCCTAAAATAAATCAATCAGTTCAGTGAATAAGACATAAATAATATAAGTCTTTCCCCACAAAGTTTTGGCAATTTTTAACCAATATAAGATAAACAGTTTAAACAATACTACAATTAGCACCTTTCTGCATTCAATGGCGTTCAGGCATGCGATGCAGTCCGTCTAACGTTGTACCAGCAGTAGAGCTGCACAAAGTGTCCACCTTTACAACTCTTTTACGTAACAGTTAAATCGTGAAAACTCGGCTGCAACATTATTGTGATTTATATACATCGTGTGAATATTCCTGATTAAATTCGTATTGATTGGCATCAGATAAAGACATCAATTTTGCTAAAGCTCACATCCCCTTGTTACGTTTTGATGGAAGTGCTGAAGCAAAGCATTGTTGGCCTGATGAAGCTAAGGATTCCAATAATAACATCTGCAGGGATTTCAATCCCAATGCACCGATCTACTATGATATCCAAGACTGTAAAGGCAAGTATCGAAAGGTGAGATATTTGAAATTAAAACGACAATAAAAAATTGTAAGATAGGGATTGTTACGAAGATGTGTAGGCAGATGAAGATGTACACGTAGACGAAGTTGGCCATGGAGATGAAGATGGAGGTATAGACGGAGACGTGGAGACGAGTACGGAGACGGAGAGACGGAGAGACGGAGAGACGGAGAGACGGAGAGACGGAGAGACGGAGAGACGGAGAGACGGAGAGACGGAGAGACGGAGAGACGGAGAGACGGAGAGACGGAGAGACGGAGAGACGGAGAGACGGAGAGACGGAGAGACGGAGAGACGGAGAGACGGAGAGACGGAGAGACGGAGAGACGGAGAGACGGAGAGACGGAGAGACGGAGAGACGGAGAGACGGAGAGACGGAGAGACGGAGAGACGGAGAGACGGAGAGACGGAGAGACGGAGAGACGGAGAGACGGAGAGACGGAGAGACGGAGAGACGGAGAGACGGAGAGACGGAGAGACGGAGAGACGGAGAGACGGAGAGACGGAGAGACGGAGAGACGGAGAGACGGAGAGACGGAGAGACGGAGAGACGGAGAGACGGAGAGACGGAGAGACGGAGAGACGGAGAGACGGAGAGACGGAGAGACGGAGAGACGGAGAGACGGAGAGACGGAGAGACGGAGAGACGGAGAGACGGAGAGACGGAGAGACGGAGAGACGGAGAGACGGAGAGACGGAGAGACGGAGAGACGGAGAGACGGAGAGACGGAGAGACGGAGAGACGGAGAGACGGAGAGACGGAGAGACGGAGAGACGGAGAGACGGAGAGACGGAGAGATGGAGAGACGGAGAGATGGAGAGATGGAGAGACGGAGAGACGGAGAAAAAGTCGAAGATGAAGATGAAGACGAAGACGGGGACGGGAACGAAGATGTATATGGAGACGAAGAGGGTTACGGAAATGGAAACGGAGACAAAGACGAAGACGGATATTTTTTTCTGCAATGGAGGAATTTTAATTCTTCTTTAGTTTTTTAATTCTTGATACTTTCTTTATTAAGCTTATCTGGCGATTCTGGTACGGAAAACAAAACCCTTGTTTTTTTTATTGGGGAGCACATGACAACGACTGGGAACATATCACAATCAATTTCATCAAAAACAGTACTGGGAATTGGATACAAGACTCAGTGACGTGGTACCAGCACAGTGGCTGGTACACCAGGAGAAATAATGACACTAATCCTAGTGTCTATGTCGGCAAGAATTCTCATGGTAGCTATGACAACTGGTGTCATGGTAACGGATATCCTTGGCAGCAGGTACATCACTGTTCGCAACAACGCGTTAGTTGTTGTTGCTATATCTACAAACAAGCTATCACATTATATTGGAAAAATATAAGCACCACCAAAAGTGAGACTTAAGAATATTACGCACAGGAGCAAGGATGACACAGTTGGTTAGTGCGCGGCCTTCGGTGCGAGAGGTCCTGAGTTCGATCCCCAGTGACTTCACATCCTTGTTTCGACTTCTTTCCTTTCAGTGTAGCTTTAATTAGCTTTAAATACCCTTAAAACGGAGCACTGATGGAGAGAGGGGGTAGATGGCGCACCTTCGAACGCTTGATACATGAGCCCCTGGCTCGGGAGAATGGGCAACCACTCCCCGCGATTTCGTAAAGTAATAAAGTAAAACATTAGCTTTTTTTGCACAGTTTCTCATTAGCGCGCTGGATACTCTTATCTCTCTGCAAGACATTTCATTTTCTAGTAAGTTTCCAATCTGCTCTCTCACAAAGATCAATGTCATATACTTATTTGCACAAACATTGACCCTTTCAAAATAATCCAACCTAAAAGGTGAGACCGAAATGGCTCTTGGATAAAGTAGTAATATATAGATTTCCACATGTTTTATCTAAATTCGCTACATAATCGTGTTTGGAATGACCAAGATTTGTCTCAGTCGCTTTTTAAAACATCCACGTACACGGACTTCTGTTCTGTTCTATTCTGTTCTGTTCTGTTCTGTTCTGTTCTGTTCTGACTGTTCTGTTCTGTTCTGTTCTGTTCTGTTCTGTTCTGTTCTGTTCTGTTCTGTTCTGTTCTGTTCTGTTCTGTTCTGTTCTGTTCTGTTCTGTTCTGTTCTGTTCTGTTCTGTTCTGTTCTGTTCTGTTCTGTTCTGTTCTGTTCTGTTCTGTTTTGTTTTTCTTCAGCAAAAATCAACGTGTGAGTTGAGTGATGTATGCAAAATATTTATTGTAGAGGTAGTGAATATGAGTGTCAGCAGAAGAATGATCACTACCTGAATCTGTTGTGAGGTTATTTATTATTTATGTATTTATTCAGTGAAATTCGTCAATTACCGCAGTAAAGATAACCACCATGCACATATCCGAATAACCAATATCCCGAAAAGTTTGTAGCATGTGTTTGGTCTCACATATATTTATTTACTTTTGTTTCAGTATTTTTACCAAGATTATTGTCCTGGAGGGTGTGGCTATTGGGATGATTCCCGTAACGATATGAATGGAAGACATTGGATTCCACACAACATTAAACATGTTTCTGAGGTAAACAAGAAATTATATTTGGGCTGCTAAATGCAATCAACCAACCAACCAATCACCGACCAAACAATCACCCAACTAACCAATCAACCAGGCCAACAAACCTAGCTACCAACCGACCGACCGGCCGACCGACCGAACTACCGACTGACCAACAGACCAACCAATCAACCAACCAACCACCCAGCAAACCATCCAACTATTCAACCAGCCAGCCAGCCAGCCAGCCAACCAACCAATCATTCTCCCCCATGTTACGAGAGTTTTTTCTCAGGGTTCTCCGGTTTTTCCTCCCTCAGCAAAAATCAACATTTGAATTGAGTGTTGTATGTAGTGTAGAGTATATTGAATGTAGTGTCAGTGAGTGTGAATGAGTCTCGGAGATATTAACAGTAATGCTACTCTGAAATCCGAGGATAAACAAAAAGATTTGATTTCTTTTTGACCAACCAACCAACTAACCAACTAACTAACTAACTAACTAACCAACTAACCAACTAACCAACTAACCAACTAACCAACTAACCAACTAACCAACTAACCAACTAACCAACTAACCAACTAACCAACTAACCAACTAACCAACTAACCAACTAACCAACTAACCAACTAACCAACTAACCCACTAACCCACTAACCCACTAACCAACTAACCAACTAACCAACTAACCAACTAACCAACTAACCAACTAAACAACTAACCAACTAACCAACTAAACAACTAAACAACTAAACAACTAACCAACTAACCAACTAACCAACTAACCAACCAATATCAGCTAACCAACCTAGCCTTCCAACCAAAAAGATTAACGCGTGTTACAATATTAATCCAGCTCCAATTTGTTTGCCTATTTTAAGGTAACTGGCCATGTTGCTAAAAGAATCACTGGAGAGAAGTATTTTTCCGACACAAAACTCAACAAGTGTAGTGGGGGTGACTCGCGATGTCTTCGTGGCACGTGTGGATGTTGGCGAGACAATCAGCACACGTTTCCTGCTCCCTATTGCAGCTCGTAACCAACGAAGCCCATATTCATAGAAATATAATTTTCGTTGTGGATATCGATCTAGAGACTTTTGTTTAGTAACAGAAGCAGAATGGCCGATTGCCTTATTGTGCAATAGAAATAAAAAATATAACTTGTTCAAAATGCACAACTATGACTATAAATTATATATGAAGCAATTATTGGATGAGGTCGAGTAGGATATGGGGAATTAACACAAATTATTTTTGAAAATAATTCTTTCTCAGTTGTGCTTTGTTGACAAGAATACATGTTGTTGTTGTTTTCCCGCTTTTGGCATGAACCGCATAAATTAGCGTGACGTCATACCGCAAGCTAATTTTCATATTCGAGAAAATTACGTCGTAACTTCGAATAATGGTTTTCAACATTTTCATAACTCCAAATTTGGGCAACTAGCCGGCGACTACGGTAATTTATCCGGTGGCTCTTAGCCAATCAAAACTCTTGAATTATTTTCAAAATATAATAAACAACCATTAATTGACGGCTTTTCAAAGGTTCGATTTATCAAAGGTAATTTTTCCATTTTTTGATCAAGAAATAATCGGTAATGGCTGCCTTGAAAATCATGAGATAAAAATATTGCATCTAAAGTACACAGTTGCAAATTCATAGAAACAAGCTAAGACAAAGTTAGGTAACATCGTGAAAGAAGCTTAGCTTTGCTCTGTTGGAACCTCATGGACTTCCAACCCCTCTCCCTACTTCAGGATTTGATGGGCATATCTCTTCTTTGCCAACTTTCTGGGAAAGTACTCCCATATATTTTCGTCGGGAATTTGAGTAACTCAAGCTATTTTTACTCCTAATTTTTACCCATGAAAGACACTTTGTAATAGGGGATTTGCATGATGGCGTCATATACTACATTTACCAGAATGCTTTGCCCACTTTCTTTTGTAAAACAAGACGCATATAGTGCGTTTATTCGTGCCCAAGTGGAAGTCAGTCTGGCATGAGAATGAGCTAGGCAGTAGGACATCGCTCATACCTGCCTAATTATAGAAATTTAGTTCGGCTCCCTGTGACATCAAACAAACTGTGTCAAACAAATTGAAGCTGTTCAAAGAAGATCTGCACGTTTTGTGAAAAACTGCTGGGAACGTAAACCAGGGGTTGTAACAAACCTTCTAAATGATATGGACTGGCCCCCTTTACAGAACAGAAGGAAAAACGCACGACTAATGATGTTCCACAAGACCCTCCATGGCGAAACCCAGATGAGTTTCCAAATTGTATTAAGAGAAAAAACCGCCAATTAAGATCATAACACACGGACAAATTTATAGAAATAAAACCGAACACTGAAACATATAAGAACTCATTTTATTGTAGAACAATTAAAGATTGGAACTCTTTACCAAATAGTATTTTAGAAATTCAAAAATCAATCACTTTTAGAGATGCAATTAGAGAAATTTAATTTATAATACGCATCATTATTTTTAATTTAATTTATTTTTATAATTATTCATTTTTATTTAAATTGTTGTATATACATTTATATAACACATCCTGCTTATAGGGGCTGTCCACCCAGGATAGATATCTCCAATACAAGCATATTGGGGGCGTTCCTTGTTTTGCTGTGGGTGGATAGCCCTTGTAAGGTAGGATGTCTTATTATCTTGATTGGATGTCTTGATATTTTATTATTTTATTATTATAATTTGTAATTTATTATTATCATTATTTTATGTCTCGCAGTGATGGCTCCCCCTTGCGAGACTAATAAAATGTAGAAGTAGATGTAGACATCGTTTCGCCTACTATCTGCAGTACATCAGTCAACTCTCATATTATGGACACTCCAGTATAACGGATACCGCACTACTACGGAAAGAAGCTAAATACCCGACATAGAAATATACGTACGAGGGCGCATTAGAAAATATCTTGAAAAATGAATATGCATGTCTTAATGGCAGTTTAGTCACGTTTTGAGTTTGGTACTGAATTAAGCGGAATATTTCAGTGTCCATGCTTCGCCGGCAAGCTGATTTGAACTCATGGAAGTATCGGTCTCGATCCCAAATTTCCAATGAAGAGGCTTAAATTCAGTTACCTTGGTTTAGACTCACGTGAAGCTGCTATAACGCAATGACTGTATTTATAGTGCAGTTTAAAATGGAGTTTAGGTTATTACAGCCGAAATCATTGCATCGCGACCTGCAAGTCACACCAAGATCGCTTTGATTTTGTTCTTTTCTGCGATCTAACAATAGGCAGGTCACAGAAAATACCAAAATCAACACAACTTAGCGTAATTTGCAGGTCGCGATGCAACGATTTCGGCTGTAAATGTCCATGGCTCGTGAAAAATCCTGCATGTTTTCTTATGAACCTTTCTGGAACGTGCGCTACCTCGTTTTCATGCCTGCCTCGTTTTCATGGCACATTCTCGACTACGACGATAGACTTATAGACAGCAACAAGTGATAATATGACGAGTATGCGCGAACCGCTGGACGGAAGTGGCCTCAATTACGGTTTTAGCACAGGTAACCCAGGCTAATTACTTGTAAAGAAGAAATATGTGTAATAAATATGGCTTCCCCTCAACTGTACAATTTACCTCTGAAATTGTGGAAATAAAGCTTAGAATTTAAGAAAACAAGTTTACTTACCGTCTCGTCTTGATATTTGTCGATTTTGTGCATTTTTAAGCCATTTTTAGGTACCCCCTCCCGTTCCCCTACGTAAAAAATTCCAAGTTTTGGAATTTTTTACGTAGGGGAACGGGAGGGGGTACCTAAAAATGGCTTAAAAACGCACAAAATCGACAAATATCAAGACGAGACGGTAACTAAAGTAAACTTGTTTTCTTAAATTCTAAGCTTTATTTCCACAATTTCAGAGGTAAATTGTACAGTTGAGGGGAAGCCATATTTATTACACATATCTCTTCTTTACAAGTAATTAGCCTGGGTTACCTGTGGTTTTAGCCTAACTTAGGGCTGCCTCTTTCATAAATAGAGTCGTATAAAGTCTCCCCAAAGTTTTTCGGAGCATTACAGTCGAGTGCAAAACTAAGAACAGCTAGAAATTATCTTTTCAAAATTATCCATTTGTCCAAGGCAATAGAAGTTGGAGACATGCGCAGATGTTATCACTTGCTGCTCTTATAGACTGATAGAAAGCCTAAACCTAGACTCGTGCCGCCCTACGGCCTGGGCAGAGTAATAATTAGTGCCAATTGTTCGACTTTTCTCAAGATGGATTAAAAATAGACCTCTATGAGGCCATGTGGTTACTGGCCTCAAATCCAAATATAGATATAGACACATTTCAAGGCCTGTCCCTGGTTGGGGGTGGGGATAGGGGTTTACTTCGACTAATGCATACACACACACCGACTTTGTCCTAGTGCACTTGGTAAGTTTATTTAAATTTCGACATAAGCAAAATGAAAAACTGAAGTACTATATAAAGTGTACCAGAACCGTATTGAGAAATATAAATTATGTTCAACCTGCCTTCGCATCTTTAACAAGTAAATGTACATTGTAAACACGGCTGGAAAACAAAATTTCGATCAAACATGTAAGTTTTGTTGAGAAATTGCCTTAACCAAATCAACAATAAACCACACTTCAAGATAATCTTGAATTTTACGAGGTCAAAAACAAGACGACGTTTGGCATTTTTAGTATTACAATGTCAATCATGGCCTAGAGCCAAATAGAATTCTTATCATATTAAAGTAATAAAAGGACAAAAGCAAATACTAACAACTGCAGAGAGAGAAATTGACTAATTAGATATTATTATTTCCGTTTCTGTGCGCGCGTTGCCGGATAACCTCTAAAAGTTGCTCGCAAATGTCTAGCACTTTTTATGTTTTATTCATCGATACACATACATGCGTAGTCACTAATAATAGCAGTACCACAATTACAATATTCAATGTTCGTGTCTGGAAAATCGGCCACAGCTTTCGTGCACGATTTTACACAAGGGCATTCGGAATAGTTTGCTTATCAAATGTCACATTGTTGAAATTTCTGCTGTTATTGCTTAACCCGTTATAAGTCTTCGGAAATTGATTTTGAGTCCCATTGCCGGGATTGTTTATTCCCCGAAAGCAGTTATTTGTCTCTCGCAGGAAGTTTTGTGTCCCTTGGCTCAGAGTTTTTAGTCCCCGAGGAGAGTTCATACTATTCTCTTCTTCGAGGAGGCTTTTAAAGCTGATCCCACTCGAATTGTCGTTGATGCTAAACACCCGGGTAAACATAGAGAAATAATTCTTATGAGACATTTTACGGGCAGAGAATCTCTCAAAAACACATAATAAACCTTACAACTAGCACATCAAAAGCGCTCTACAAATTTGCTGAAGACTGTGCCTGATTCACTGTGCCTGATTCACAACAAACGGAGTTAAATACTTACCCGAACTGATACGTAACTCCAGAAGTCGAAACGAAATGGCACTTTCCGACGACGATCCGAACATTTTTCTTCTTACTGACAAACCCCGTGGCATGGTATCTACGACTTTCACAGGATCAATACCACGTTTATCGAGAACTGATCAAACGTTTCTTCTACAGATATATTTATGAACTAAACTCAACAGTTTGGTCTCAAAACGTAGATCTATAACCACATCTTTCGGACTGACACTTCGCCTCTACTTCGGAGATTTCCGAATTTCGCTCACTCACACGCATGAAGCCCATAGTATCTACGACTTTCAAACCTTTCGTCTACAGATATATTTCTGAACTAAACTGCACGGTTTGGTCTCACAACGTATATTTATAACCACAAACCTTATATTTGATTATTAATAATCGACTTAAACGCTCTCAGGCCGGCACACGTAGTTCGCGTATCTTTCGGCTTGACACTTCGCCTCTCCTTCGGAGATTTCCGAATTTCACTCACTCACCCGAATTTTACTCACTCACTCATGAACCCGATGACATAGTGTGTTAAAGCCAGTAACCACAAAAATTTGAATAAGAAAGAAAATTCGTAAAGGATTCTGGTAGTTGTCATAAAATGACACCATCGTGCAAATGTCCTATTTATTGGGCTTCCTGTGCTTGTACCGGGCTTCCTGTGTCATCGCAGGACAACAAGCTCGTGACCAACTGTTTTGTGACTCGTGGCTGTTTAGAAATTTTTGTTATTTTCAACTTTTACCCCAGCAAATCGATGCGAAGATCTTCATTACTGCATAACCATTTCAACTACACACTCAAAAATGCTCCAATAGTCAATCTGTTGGAGACTTAAAAGGCAATTTAATCGAATTTAAAAAGTAAATTGAAAATCGTTGTGATGCCACGAGCGGCCATTCAACTAGCAGTTTTGATTCTTGCTGTCCCTCTGCAATATTTTATCTGCAAATGGACTACTCCTTCCGCCGGAGAAAGAGATATTCTAATGAGAAAGTAAGTATGTCTTTATAGGAAGATGTAGCAATCTGATTTTGATGAAAATAAGTAATTGCGAGTGAATATACGTACTATAAGCTTAAGTTGTATAAATACAGCTCTTTTCAAGTTAAAAAGAAATATATAAAGCTTGACTAAGTTTGCAATGTACATATGCAACAATTAGTGTACAGAAGTGAAGTTCTTTAGGTAGCTATGCAATTGTTTCATATTTATATCAATTTAAACTGACATTTGGTTTAAGCTTATATTCTTCCCTTCGAATTAACTTTTAATTTTCTCCACTTTACATTCTAATATCATTAAGACTGAAAACTGGCAACCTTCTTGATTGATTTATAAGTGGTAATGGTTCAATGCTCATCTTTCACTACTGTGGACTCGGTTCAATTTCTGACTGATCTGACTTGCCATACATTCATGCATGTCTGAGTTAAATGATCTTGCACTACTGCTATGGTCCAGTGTACGAGTCCCGGCTGGGACACTGGATCATATATAAGTTAAGTTTGTTTGATGTGTTGTTCTTTCCCTTGTTACTAGGGTTTTTCTCTGGGTAGTTCATGTTTTCCTCCCTATATAGGCCTCTGCAAATATCAACATGTAGAATTGAGTCTGATGTTTGTAAAATATTTGTGTCCCCTAATTAGTGCACATTTATTTAGCACTAGAAGGCATGAACACTAGAGTAAACAGTATTACATACTGCCATGAGGTTTATTCTCTGTTTTTTCCTCATCAAAAATCCATGTCATCAATCATGTTGTGCACATACGTGTATAGAATTGTGAATGTAGTGGCTGTTAAGTTACTAGTCAGAATAGTGTGATTGCCACTGAAAAGCCCCTGGGAGTACCAATTAAATATAGTTTATGTCCTTTTTTATATTTATTTATTTATTTATTTAGGTTGACTCAATCCCTGACCCTTTTCAGTAGTGGAGTACTGGAATGGGAAAAATGGAAGGAATGGGTGATTCATTTTATGTCAAGGTTTGATGATAAAGGAGAGTGTCCTGCCAATGAGGTTATCAAGTATCGCAACCCATCTGATCACTTTGGTGGTTCAGCAGAACCACGTAGTCCAAGACCTTCTGACATTAAGTTGAGAGTGGGACAAGTTGTTAGACACAAAAAGTGGAATTACAGAGGAGTAATTGTTGGCTGGGATGAGAAATTGAAAGTATGAAAGTGTATTAGGGGGTGTTTACATGACACTAGGATCATTCTAGCACTAGGATCATCCTAGCAGGCAAATCATCCTACCTGCTATACATTTACTGCATTCTGTTTAGCAGGATCCTAGTATCTGAAGCGAAGACATGCCAAATTTCCATGTAAACAGAATGCAGTAAATGTATAGCAGGAAGGATAATTCGCACTAGGCGCTAGGATCATCCTAGTGCGAGGATGATCCTAGTGCCATGTAAACACCCCATTAGTATAACAGTAAAGGGTTTCTGTGATGAAAATCATTCAAAATTGGAAATGAGGTGAAATTGGATTGAAGTTGTCTGTAGGGCCTAGATAATCATCAAGCAAAATATTTTCCTCAAAGTGATTGCTAAAGATTATATGATATTATTTTTGGTATCAAAAATGGATGCCAGAGTAGATAATGTCTTCTAAACCCAAGTTTCATGGCAATAATTTTCTTACCATGCAAATTGAAAAACTGTGGGCACCTAGAAATATTTCAGGAATGTGTCTGTTGTTTTTGGCCATTCAGAAATGATTCTCTAACCACAAAGATAATGATCAAGTTTCTGATTGGTTGAGAGACATACAGTACTTCTAGGTGCCCATGGTTTTTCAATTTTCACAGTAAAATGGAGAATAATTCATTTAATATATTTTAAGAGAGTAGTTCTTAATATTCATTATAAATAATTGCCACTTTGAATTAATTAGTTTCCAATTTTGACTGTTTTTCTTCAGAACTTCTTTCTCTGCTAATGTTTTTATTTCTACTTTTAGGCACCTGACTTTTGGAGAGCTTCTAACCATCCGGTTGATAAACCAGTAAGTGTTACATTATAAGTAAATTTTGGTCTGAAAAATGGAGAGGAGGAGGGGAGAGATTAGAGGAAGGGATGGAGGGAAAGGAGGAGAGAGGGATGGAGCAAAGATGGAAGCGACAGGAGGGACAGGGGACAGAGGGAGAGTGTATATATTTTGAATAGTACATTTTCTGGCATATATGTTTTAATAATTTTCAATGAATGATTAGCTTGTAATGTTGCTTTTAGCACTGGAAAGACATGCCAAACTATGCTGTTCTTGTGGATACAAGAGATAGACCAGAGAGCCAGATAACTTATGTTCCTGAGGAAAATCTAGAAGTTATTACAAATACCAAGGTTGGTTTCCCTGTGTTGTTAGAATATGAAAAATGCTGGTGTTTTATTACCACCATTTGCATATGTAATTACATACCCTACTAGACAAAGTCTCAGTTGACTTAGAACTGGTTAGAAGGCTACCATAAAGCAAGCAAAAATGTTAATTCAGACTTATTGGTGAAACCTCCACTTCTGTCTGAAAATTGAGTGGGATTTTTGGTAGCCCGTCAACCAATTCCCAATCAGGACTTAAGTCTGGTGGGGTGTATAATTTATTATTAAAACTGTTGACCATGGTTCAAACTAGTGATACAGTATAAGTTTACATAAGCACTGAAGGAGCATGTGCAGACTTAATGTTGCTCTGCTCATTAAGCCGTGGCTGCACGGGCAATTTTTTGCTTGCACAAGCGACAATATTTTTTGACATTTTCAAAGTTATAATTTCGTACACCATATTTGTTTATGAAAACCAGTCCTTCTTGTCATGCTGCCTTTATCAGCAGCTTTTGCTACCAGCATTTGTCCCTTGTTTAGCTATTACGTTGGTGATGTAAAAAAATCTCATCGCCTTTTCAAGCAAAAAATCGCTCGTGTAGCTGCGGCTTTAATCTGTTTATGTTGTTTGTAATTATGTTACTAGTGAGAACCATGTCTTAAATTGTATGATGATGAGATGTATGGATAATGAGTTTTAATAATAATATAGTTATAAAAAGGAATGTAATTTGATGATGATGATGATGATGATGATGATCAAATTGTTTTATTAATTTATAGATTATACATGAGGATGTTGAAGAGTATTTCTCAGAGTTTGATGGTGCACAGTATTTACCAAGGCCATGGTTAAGGAAAGTCTATCCCCATGACTAGAATTTGAATCAAAATGCACATAAACACTTATAATAAACCAATTTATATTAATTGCTAGTCATAAACTATAAAAGTTAGCCAGTAAATGGCAAAATGCATGGCTTATAGAGTCACTGTTGTTGAAAATTAACAACCAGACTGGTATAAATTACTACATACAAGAAGTTTCTTTTAAGATGTATGTATCTTATTAGATTTGCTATAAGACTTGGCATACAAAAATTGTGACAAAGTAAAATTTTAGCAATAACTGTTGCAATTTTTGCAACCTCTGAACCCTGTTAGATTTTGTTTGACTGTGTAATGATCTTAAGCATTGGTGTTGGGAGATCATACAAAACTGACACGTTTGATCAAATAACATAAATTGTGGTACTAACAACAATGAATACTGAAAAGTTGAAGTATCTGCAAGTATGCAATTTTTTGTATTGTCCAAATTCTCTCTTCTAATATACATTGGTTTAGCTAAAATTTTATTGGACATACACACAGCCTTTGAAAAGTTATCTTAATCAAAACAAAAATCCTGATTTTCCAGTTAATCAGTACTGAGTTTGTTAGAGTAGATTTCGTATGACTGTGAAAACGGCACCACATGGTCACGGCACGGTTACGGCAGGAATAGTCCCCTTCACCGCACAGTCCTCTGCACTATCTTGAAAGGTAGCCATGTCTTTGCATCGAAGCGAGACGAACAGTGAGCTTGCAATGATAGAGACCTGTGAATAATTGTCCTATAGGTGTTAAAAAAGGTATATATTATTGCATGCTCACCGTTCATCTCGCTTCGATGCAAAGGCACGGCTACCATTCAAGATGGCGCAAGGAACTGTGAAGGGGACTATTTCGAATGCTTTTATAGACAACACGGCACTGACACGGTTACGGCACGGCGTAGTACGTTTCACACTCATACGAAATCTGCTCTAGTATTTTGACAGCTTTAGAAGACTGTACACATGTATGCATGTCCACAATAGTAGCTAAGCCACTGATATGTAGAGGACTGTAAGATGTAGCCTGCATAGCAAGTGTTTCTTTGAGGGGATTGGGTTTCCTGTGGTACAAAAAGCCTTGTCTTTGGATACACAGGAAACCCAAATCTCTCTCCCTTTCCCCTCAGAGAAACAGCTGCTATGCAGACTATGTAAGATGTCAGTCTTTGCGGTACTATCTACAGGTCAATAATTATTTCAGTGAAATATATTTATCAAGAACCTTTTGAAGGTTGACATTTGAATCATGTTGCTATAGTGACTACAGAAGTAGAAATACAAAATTGTAATTAATTTTGTCATAGTTACCGGGTAATAGAGGGGACTGGTTATGAAACCTGGCAAACTTCAAACGACCATCTCTTTGTTCGACTTTATAGCTTTGATTTTGTTGAAGTAATTTGTAGTCTATTCTGTGTTTTTTTTAGACCCAGAAAGTTTCTTTCTTCTGTCGTAGTTGAAGGGAAACATACTCTTTCATTGGGTATCTTACGGTAGCACAGGAAAGAGGGGATCAGGAAATATGAAGGAATACAAGGACTGGGAACGAAATGAGCCCTTACCCTTTGACATTTCATACCTACACACCCAGAATCCTTTGGTAATCGTGAACAATCTGCACCGTACGGTAAGTGGTCGGTAACTCTGTTCGTCGACCACTTACCGTTACCTTACCGACCACTTACCGTTACCTTACCGACCACTTACCGTTACCTTACCGACCACTTACCGTTACCACTGAGTTGAGGTTTTCCCTTTCTTCTTCTTTATCATCGTCGTCCTTCAGCGCATGCTCAAACTTGTTACTCGACGGGTTTCGCGTAAACCATGCCAGTTGGTCTCCAGTTATGCTAGCTGTCACTATTCTCTTGATATTCTCAAAGGAGTTTTAATGTTTCAGTATGACAGATTTCGAAAAGGATTATGGTAGTTTATTTTCATGGGATCCATCCTAGAGACAAATAGCCGACTTTCGAGATACACTTGTCTTGCCACATACAAGGCCACATACAAAGGAATCAAGATGAGGCTACGTGTATAAAGGTCAGTCATTCGTAACAAGACAAACGTTTTAGCATGTAGCCTCGTTCTAAATCCGCCTTAGTACGTGGCAGGTGAAGCATATCTCGCAACTGGACTATTGTTTTGTTTGTCTCTTTTCCAGTCTTCTTCCCGTTCCTTACCACAGGAAGACCACTAAAGGAGTTGCGTGTAGGTGAAGCTAATAATAGAGAACCAAATTCTACTGTTGATATGTCACTTGTAATACTAGTATATGTAACTGGATTACTGAGTTCCGTGTGTGGAATGTGAAGTTCGTTGTAATGCATGATGTCCTAAAATTGTTAATAAACTGTCATCTTTCTACAAGGTGACGCCTTTTTAAATCACTAGTAGTGCTACGAAGTATAATGGTCACCGGAGCTCTACTACGACTATGAGTGCTGTTATCTAGATTGTTACCTTTGGTTGGCGGGTGGAAATTACTTCCAGTCATATTAACTGCCTAGCTTTATCCAAAAGAAGAAGTGGTAAATGACTTTTTTTAGTTCTACTATCCTAAATAGCCGGGACAGAGGATTAGCGTAGCGGCACTCCCGCCCTAAATTTCTAAAAATAATAATTGCGGGAAGATTGGGTGGGGGGAATCACAGCTTGATCTGACTGTAATCTTGTCATTAAGGTGGCTAGTTCAAACTAAAAGACTTGTTATTGCTGTCAATAATGCTTATTAATACCAATTACTGCTAATTCACTTTATTCTTTCTAAATAATCAGTTTCTTTTCAAATATAACTGATGACTTATATCATTTTGAACTTTACGAGTATAAGTAGATTCCATTCTCCCGGCCGTGCGTTGCACAGATGACGTCAAATTGTGGTGAGAATAGAAAAGTACCCCAGGAAAAGAAATCGAATGGCGTAACTGTTTCAACGCATTTTGACCTCTTCGATCTCTGTGCATCTATTAGACTTACAGACCCACGGAAAATGCAATCTACTTGTTATATATTCAACTGACGTTATCATCACGTGGTTCTCGTGGTTCAATCAGAGCGTGCGCAATATAATAATTATTATATAAACTCTCACCTTCCCTAGTTATCACATTGGGGAGCTGGAAAGGTGTGACTGTTTCGCCAACATCCACAATAAAATATGAGACCAACACAACGCCAATTGACTCCAGCACAGCTGTTGAGTTTGGTATTGGCAAAATACTTCTCGACTTTGAACCTTTTTGAAACTCGTCCAGTCACCTAAAGACAAGAACAATACTATGAAAAAAAATTTTTGGCTAGTTTTTAATGTAACTTTTTAAACTTTAAAAAGTAATTATTGATAAGGAAGACGTGTCTTTTAAATCTAACCCAGCCATATATGCTGATGTGATACTTTTTATAAAACCAAGTCACGCATCATGTTACGAGTAACGCCGGCCACTAAGCTTTTTGCGGATCCTTAGGACGACAATAACTAGTAAGGAGTAGAACACTTTCTCACTAGTAATAGTTTACAAGAGACAGTACAGAAGCTTAAGTGACGATACAGTGTTAGCCTCAAGGAAATGTTGCCCAAGTATATCTTGTAGTGGTACTCAAAATAACTGGAATACCTGTTCGGTAGCGCAAATTTCCAGATCCTAAGTACCTATTTCTCGAAAATATACAATTCTTTCCTGGACCGTTAATTTAAGCTAGAGGAAAAAGAATGCCCGAGCTACCGTAAACTTGCCTGTAAAATATTAAAAATGGAAAATAACGTGCGCTTCGAGAAACACTTTGAATCATGAATCATCATGTTTAAAACATTTTGAACTGAATCATGAGCAATATACACCTATTTCACCTGGGCCTGTGTGCCAACATGTTCTTGTCATAGTTAGACCGGCGCCGGCATGAAGGATCTTCCTGTGGCTGGAACGTTTTGGCACATGGGTCCCGGCACCGCAACTCAAGCATGTTAAGGCCTGGGTCATTGGGCCGAACTAAATAACCTAAAATTGCAATATCTCTACCAATATTAATTGTACTTAGATATAATTTTGGCCCATAGTCATAATCAGGTTCCTTAACATTTTTATTTGTGTATGGTCAGAATTCGGAGGTCACGTGACCTATAGGATGAAAAAATATTAATTTGAAAATGGGCCGGTGAAAATGCATTTAATGAAGACTGTTTTTGATGTGTAACTGTTAAGGACATCTAGATAAGTTAGAAACTGCCTGGAATGGATGACTTCATTTAAACGGTGAGAAGTAAGATGCAAATTTGTAAATACCTGGTTTGGTCACGTGACCTCTTTTACCAAATATCTCCTTAACAATCAATGATGGACCACCATTCCAGGCAGATTTTGAAAGACAACCCCAAAAGTCATAAATTGGCATCTATTCTATTATTTCACTTTACGTCTCTATACGGCCCATTTTCCATTGAATTTTTGTCATTTTCTATATTACGTAGATGGTCACGTGACCAAGCGTTCCCCATTTTGTCAATGAGAATTTTTCAAAATCGACCAATTCTAACACGTCTCCAAGTTAGAAAGCGAAATGTTCAATATTTCTCTTGAAATGTAAAAAAATACCATTTTATGCTAAATAAAGGCCTGACCCAGGCCTTAACATGCTTGAGAAGTTTTTTATAACTGCGTAGAATATTTTCAATTCAGTGCTTTCTATTTTTAGGGTTTGGGGAGGATATTTTTCTTGTTTTTTTTATATACTTTAGTCAAGGCGGGTACCTCGCATGGGACTTCGTGTCCCGTTTGCACCCACCTCTTGGACAGTGCCTTTGTTTTACATTAAATTTTGTTTTGTTGTTTTTCTACCTTTTCTATTTTTGTATTTTAGTTATGTTTCTGCAGCAAGTTTGTCCAATAGAGTCGTGAAAAAAAACAACAACAACAACGTTGTCGGTGAAAGGTCTAAAGCCTACGTGACTCGCCCGAAGGGGAGTATGGGTAGAAATTACTAAACATAGAAAAGGCACATGAATATCAACACGGCAATTCACAACTATATATCTTGACCTACCTTACTATACAACAAAGCACTTGAGTTGTTGATGTTACTTGAAAAGTCGAGTCCAAATCCGAAAATCGAGTGAGGTTTTGAAACTACCCATACTCCTTTTCGGTCTAGTCGCGTGATCTTTAATATACCTCTTACCCAATAACCTTATTTCGACCTTATTTGAAATAGGTGTATATAGCTTCCAAATTTCGAAAATCGAATAAATATGCCATGGAACGGGACCATGACGAAAATGCAGAGTATACTAGTGTAAAGTTTGCAGCTCTTAAATACAAATTTCTCAAAAAGTATTGACACTATTAAATTTTGATAACTTATTACTAAGCGGGGCATTCTCTTCACTTTAACCAAATCTATTTGTCCAGAGCTTTGAATTTCAATTAAGTTATGTTTTTAAAACGATTTTTCTTCTATTAAACAACTTACCTCAGAAACGTGTCTTATATTGTGAGGAATCCAATGTATTCCTTTGTCATCATTGCGAAAGTCTTCCCAATACCCACAACCTCCAGCACAATAATCCTGAAGTACAACATATTTGGTTAAAAGAACATTCACTGTTAAGACGGCGAAATACGAGACACAAAAACCCTCAAATTGTCGCGCAACATTGTTGCGTTGCAGGTTTTTGATCGATGTTGCGCGTTTTTCGCCTCGCGATCTCAACTTTTCACGCAACAAAAAATTGAGATCGCGAGGTGAAAAACGCGCAACATCGATCAAAAACCTGCAACGCAACAATGTTGCGCGACAAGTTGAGTGTTCTTGTGTCTCATATATTTCGCCGCCTTTAATAGACAACTATATTTACACTGAGAGAGTGACACATAACATGGTTAAATACTGAAAACCTTACGGTCCTCTTGTTCTAGCTAACTCAAGGAAGCAGGTCAAAGCAAGTTTTTTTTTCATCCACGCCACACGTTGAATTTCATGCGGGTATTTTTCATGTACCGCGCAGATCATGTAGGTCAAAGCCCCCACCAGTTCGTCTCTTATATAACTAGCTAGTCCTCGATTCAGATGATAAACGAGCGACAGAATAATATCACTGCCTTTCAGAGGAAGTTCAGTCTTATACCTGCTCACAGGCAGAACCCCAAGCATCACATCGGTTGTCATAGCTACCATGACCAATCTTGCCAACATAGACACTTGGATTGGTTTCAAAATTCTTTCTTGTATACCAACCACCATGTTGATGCCACGTCACTGAGTCTTGTTTCCAGTTCCCAGAACTGTCTTTGATGAAGTTGATGGTGATGTGTTCCCAGTCGTTGCCATGACTACCAAATATCCAAAAGCAAGTAGGTTGTTTTCCATATACCAAATCCACCAAACGAGCTGCGCAAAGAGAATCTTTTAAACATCTTAACTAAAACATGATATGATTGGAATTAGGACGGCATATACCTGGAGACAGTTTATATGAAAGAGCTTTGAAACCGAAGCAAACAAAAGACAAAACTTGCTGGTCTGATCTTGTGGAGTTATAAGAGAACAAAAAAAGTTCCTTTAGATTATGTAATTCAGTTATTGGGGCGAGAAACGAGCGATAGAATAATATGCTTTGATTCCTGAATATGAGTTAAATACTCAATCAGGGCTCAGGTCCACAAGTTGCTCGGCAACTTTTGAGGACTTTGAGCAGCTTTTCCGATCTCGGGCAACTGGTTTTCTTTCGAGCAACTTCAGTTTTTCTTTTGAGCAACTTCTTTCTGTTTTTAATTATTTCCACAAGCAAATTAAACCGGCAGTCTTTTTTCGCTTTATATGAATCATATAACACGTAAATAGCATATAGTATTAAACTAATAGGGCTCAGGACTGGGGTAGCCTCGTGGAGGAGTGGTCTATCTGTGTTTATTTTAAAAGGCCTTTAGGCGATTCAGTGAGTCAGCGGTTACTTTACTAAACTTAAAAATGTTGAGCAATACACGACTTTCATATGGCCGCTGCTAATTAGCATAAATAATGAAAAATTACTATGTCTGGAACTGTATCAACTTGAAATTATTAAGATTGTTGATTTTGATAATTTGTGCAATTTTCAAAACAAAACATTAAATCCTTGACAAGATATGGGGATTTAAAATTCTGAAAATGCACCAAAACGAGGCTACCAAGGCTTTTTATCAAAATTATACATACAAAACTCTCTATTTTTGACAGCGCATAACTTTTTTGATATTGAACCAAAAGTGATGAAATTTTCTGAAAATATTTGTCTTGAAGTAATTTCTCACATAGCATTGATAATTTCTTGCACAAGGCCCTCATTTTCTCTACTGGAAAAAACTGAATTATGAAAGTGGTCTATGAGAGAGTGGCTCCTGACAAAGATTCAAATCCTCTGAAGATATTAGGTAAAGCGGGAACCATGCAGATTGAGTTTTTACTCTGTTCAAAATTGTATATATGAGAAGTTAATTCCATAAAGCTTGCCCTTTAACTAAGAAAATATTGTTTATTCCTGTTAACGAAATATTAAAGCTAAAGGTGTAGCGACAGTATGAAAAAATTAAAATCAGAAAAATCTTCTTTTGTTTGGATAATTAGCATCTTAGTTATTATATAGACTATATACGAAAAGTAACATTGTAGCCACTTTAAGGTTTTCGAGAAACTTTTGAGCATCTTTTAAGTGAAATCGACAAACTGAATCGAATTTGGAGCAGCTTGTGGACAGCCTTATACTCAATGTAACTGAAAAAAAACCCTACAGCGGTATAATTTGTCTGTACATGTCTCCTGCATAGGTTATTGGCCGTCTAAAAGCTTGGTTTCTTTGGATCCGGCGCTACTAATCGCCAGCACAGTTCCATATGATTGAGCCACTTTGATCCTTGATCACATTTTTCAGCGATCGTAGATCTAGAGATCATATGTAGAAACCAAGTTAAACTTTCGATATTCATACTCGCAGGTTTTTTTAATTTATTTTAATTTTACTTTTAATTTAGATCATCTTGGCTCACCTTTCTGTACTTGTCCTGACAATCCTTGACATCATAGTAGATAGGAGCGTCTTTGTTAGAATCATAGTAGTCAGATATCATAGTAGATAGGAGCGTCTTTGTTAAAATCACGACAAATGTTATCATTCGAGTCCTTGGCTTCGTCAGGCCAGCAGTGACTTGCTGTAGCGCCTCCATCAAAGCGAAGCAAGGGACGGTGCGCATAAGCAAAATTGTGATATGAATCTGTTAAGGAAAAGGAGTATACTTTCCTTCCTTCATTCATATTTTCTTACTATGAATAATGTGATAAAAATGATATAAACTCACCTCCAGATACATCAACAGACAGTATTGAAAAAAACACTAATAAGATGATCTCCCATAACATTGCAATATCAAACGAGAAAATAATTTTCTCCTGAACTTGCCACTTAGGTTGTTACTGTTTCCGATGTTTCCGATGAAACTATAAACGATGAAACTAATAATTGTGATATATAATTATAACGGAATCTCCTTATATTATAGTTAATGCATGGAAAATATCGGCGCCAGATTTTTTGCGTAATCAACTGCTGCCCTGACGATTTGAAAAGCACCGTTTTTCAGACATTCAGCGTTACCTTGAAGATATTCTAAACATTCATGATCAGCTCAAATACCTTATCTTCAATATCTTATTCCCCTCCTATCCCAAAAAGTATTAGAAAATACTCCACTGATATCCCGCCTCTGAAGTGAACGAAACCAATGAGTTCAAACCATGACTGTCCGGCCGGGGCGGAGGTTTTCAAAGGTTACCACGAGATCCAATAAAAGAGAAAACACTTAAAAAAACGCATTAAATGCTTTTTGTAGTCATAGATCTACGATATAATAGACAGTAATGAAGTGTGACAAATAGTGGGCAAATAGTCCACGTGGCCAGGGCTTTTACCTAGCTCCAGTGAAAGCTGAGGCTACATACATACAGGTACATACAGGCTGCAGGCTGCAACAGCTTCTTCTATTAAACTACCACACACGGCACTCCTGGAAAACAGGTTTTAATTTTGTTTTATCTACATTTCTTTAATTTCATGATACGCATATTTTATCTACATTGATTGTAATTTACTACACTATTTATACATATAGCTAGTGTATTTTATTATGTACTTTATAAGTTTGTACTGAAGAGTCTACCGTGTATAAATAAAGTTATCTTATCTTATCTTACATACATACATATCTTATTTAGCATTACGATTTTTAAAAACTATTTACATATATTACAATACAGCCTAGTACCCAGGCGTTCCTCTGCGACGAGAGACGGGATAGCCTGGGGACTAGGCTGATTACAATACAGACATTATGCAAGCTTTAAGATGCAAGCCATCTACAATAACTTATACGGGCTAGCCAAGGTAGATGGCTGAAATATCATCAAATAGGCATAGTATAAATTTTTTCCCAAAATCTAGATACTAAATAGAGGGTGATAATGGGGGTACCCCAATATCAGTTAACTACTAATTTTTTTGCCAATTCTCAGTTAACTATTATATAAGTGTAGTTAATCATTAACTTATTGAAGTTAACTATTAACTATTGATTTCTTAAAGCGAAAAACATTAAATAATGACTAGAATTTTTCTTAACTTCAGCAGGTCAAGTCATTTAAGGGTGAACCTAGGTCAAATCAATAAATCTATAACACAAAATCACGTTAACTGCACCTAAAGGTCCCAATGGTACTCAAAAATCAGTTAACAGCTAAATTTTCATTTATCAGTTAACTACTAATTTTTGGGCCAAATCACAGGTAATTACTGTTATTTTTTAGGCCAAATCTCAGGTAACTGTTAACCCCATTAACACCCTCTAAAAATAATGTATAGAGGTATATATAGAATATAAATAGAAGAGTAATTAATATAGAGACTGGGGAAAAAAGCTGTTTAAAAGAGACTTCAAGAAAGGATCAGAGTATATGTTTAGTACAAGGTTGAAAACACACTTAGCTTATAACAAGAGACCATAATACTAAGAGAGCGAAGCTCAGTATTGATGTCTGTGCCATGTTCGTGGCGGCTAAGGCTATTTTTAGTAACTTCGCCATCGCGCGCGCAAGGCTCTTAAACAATAGAATTCAAACGGTCCCGTCCGCGCGCACGTCAAAAATCAAATTCTATTGGTTTTTGACTTTCTTTTATCATTCGTTCAAACTTTTTTCTATATATCGGTCCTTCGTTCAGACTTTTTAATTTTTTGTCGTTCATTCAAACTCTCTTTTTATCAGTCATTTTTTATTCATTCAGACTTTTTTATCATTCATATTTCGGTCATTCATTGAGACTTCCTTTGATCGTTCGTGCAAACATTTTTTTCTATCGGTCCATTTAAAAATGTTTGTCGAAAAAAAAAACGGGGAAAAACATTCTTAAACGAATTGATGAAATTTTAGTTAGCTGTTAAATTTTCATTTATCAGTGAACCACTGCCAAATGCTATATTTAACTATCATCCAATTCGGACACCCTCTGTTCAGAAAAGTGAATACATCTACTTGAACAACGAAACGATCGACCCAAATACATGAAGTCAGTTAAATGAGAAAAATTCCTATTTAGATAAAAGGATGAAATTATGCTTAACTGTATCGGAAAGCAATATTAGCTAGAGTGCAATGTTTTCAAACATTATATGTAGCCATCGTCTGGTTGCTAAGTCTGCTAACACTAGCACTAAACTATATTTGGCATCTGACATGTCCCTTGTGAGCCACCGTAAAATATATATATTGAAGATGTGACTGTCAGCCAAATCAAACATATAAGGTACATTTGTGTAGCCACTATATATATAGTGCTTGTTCGAATGCTGCATGTAGCTAAATAAATACTATTAATCAAATGTTTCATTCTATAAATGGAAGATTATTTCAAATTTTGTATCTATTCCAAATTTCTCTGTGAAAAAAAATTACTTGCTATTACTTGTTTTCCCTTTACTTCCCGCTACTCGTTTTAGTAACACCCTCTTTGAGAATCTACTTCACAGTCAAGCTAAACAATTATATGAAACTTGTACAAAATATTTTCTGTGCTTTTGGTCACTTTACTCGCTTTAGCACTAGTGTCATCAAATCGTAAGTAAATTTAATTTATTAATTGGATTTCTGGTCTCTATCAGTCTATTGCAGATAAAAGACTGTTATTTACGGAACTCCGGTTAAAAGTTCCAAAAATTGCGACCCCTGATTCCTGTTGATTTGACTATGGAGCCCGATCCCACGTCCGTGTGATCCCCATTTTTTCTTCAGGTTCTTCGGTTTTTCTCCCTCAAATAAATATTCGCAACATGTCGTGTGGTAGAATAGTTGAATGTAGTGTGCGTGGGTGGCAACTGATTTCCACTTTATGGAGGATATATTCTCAATATTCTAAAGGATCATTGAAGGATTTTCTCAACTGAAACAAAAGCGGTCAAATGTCTGGGATAGACTAGGAACCAAAATTACGATAACTCCATAAAAACGACCCAAAATGGCTTCAAACTTAGTCGAATAACAAATGAGACTACAAGTTATCCAAGTAAGCAATTTTTATTCATAAAAGTACCAATTTACATGCTACAGAAAATTAACGATAAATACGTTAAAAGTCTTAATAAGGACGTTTATGTAACATAACACCTCAGATAAAAAGCTTGGGCTGCCTGTGTAGATGCGTGACCAATCTTTCGTCACCAGTCCCCTCCGTTCAATCTTCCCACGTTATGCAAATCATAGTTGTTTGGTTTCTGTGGTTGAATGTTGATAGGCTTAGTGATCTAGTAGTGAACGCCATTGAAACATGTCTATAGAACTGTTAAACTATCATGATAGTAATGGCGAAGCAAAAATGACTCAAGTTTCTCCAGTACTGCCAGAAAATGTTGTAGTTGACGACCCAGACCCAAGTTCTAATGCTGAACCCAGTGATCAACACATTTCGCTTCATCAGGTAAGGAGAAGAAGAAAGCTGGCATTAGCTTTTTACGCCTTAGATGGCTCGATTGAACTTAAGAAAATGGCGATAAAATATAATGTCCACCTTTGAATCAGGACATTGTCGTCATTTCGAAGTATGTTGAGTATTAACTAAGGTTGTTGAGTTGGACTCTGTTTACATAATTGCCGTCACTTTAATCTAATTCATTCTTAAGTTGTAGGCTCAAATTCCCACTTGCAACCAATAATATTGATAGCCGTTGGGTCGATTTTAATAGAATTTGCTCAAAAAAATACTCCGAAAAAATCTTAAAAATGAAATTTCTATGCTTCATAGCTCTTGGCAGCGAAGTGAATAAAACCAGTTGACGTAATTGGTTATGCTACTGCTTTCTTATTCTTTCTTGCGAATGTTTATGTCAAACATCATAGCTTTTTATAGTGTAAAGAGTTCGTCAGTAAAAACACAAACATTTATTGTAAAAGTACAATGGGAACAAGAATCGATCTCGTCCGGCCAGATGTGCGGATCTCGCATCAACGGATATAACAAATTACAGTCCGCTCTATATAAATTCCGGATGCATCGCAGGCTAAAATGGTCGGGCCATTACGGTTTTTAGATACCGTAATGCTCCCTCAAAGAACTATGGAGGCGAGATCGCTAGGTGCTAATTGGGGGAAACCTTTTGGCCATATTGTAAACTACTGGGCCACCAGTAAATATGTTTTCGCCCTCCATAAATAAAGACTTCATCATCATCATCATCATCACCCCATTGGTTAAAACATGAAAATCTCCCATAACATTCTGGAGCCTGTTGTAAGAAGCCTGCCAGTGGATAAGCGCTATCCGCTGGATAAAACCTTATCCAGTGGATATAATTTATAGCTTTTATCTGTTAGATAACTTATCCAAGCTTCGTGCAACCGGCTCCTGAAACTTAGTACATGTATGCAACTGTCAATATTAAGCCCTAGAGGGAGGGGGGCATAGCCAGGGGATTTGACAAAAAAAAAAAAAAAAAAAAAAAACTTGGGTGAGGAACCTGACAGCTTAAATTGCTGGTTGGTGTAGAATTGACATGCATATAAAGGCATCTGGGGATGGGATTTTGACATTGGCATCAACAAAAATGTTGAATCCTCCTGGATACGTGCCTCCCTCCCCTGGGGCTTGATATTAACAGGTGCATTATTTCTATTTAATTTAATGGAAACTTTTGCATAGGGGTAACATAGCAAATTGAATGCTTATGATTGGATGACATCTTTTTACACAGAAACAGAAATATTGAGAGATCATCACGGATATGTAAGCAATTTAGGCAATTGCTTTAGAAAAGCCCGAAAAAAATTCGGGGCTTCAACGGGATTCGAACCCATGACCTTTGCGATACCGGTGCAATGCTCTGCCAACTGAGCTATGAAGCCACATATGTTGGGAGCAGGCCATTTTGTTGGGTTCATAGTAATACCACATAGGAATGTAAATGTATATGTATATGGATTGATCCGCGGTAATGGAACTAGAAATATTGAAAGATCATCACGGATATGTAAGCAATTTAGGCAATTGCTTTAGAAAAGCCCGAAAAAAATTCGGGGCTTCAACGGGATTCGAACCCATGACCTTTGCGATACCGGTGCAATGCTCTGCCAACTGAGCTATGAAGCCACATATGTTGGGAGCAGGCCATTTTGTTGGGTTCATAGTAATACCACATAGGAATGTAAATGTATATGTATATGGATTGATCCGCGGTAATGGAACTAGAAATATTGAGAGATCATCACGGATATGTAAGCAATTTAGGCAATTGCTTTAGAAAAGCCCGAAAAAAATTCGGGGCTTCAACGGGATTCGAACCCATGACCTTTGCGATACCGGTGCAATGCTCTGCCAACTGAGCTATGAAGCCACATATGTTGGGAGCAGGCCATTTTGTTGGGTTCATAGTAATACCACATAGGAATGTAAATGTATATGTATATGGATTGATCAGAAACAGAAACAGTTTCAAAACCAAGTTTTTTGTACATTTTGATTTAATATTGTTAAATCAATTTATAATCTACACGGGATGATATTATCCTCAGTCAGAAAACCTACAAATTCTACCATGGGGAAAGTGAAATGCTGCAGAACAAGAGAAACTCCCCTACAATCTTGGACAAAACCCGTTAGGACTGTTTTAGTTTCTAACGTGATTTCATGTCATTGCTGGAAGAATTCAAGGTTTTCAAATAATTTGTCATGCAATCCCCCTCTCCCCCCTCTCAATGTTGAAGCTGAATGGTGGCTGTTCAGTTTGCAACTACAACATTGTATGGGGAGGGGGAGGGGCAGGGAATATCCTGAGCAACATAAAAGAGAAGATCCTAAAAGGCCGAAATTAGTCCTAACAGTTATGTCCGAGATTGAAAACCTAGAAATTCTACCATGGAGAAAGTGAAATGCTGCAGAACAAGAGAAACCCCCCTAGTTCTTAGTTAGAGCATTACTTACATTGTATGGTAATAATACAGGAGAGCATGCATGCATACAGTGACTTGCAATGTACTGAATTGTGTTCAGTCAAGCAGTTTGATTTATTTTTTTATTGTAATAAATATATTCCAGATTATTGCATTCAAGTATCATACTAACAAGTATAGGAAAAAATGGGAACTTATGCAGTATAGAACTAAAAAAAACATCAAAAAATACTGTGCTAAATATGATTATAATTGATGTATAATTATTCTGACAATTTTAATGATGTACAATTATTGTGTGGAGTGTTTGATTCATAAAATAGTTTTATTATAAAAAACAGTGTCATGCGTTTCACAGTCATTGGGTCAGATATTATTATGTTAAGTATAGCTTGGATGCAATATGTTGGCGGGTGAATATATATGAATATGTGTATGTGTTAGGGTAGGGGTCTTTTTGGGAGGTGAGTGAGTCTAATGGCTAGGGCTGGTAGCAGCTAGTGCCTGCACTGTGGGTCTAAGATCAGTCTTTCAAAACTAATTATAATCATGATAATATTATATTCTAATAACTAAACAATTTTTTTCTTTGTTTTAGGCTGCTCGTGATGGACGGATTGATGTTATCAATTTTCGTATGTTTAAACTAGGCCGCTTGGGCACAGAACGTCGTTATAAGGCATTAAACAAGTTAGATGATGATGGTGTATCTCCCCTTCATTATGCTGTGAGATATGGTCACCATAATGTTGTAAAACTCCTTATTGAAAATGGTGCAGGTACATACAAGTAGTTCCACTTATTGTGGACTGTATATAGAGCAGATTTCGTATAACTGTGAAAATGGCACTGCACGGTCACGGCACGGTTACGACAGAAATCTTGTAGACATCACGGCACTGACACTGTCACGGCACAGTGCGGTCTGTTTCACACATACAAAATCTGCTCTATTATTAATTTACTAGTGAAAATGAGTCTTTAGTAGTGTAGCCAGGATGATTTTGACCAGCTTATATGCACAGTGAGTGAAAAGTCATCTTGATGAATAGAAAATGATCCAATTTCCTAGATAATTAATAATTTGCTAGTCAAATTTTCCCAGCTTCCAAGGTATGTCATTGGTCTTAAAATATAAGATGCAAATTACAGTGCAAATTACCCTTGCGAAAAAAGCTTGGAAATTCCTAAGAATTCCTAGGATTTTCCTAAGAATTCTTAAGAATTTTGTATTAAGAATTCTTAAGAATTCTTAAGAATTCTTAAGAATTCCTAGGAATCAAGGTGTGAATTTTCACGGTAATTGGCACAAAGGAATGTGGGAATTCTTAAGAATTCCTAGGAATTCTCAACTTCAACAGAATGCCAAACTGCAGCATAAAAAGTCCTAGGAATTCCTAGGAATTCTCAAAAGTTCCCAAGAATTCTCAAAGCAGGTAAAAGCTTTCCATAAATCCTTTGATTTTTTGAGAATTTGTTGGAATTTATGAGAATTTGTTAGAATCTTTGAGAATTTCACCACAGGCTTCCCATGCTCTGTGTTAGTACGGGAGTAATACGAGTTGGGATCGTTGGGCTCCCTGTGGTAACGATCTCAACGGTCTTCGATATGTGTTCAAATTTTCTCTTCTGAATTGTAGATAGTTGATGTTGAGGTTTCAAAAATGGCAAATAAATAAAGGTTAATAGTTATTGAACACTTCTAGCGTGGTTATTTTCCATTTTGGGGCCGTTTTAGTGGGTTTTGGGAGCGTTGAGTTTTGACGCTGCTGTTAGTGAAGAGAGAAGGGTTCAACTAACAGCAGCGTCAAAACTCAACGCTCCCAAAACCCACTAAAACGGCCCCAAAATGGAAAATAACCACGCTAGAAGTGTTCAATAACTATTAACCTTTATTTATTTGCCATTTTTGAAACCTCAACATCAACTATCTACAATTCAGAAGAGAAAATTTGAACACATATCGAAGACCGTTGAGATCGTTACCACAGGGAGCCCAACGATCCCAACTCGTATTACTCCCGTACTAACACAGAGCATGGGAAGCCTGTGGTTCAGGTCTCCATATTAGGTCTACTGCTTTCTAATGGACACTATGGTCCACTTTGTTGTAAACTAAGCACAGTATAATGTACCTGAAAATCATCAAACAATCAGGTTCTTAATAATAAATTATAAATTATTGCAGTTAAAAACCAATTCAAGGACTACACAATACTGTGGAAACCAATTTGGCAAAATTCTTAATGAACTCAGTGGCATCTGATAAAAATGTCTAAACATCAATAGATTGACTCAATTGTGCAGTCAAAGTTGAGCTGAATTGGTAAGCATTAATGTATGAGTTTGTTCAAATCGAAGTTTTTAATTTAAGCATGATTACATGCAAGTAATTGTCTTTAGCTAGATTGAAAGTCTAAATCATGTAAAGGCTTACCGGTTTCAGCATCAAGTTCTCCACGGTTTTCAAGCAGTTATTCTTCTAAATATTATTCCACATGGTTGAAAATCTTTCTAGATTAATTCCTAACTTAACTAAGGAACAATTTAAGCCAGTTTTTATCACAAAACAAAGGATTTTCAAGCAGAAATTCACGATTTACAAGCACCATAACGATCATGGCAATCAAAGGCGCCAAATATTCAAATGACGTCACATGATAAAAGGATGGTCTTTCATTGGCCATTTCCGATATTAGCTACCAGTTCTTCTCGCATTTACTGGGAAAGTAAACCCAAGCAAAGTGAAATGCCATAAGAAGAGAAGATAAATTTTGTCTGTCATGTTTGAAACAAAATATTACTTTCAAGGTTATTGGCTACAGAAAACACATCAGCAATATGTTAAGTACAAATAAGAATTTAAATTTTCAAAGCAGCAGCATAATGAAGGTTTATTAATTGCAATGGTGCAGATCGAATCAAACTTATGGTTTTCAATTTTTGAATTCAAATCTAGAATAATTTCTATATCTCTTGTGGTTTCAAACTTAAACATATTTCATCAAGAGCTGTGAATTTTTGGGAAATCTCTGAGAATTTTCACACCTCAAACTGTTTTCCCAAAGATTCCCAAACTTTCCAAAGCACTGTGTTGGGAATCTTTGAGAATTCTTAGGAATTCCCAATTATTCCAAACTTCTGACAGCTTGGAATACCAATATCCCAAGAATTCGTAAGTATTCCCAGACACCTCCAAAAGTGTTTTTGGGAATCCTTGTGAATTCCTAGGAATTCTTAAAAATTCCTAGGAATTCCCAAAAAGTTGGGAATCCATTTCGCAAGGGAAAGCCCAAATGTATGACCAGCTAGTTAATGTATTCGCATTCTTTTGAAAGAGCAATCGTCCAATCAGCATCAAAATACTTTTCTATCTGTAATGTTGTATTTAAGTGTTAAATGGAGGAGTGCAAGAGGAAAGTATACGGATACATTAACACTACATAGTCATAGTTTTAAGCTTTGTGCTGTAGTAAAGTAACACATAAACTACAGGTATAAACATCCTTATAGTCCTACAACATGAAAAACAATAAGAACAGCTCCTCCTTGTTCATTCATTTCCTAATATTAATTTCCCTATATTCCTTTCACACATTCATTCATGTAACATGCATTCAGTTATTTAATCATTCATTATTTTATTAATTCCTCCATCCTTACATTCATCCATCCATATATTTATTCACTTCTATTTTATTTCTTCAGAGATTGATATCCTTGGACCAGATGGTGCAACACCATTACACTATGCTGCAAGGTTCTTTGCAACGAGTTTAAAAGTGAAACAGCAAACAGCTGAGGAGGGTGAAACGAGATTCAAACTTAGTCTTGAAGATGTCTTGCGTGTTTATACCTCTGATGTTGATAATATTAGTATTGCTGGAGATGAGGACTCTATTATAGACTATCTGTTAGAGAAAAAGGCCAAGATCAACATACAAGATAGCTATGGCATGACACCTCTTCACTATGCAGCCATGAAGACAAACATAGCTGCTGTCAAAGAGCTTCTACAGAGTGACGAGATAAGAATTAATGTATGAAAATTTCTTTAATCGTGTCTGCCTTCTTGTTTGTCTGTCCACCTGCAGGCAGCTTCATCCCTTCCATCTTTCTTTTTGTCCTTCATTAATTTGTCGTTTGTTTATCCTAACTTTTATTTTCATATCCATTCATAAATTCTTTATCTTATTTGTTCATCCAGTTTCCTTGGGTCTATTGCATACATTGTCTGCTGCTGCTCACTGGCTTTGTGCTGTACTTTGCTAGCCTATACAAATTATTAGGTTCTTTTACGCTTATTTCAAAAAGCGTTGACGTTGGTGAATCTGAATCTGAAACGGTACTCTTTTTTTATTTGTGTGTTTTGTTTTGTTTTGTTTTGTTTTGTTTTGTTTTGTTTTGTTTTGTTTTGTTTTGTTTTGTTTTGTTTTGTTTTGTTTTGTTTTGTTTTGTTTTGTTTTGTTTTGTTTTGTTTTGTTTTGTTTTGTTTTGTTTTGTTTGTTTGTTTTGTTTTGTTTTGTTTTGTTTTGTTTTGTTTTGTTTTGTTTTGTTTTGTTTTGTTTTGTTTTGTTTTGTTTTGTTTTGTTTTGTTTTGTTTTGTTTTGTTTTGTTTTGTTTTGTTTTGTTTTGTTTTGTTTTGTTTTGTTTTGTTTTGTTTTGTTTTGTTTTGTTTTGTTTTGTTTTGTTTTGTTTTGTTTTCGTATTTTGTGTAAAATTTGATCAAAACTCATAATGTATTCCATCGGAAACTATTCCAGTATGACAAACCATATCATTCAACTTTGTATACAGGTATATATAAAACTTTGCAGCTATTTATTCGGTCTCAGATGTCAGATTCAGATCTCCAATCGTCAGCGAAAGTAACACACGACTTATTGTAGATACGACTTAATAAGACGCGAACTCTTCGTGATAAACGACACTTAGCTTTTAGTCTAAGACGTGACTTAGCGAGGGACCGTGTTCTGAGCTGTTCTTATTTCGTTCGGGCCTTAGCGTCCCCAGGTGGAAATTCTTATTAAGATCTTATAAGATTCTTATTAAGATTCTTAATAAGATTCTTATTAAGAATTTTTTAAGATTCTTACAAGATTCTTATAAGATCTTATAAGAGTCAACCAGGTACCACTACCAGGTCGAAGCGCTTCTATTACACAATTTTGGTGACTTGGTTATAGTTATGAAGCGTAGAAGCTACTCTATTTACAGAAATGAAATTTATAAATACTTCAAGGTTTCACTGTTATAAAAAGCAAGAACTTACCAGCTCAATTTTCAAAATTGTGACTTGATTCTTGATCGTAACATATGAAGTAAAAATAGGTCATTGAATGCTCCAGCAACCGTTCAGACTTCTACTTCTCCAAGGCCTTGCTTTTCTCCTAAACAATGCCTAACATTTACAGTAATAACTGCGTTTTTCTGCTCCATTTAACGGCAATAAAAGCCATTAAGCATTGGAGACTTTTCCGTAGTTAGAACGTTGTTGATTTCAGCACCGAATCCGCCAAAACCATTTGAATGCTATCACGTGATTAAATACTTTGTGTTCATTGGGTACTTGTGAATATCCGCTGGTCAGTCAGCCTGCACCTTCACTTGAGAGCCGCCATGTTTATCAAATACGAACTTGAAACGTGGGTCAGAACAAAAGTTGAGATATCTCATATTTTTCAGTCAAAACTTGTTAATGGCACCAAAGTTATCAAGTCTCTCAATCGCTATGCATTTTTTTATAGCAAACAGGATTGTATTTTTGCACAAAATATCGCTGGATCGAAGCTTTAGATGTACAGTAGCAATGACCAGTTTACATTCTTAAATCTATTTGTTTGCAAAAAACCCTATCACATTGCCATAAAGGTTATTTTTTTTTGCCATACAAGGTTATATATTTATTATTGTTAAGATTTCATTCACAGAGTTCATTCAGATGTTAATTAGATCTTTGTCAAATCTTATAAAGATCTTGTGATTTTTTTTCTTGACAAAATTGTTAAGATTCTTAAGTTATAAGATTTCATTAAAATCTTAATAAAATTTTGCAAATTTTTAATAAGATCTTGAATTCAGTGGTATTGATCTTTATTAAGATTCTTAAAAGAATTCATTAAGATCTCAATAAGATCTTTGCAAAATCTTTAATTAATAAAATCTTGATTTCTGTTATATAAATTTCTTGACAAGATCTTATTACTGTCCTTATAAGATTTCATTAAGATCTTAATAAGATCTTATTAAGATCTTTGCAAAATCTTAATAAGATCTTAATTTCTGTGATGACCTTTCTTAACAAGATCTTATTAAGATTCATATAAGATTGCATTAAGATCTTAATAAGATCTTATTAAGATCTTTGCAAAATCTTAATAAGATCTTGATTTCTGTGATATAAGATCTTATTAAGATTCTTATAAGATTTCATTAAGATCTTAATAAGATCTTATTAAGATCTTTGCAAAATCTTAATAAGATCTTAATTTCTGTGATTACCTTTCTTAACAAGATCTTATTAAGATTCTTATAAGATTGCATTAAGATCTTAATAAGATCTTATTAAGATCTTTGCAAAATCTTAATAAGATCTTGATTTCTGTGATATTGGATCTTATTAAGATTCTTATAAGATTTCATTAAGATCTTAATAAGATCTTAATAAGATCTTAATTTCTGTGAAGACCTTCTTTCTTAACAAGATCTTATTAAGATTCTTATAAGATCTTATTAAGATCTTAATAAGATCTTAAACATCTTACTTTATGAAAAATCTTACAAGATTTAATAATAAGATCTTATTTAAGATTGTGAATCTTATTAAGATCTTATTAAGATCTTAATAAGAAATCAAATCTTGTAAGATTCTTATAAGATCTTATAAGATCTTGTAAGATCTTACAAAGTTTTCCACCTGGGTCGTTAATTTATACAGAGAGGTTCGCGTCTAATCTAAGTAAGTTGCCTCTATGATAATCACGTCCTTGACCTCATTATCACAAGATCTAACGAGGATTTGATTGACAATATGCATGTTCACGATCCTGTTATTTCTGATCATGCTGCCATCCACTGTAATTTATCAGTCAGCAAACCACAACTTTCCACTAAACTTGTAACTTACAGAAAACTCAACTCCATTGACACTGATTTGCTTAATTCTGATATTGCTAAGTCATCATTACTTCAATCTCCTGCTGTTGATTTACCGGAACTTTGTAATCAGTATGACAATGTTCTATCTTCAATTCTTGACAAGCATGCCCCTCTTCATTCAAAAGTTGTAACAAGACGCCCAAGAGCGCCCTGGTACTCTGATAACATCCGGATTAATAAAACTAAACGCCGTAATCTTGAGAGATGCTGGCGTCGCTCTGGTCTCACAGTTGATCGTCAATTATATGAAAATCAATGCCATGTGGTCAAGAATTTGATTTTTGAAGCTAAGATGGAATATTATTCTAATCTTATTACTGAGGCTGGTTCTGACAGTAATACTCTTTTCCGTTCTATTGATCGTCTTCTTCATAGATCACCTGAAAAGCGGTTACCAACGTGTCAATCAGCAACTGTTCTCGCTACCAAATTTGTTGATTTTTTCAAGAACAAAATTATCAAAATCAGAAATCAACTGCCATCTATTGAACATAATTCTTTTTTATCATTTGATCAGCCAGCAATTAATTGTCAACTAGATACCTTCTCTCCTGCTACATGTGAAGAACTCTCTAAAATTGCAAGAAAACTGTCATCTAAATCCTGTTGCCTTGATCCTCTTCCTGCACGTCTCCTTGTTAGCAATTTTGGTACTCTGTTACCTGTCATTTGTAAAATTGTAAATCTGTCTCTTGCAAATGGTTTTGTTCCGTCTTCGATGAAGATTGCTGTCTTAAAACCTCTTCTAAAGAAATCATCGCTTGATCACGAAGTCCTTGGAAATTACCGGCCTATTTCAAATCTCAAAGCCATTTCCAAAATAATTGAAAAAACAGTTGCAGAACGTCTCAACTTTTACTTAACAACAAACGATCTTCATGAACCCTTTCAGTCTGCTTACAAAACATTCCACAGTTGTGAAACTGCCCTGCTAAGAGTCCAGAATGATATCCTACTGGCAATTGATAATCGCAAATGCGTTGCGTTACTCCTACTCGATCTCTCTGCTGCCTTCGACACCGTAGATCATGAGATCTTACTAAATCGCCTTAATAGTAAATTTGGAATTTGTGGAAAAGCTCTCATGTGGTTTAAATCATATCTGTCTAACCGCACTCAATTTGTTTCTCTGGATGAGGGTTCATCTAAACCCCTTGAGTTGGACTGTGGCGTTCCTCAAGGTTCAGTTCTAGGTCCCATCCTATATTTGTTATATACCTCTCCTGTGGCTGATATTCTACGTCTTCACAATATGTCCTTCCACTTCTATGCTGATGATACTCAACTTTATATTCCTTTCAATTGTAATGATGATCAAGATATGAATCGCTCCATGACTTTGATTTCAAATTGCCTGTCTGACATTGATTCATGGATGACGATTAACAAATTAAAACTTAACAAAGACAAAACTGAGCTTCTTTTCCTGTACTCAAAACATAGCCCACAAGATTCCTTCCCTGATCTGTGTTTTGGTGATGACGTTATAAAGCCCTCTACTACAGCACGCAACATTGGTGTCATCTTTGATTCTACTATGTCAATGGTACCTCATGTTAAATCCATATGTAAATCTGCCTTTTACCACCTTCGCAACATTGCTAAAATCAGAAAATACTTATCCCTTCAAACAACCGAGAGACTGGTCCATGCTTTTGTAACTTCCAAGATAGATCACTTCAACTGCCTCCTATTTGGCCTTCCCAATCATCTTCTATCTAAACTACAGTCAGTCCAAAATGCTGCTGCTCGTGTAATTACTTGTTCTCGTAAACACTGCCATATCACGCCTATCTTGATTCAGTTACATTGGCTTCCTGTGGCTGATCGCATCAAGTTCAAGATTCTACTCATTACATTTAAATCACTCAATGACCTGGCTCCATCTTACATCTCTGACTTGATTTCTCGTTACAAGCCATCAAGAAACCTTCGATCCTCATCTTCTATTCAACTTAATCGTGGCCAATTTCGCTTAAAGTCATATGGTCATCGTACATTCTCTGTGTGTGGTCCTGAACTGTGGAATGCCCTTCCTCCCTTCATAAGATCCGAATCATCCCTTTCATCCTTCAAGTCAGCTTTGAAGACTTACTTATTCAAGTCTGCATTTAACTTGGAACTTAATTAATATAATTCACATAGTTATTTTTTATTTTATTTACTTTTTTATTATTTTTATTTTATTATTTTGCGCTTAGAGCAGAAATGGATAAGCGCGTAATAAGTGTATTAGTATTATTATTATTATTATTATTATGATAAAGGGATTTTCGCTGCTGTTAATGGCTCTTGTTGCATTACGCAGGAACCAGACAGTGGGGGTGGAACGCCACTCCACTCAGCATGTAACGAAGGAGCTCTACTCATAGTCCAGGCCTTGGCTAAACGTGGAGCGGACATCAGAGCCAAAGACCACGAGGGAAATACTCCCCTCCATTTTGCCTGCTCTGAAGGACACCTCGATGTTGTGAAATATCTTATTAACCTGGCTGAAGAACAAGGAGGGGCAGATCAAGTCGAAGCTATGCTCACAGCTAAAAACTACGAGAAGGAATCTGTGTTGCATTCAGCCACTGATGGTGGGCATTTGGGTGTGGTTCAGTTTTGCATCGAGAAGGGTGCTAATGTCCGTGATGTACGGACTAACAACACACAGCCTCTTCACTTAGCCGCCATTAGTGGACAGATTCACATTGCCAAGCTATTGATAGAACATGGAGCTAATATTGAAGCCAGGAATATGAACCATGAAACACCAATGCATCGTGCTGCAAGCTTTAATAGGGTCGCGTTTGTAAACTATCTTCTAGATCAGTAAGTGCCGTTATGTATTTATAGAACTCGACTTATGTGAAAGTGATCGTTTTATGTTTCTTTTATAAAATATTTTATGGTATTTTAGTGAGCCATTTCTTTGTCCTCTGATATAACATGGTAGCCAGTCAATCAGCGTTCACTTTCAGTACTGATATCTGATACCTCAAATATTTTATAAATAATTATTTATTGCCAATTTTTATTACAGAGGCGCTAATATTGAAAGTCGTGACAAAGACAACTACACACCCTTGCTGTCTGCCGCCAGTGAGGGACACACAGATGTCGTATCTGCACTGCTTAGTCGTGGTGCTAATCTAAGCTGTGAAGACAGGCATAACAAGACTGCAATATATATGACTGCTGAACAAAACTGTGTTGACACATTGAAGGTAAATATCCTGAGGGGGAGGGGGCACTACTTTATATAAGAGGGCGGGGATGCTCGTCGGAAATTTCGAAAATGACCCTTAAAAGGTACCTGAGTCTTATAGTCTTATCCTGCTAGGAGTGGCAACCAAAAAATAAAAATTCCTTTATCAATGTGCTCAGGAGGGGAGGGGGGGGGGGGGGGGGGGTAAATACAAGGGTCTTGATTGGCTGACGAGGCTAACGATAATGAACGATAATTCACAAATTAACACCTGTTCACGTTTACATGGCCGATTTCATCCCAGGCTGAGTTCGTCACGGAACGAGGTTTTCTATATAGGGAAGGTTCATGTCAACGTAAATGAATAGATAGATATATAAATAGATATAACTTTATTTAAACGGTTAATTCATCAGCGGTAAGTTTACAAATAATCATTAAAATAATCAAATAATCTATACTTTAATCCTAATTATATATATATATATAAATAAATAAAAACCTGCTTTCCATGAATGCCGTGCTTTACTGTTCGTAGAACGTTTCATATATTTATAGTCGACGGAATTCATTGAGAGATTCCGCCTGTCTTATATTATACGGTAGCTTGTTCCATAATTCTGCCCTACTATACGTAAAAGTGCTTTTGAGGTAATTGGTGCGCGGCAGAGGAACATCCAGTTTATTGGTGGAGTCTCGCAGTGAATAGCTGATGGTATCATTCCTGGATACAAATTTAGAACTAAGGTATTCAGAAGTGAGACAATGCAGGGCCTTGAATACCAGGATAGCCTTTTGTTTTTGTTGTTGAACCCTGAGGGAAGACCTAACCAGGTTTTTAATCAAGGCCCCAGCATCCGCGTCATAGTTAGAGAAGGTCAACACCAATGCTGCTCGGTTCTGGAGCTTTTGTAATTTGTCCGAGAGTGTTTTTCCACAATTTCCCCAGACAACGTTACAGTAGTTGAAGTGGGGTTGCACCAAGGCATTAAAAATAAGGTGTAATGTTGATAATGGGACGAATATTACTGTCCCTGTCTCCATGTAAAACATTCAATCCACAATCAAGTGAAACTCGTCCTATATCATACTTAGCTGGTAGATTGCCCGTCTTGCATAACATACGTGGGTTTTGGTGCTGAGACCAGTGTAGTGGTGTACGCATTATGCTAGCCGCTAACATAATGTGTACTCCCAAGAGAGTATAGATATTTATGCTCTCTTGGTACACCAAAATCATGGTGATTTTAGCAAAATAGGGAGGTAAAAGAATCGAGCATAATGCTAGCATAATTGTGAAAAATTAAACCACAGGGTTCCCAAAAACAGAGCTGCTGAGGATTCATAAAACAACTCAGTGTAATGAGTGCAATACTTGTTATTCCGTAGGAATTACTCAAGCATGATCATTCAAAGAAGTTGATCAATAAAAGCGATCTCTATGAAGACACTCCACTCCATGTTGCAGCTATGAAGGGCTTTGTGGTCGTTGCTGAGGTGGGTTTTCAACTTTGCTTCTAATATACAGTCATTTTAGAAAATGTTCTCGCTGCTCGGCCTCGGCCTTGGTAGTGAAAATCAGACTTTAGATTATTTCGTTCAATTCGGTCAAAGTACAGTGAACTCCCTTAAAGCGGACATCCTTGGAAAGCGGACACCTCTCTAAGTCGGACATGGCATTTAGCGTGGTCACGGCGGAATGTCCCCATATTCTCTGTAACAAAACTCCCTCTAAGGCAGACACCTCTCTAAAGCGGACATGGCATTTAGCTTGGTCACGGCGGAATGTCCCCATATTCTCTGTAACAAAACTCCCTCTAAGGCAGACACCGCTCTAAAGCGGACACCAAGAACTGGTCCCGAAGGTTTCCACATTAGAGGGGGTTCACTGTATAGACTGTCTTAACAATGTGAACATCTTGTTTTAGTTGTTACTTGATAACGAGGCTAAAATTGACGCACGTAATGATGAAGAATACACACCTTTACATCTTGCTGCTAAACATGGCCGAACGAGGTAGGCTCGATCGTCGTGTCTGTTTAGTATCTTATTCAAAAAACCAAGATGTAAGATGAAAAATAGTTGAATAAATGTTTGTTGGTTGCTTACTGACTTGGATGTATGTATAGATGAATTAAAGCAGAGGCTCTGCTTTAATTCATCTATACATACAACCAAGTCAGTAAGCAACCAACAAACTGATTTATTCAACTATTTATCTTAAATGAAGGGTGCCACTTAATCTGTTTTCTTATCGACGATACCAACGACTATTAGGAATATATGTTCATCAGTAGCTTTGTCGACTTTGTCGTTCACGTTTCCCGCCGCCCGTTTGGCTCGTTTAATGAGCGCCAGTCTTCAGTGCGGAAGGTCAGAGATCGATTCCCAACCAGACCAACACTCAGATGCTTAAAATAATTGAAGAGAAGGTGCTGCTTTGTAATTTCATCTACAAATGGTTAGACCTTCACGTCTTCTCGGATAAAGACGTTAAACTGTAGACCCCATCTCCCCAAAGTCGACCTTTACACTATACCCTAGAGTTGGAGGGACGTAGAAGAACTCACACAACTATTTAGGAAGTTTAAGGAGTTCTCGGTGGATGTGGTAATTACTCATAGGAAGGAAAAGCTAAATGAATGTTAACGTCGTTGCTCTAGTTTAATTTAATTGTTTTAATTATTACTTCAGTCTTTATAACTATTGTGATTTAATATCTACGATATTTGATGTTTAAACTCGCAAATGTTTGTTATAGGACTGTGCAAGCGCTTCTAAAGAGAGACAGCTCAATAATCAATGACGAAGATGAAGCGTCTAACACACCGCTGCATTTGGCTTCAATTGAAGGTCACTGGAAATGTGTACGAGAACTTTTAGAAAGTGGATCACCGGTAGACGCCAGGTGAGCTTCTTTAGAGTTTGTTTATTGTTTCTATTTCATACTTGTCCCAAAACAGTGCGATGTGTATAAAGGTTGATGGTCCAACCTTATAATAACTCAGGTGCCAGATGTAAATCTTTGTCTCGCCTTGCATGGGCACGAAATGGCAATTGGCTGTCACAGTGGGGACTTGATCAGCTCTCGCTGCTGGCTCTTCTACCCTCTGAGTAGTGGGAAAGCGAAAAAATAAAAATCCCAAAAGACCTAGCAATAGACACTGATGATTAGGGATTTATTAACAGTCGTCAATAAGAGGATAGCCATGCATTTTCAAGGATGGGTGGGAGAGGGAATGCGTTTAGTTGAGCACAAAATGTAAATGAACTATCAAAACCTATTCCGTATTTTGTCACCACGGAAGCGAAAATTACCCAGGTATAAACGCCCACATCTGATGTTGAAGGCACCTGCTATGGTGCAAGTCACGCTGATGGTTTTTTACCGAATTCCTGCTTTTGTTGTGTTTGTCAGGAACGTCAATCTGTGGACACCTCTTGACTGTGCTGCCGCGAGTGGTCACGTTAAAACTGCAGCCATCTTGTTGGACTATGACTCCCCAGTCGACCCTACGGATAAAACAAGGGTAACGCTTTATTCATTTATTGTTGCGTGACAAAGGAATACAAAATTCCTATGCTGCTTGCGACCGACGTCAGTACATTGAATCTTCTTTGGTTTCTCCTGGCAGACGAGTCGCTGGTTTACGTTGAGTTTATGCAGTGAAAATTTCACGATAGCACCATGCCAGTTATTAAGCAGCTTTTATATTTTCGGACCGCGCCATGCCGTGACTGCAGTGCAGTGGTCCTGTCGTGACCGTGCCATTTTCCCAGTCATACAAAACGACTTTATTGGTATGATGTCATCATATTGCACGATAACCTCTAAAATGGTGCTAATGATTCTTTATGATATTTTTTCACCTCAGACCACCCCTCTCCATTTGGCTTCAAGAGAAGGTCACGTGGACATGGTGCAGCTTCTACTGTCACACAACGCTGATATTACGCTATCAGACCATACCGGACGAAACTGCTTAGATATGGCCATAGACAAAGGGCAAAAGTGAGCTAATATGATCGTTTCTCTTTTTCTTAGTAAAACATGTTCTATTACATTTAGTATGGTCGCATCTCCGAATGCGTCGTTCCTGTCGTCATATTCTACGCTGAGAAGAGACTCTGGCACACGGTTCAACTTTTTTCTGCACTATTGCGCTAACACAGTTGCACCCAGTGGAAACCCTGTAATGTTGAGCATGGACAGCATTGCAGAAAAGGTTGCAAAAGAAAAACTATAATCACACTCAACCCTCAGATAATCATACGAGTTTCCAGTAGCTCAGTGGTAGAGCATCCGTCTAGTTAATCGGAAGGTCGTGGGTTCGGTTCCCACCTGGGGCTCAGATTTTTTTCTGTAGTGGTTGATGTTGTGTTGTAAGAAAGGGATAAAAGCCGAGCTTCGAGGTATTTATCTGCCTTATTATGTGATTGAGGAGGGTTTCACACAAAAACCATTCAAAAACACAATCACTGATTAGATCATTGTTACTGAATTTACAGAAGGAAACCCTAAAGAATTGCTTTTCAATTCTATTCAGGGCAATACTAACGAACTTCATGATAATACACAAAACGTTTTTTTGTTGAAGAAATTTCATCAGTTAGCTCAGTAGTATAGTGGCTAAAGGAGGGTAAAGGAGTGGAGAAGGTCTCGGGTTCGAATCCCAGTCGTTAATCAAAGCCCTTTTTGTGGCTACAGCCTCGAAGAGGCGAAGCCACTTAGTCATCGGGTCGTGTCCGTCCGTGCGTAACTCCACAGGAAGCCCAATTATAAACTTCGGAACCAATCATTGAACGAATAGACAATGATTGATAATGATAAACTAAAAGGACACTTTGAAATAAAAGAATTTCGATTCAGTGTTAAAATAAACAGAAACGAAAAGATTTTGAAAGCGAACTGCCACCTGAGTCTGTCAAGAAAACAACAAAAAAGCGTATTGAGTTTACCACCGATTGCATGGTATGCGCCCGACAGATAAAAGTTCTTGAAGATTCTCTTCCGTCAATCGACTAATTACTTGAGGCAAAAATTTGCTGTGGAAATTCTTACAATCAAGAATTAAAACAAGTACAAATTCATCTTTAAAAGAGTTTTAACTCAATTCACAGCCACTAAATTTTATTGCTACGCGCCCGACATAAAAGCGTTCGAAACACAATCGGTCGAGTCACTTCTAATTTTTAATTTAAAAATTAAAAATTGTCAAAAAAATAATTTATAATAATTTATTTATTAATTAATTTATTTATTTATTAATAATTTATGTGAACTTTTTTCCGTAAATTAGCTATAGGCCACTTTGCACACGAGACTTCAAAGCCGTGACCGACAGTGAATGCTACATAATTTCAAGCCTGATATCCTTTAGGTATCATATCGTTAAAACTAAATAAATAAATGACATAAGCACTGGTGTTTTTGGCTCAATTTTCTATGTAAAGGAATATCTCTATATACCTGTTTTATATTCCAATCGTTTGTTTGTTTATTACTTATTAGAAGTGACTCGACCGATTGTGTTTCGAACGCTTTTATGTCGGGCGCGTAGCAATAAAATTTAGTGGCTGTGAATCAGTATAAATTTTACTTACGCTTTTCTTTCTATCCCATAACGCTGTAGCCACATGCGCTTAATAAGCGCCTATTTTTTTCACCAGTAATCGCTACTTAGTATCTTTCTAAGAAAATTTGTAAGTCTCGATCAACACATAGATGGTCTAAGAAAGTATGGGACGAAATTATAAATTCAAGGGATGTATCTGTATAAACCCCGGGAATTATAAATTCAAGGGATGTATACAGATACATCCCGGGAAAGATCCATATAAAACCCTTGAATTCATAATGATCGTGAAATAAGCGATATAAAGTGCTATGAATAACAAAGAAACCCGACTCAATCATATAATAACGTGGAGTTATCACTTATTCAATTTATATTTATCTTTACCAATTCTAAAAACTGGATTCTATTGTCGCGCGCGTAACATTTGCAGGAGTGGACACATGGTACAAATCTGTGTTGCGTGCAATGTTGCAAACGAAATACTTGCATCCAAATACTTGCGTCGTGTGTCCGTGCCTTTTTACAAGAATTCCAATCAAAAGAAGACAACAATGTGCAATTTTCGAAAAATGTACTGAGTACTTTCAAAGTGCTCGCATTCGGACGACGAAAGTTGTCGTGTCGTAAGTTGGTGTTCCATTTACATTCTTGTTTGACATCGCTTTATTGAGGTTGTGTTTCTATTCCTTGTGGTCTGCAGAGAGGTAGCGACAGCCATCGTTAAAGACAAGCGATGGATGGAGGCCATGAGGAATAAGACCCTTGAACAAGGGAAAGCAACAACACCGATGAGAAAACTTATCTTTAAACTACCAGGTAAACTGGAAATCATTACTAGTGAAGAAGACAGTTTTTGTTAATCATTAAAATTTTGGAAAAGTATGCGCGTCTGCAATGTGTTCTCTTTCCACACGCATCCCTGTTTATCTCAATGAAAACCTAACATTACGCTGTTTGCACTTGTGCTTGCGTCGCTAGTGATCATGAAAAACAGGCTTTACTGTCTAGTCGCGTTTGCTTAAAGCCTCTCGTCCGACACACCACCTGTTTCGAAATAGATATTCACCATTACGCTGTTGTAGACTACTGAACAGCAAACTCATCATGGTATTTATCTTTGCTTTGTTTCCATAGATGTTGCCGAGATAGTCCTCAATCAATGTGTGACAGACAATGGCTTACCAACCTATCATCATAACTACGAAATCACCATGAATTACGAGTTTCTGGAAGACGTATACGCCGATTGGTTCTCATCAAGTAGTCAGTATGGCTCTGGTGGTGTCTCAGAGACAGGAAGCGTCCATAGCATTCATTGGGAAAAATCTGAGTACGGCTACGCCATGATTGAAGACGATAAAATGAAACAAGCAGCGACGGATCAACTGGAACGAAAACATAACCATCCTTTGATGATTATGGTTAGTCACGTGGTCAAAGAGCAACATGATTTTTGCTTTTCTGCTTAGTAAGCGCGATTGCTGAATGTACACACCTGTTTCAAAGAGGTGTTGGTCTTAAAATGAAACGTTTTCTATTGTGAAATAGGGAAAACTTTTTGTTAAGAGCAATAGCAACATCAGCATTGTTCGGAGAGTAACACTTCCCCCAGATTTGAACTATGACAACTGAAACACAAACTGACTGATTGAATCATTTATTTTTAAGGTAAAACGTAGACGTGAGACTTTAGTCAATCACCCGTTAGTCAGCTTCCTTCTCGCTAAGAAATGGTCAAAATATGGTCGCTTTGTGTACTATTTAAAGCTTTTGATATTCTGTATATTTTTGGTCTTCCTGACTGGCTATTCCATAGTCACCACCACTAACCGTTCACCAATAATTGGAAACAAACAAAACTGCACTGCACCAGTATTAACCAGTCGAGAGGACAAGTTCTTCGTTGAAGCGGGATCAGTGATTATAATGGTATTGGCTTGTTGGCACATTCTTATGGAGGTAATGAACCCTTTGCCCCTATAACATGCCATGCCTACGACAATCCTTTTCGATATTTCGAAGAGAATAACCAAATAAACTACCGAAAAGGATTCTCGAAGTGTGGGTATGAAACGTCATAAGGGTGAAGACAATAATATTCATATAAGGGTAAAGACAAAAATAATATTGATACTATTTGAAGTTTTTGCGATAATGAAAATTGTCGACATTTCATGCTCTTAAGCCCGTTTTTCACTGGCGACGCAAGCACAATTAAGTGCAATCAGCATAATTATCAATTAGACAACAGAAAGCCGCGCGCCCATGGCGTTATAGACGCACGAGAGAAAATATAAAGAACTCTTTACAAACTAGAGTCGCACTCGGCTACGCCTCGTGCCACTCTTACGTTTGTTAATCGTTCTTTATATTTTCTCTCGTGCGTCTATAACGCCATGGGCGCGCGGCTTTCTGTTGTCTAATTGATTTATAACAGAGCCTAGAACGTTAAAAACGGAGCCGTGCAGCCCGTGGGGAAATAGTTCATAGATTTTTCAGCCAATCAGAGCGCGCGTTATATGTGTCGCCATCTTAAAAACGAACAATTTGAAAGATAGAGCGCGCGCAGTGTTTATGGGCAAATAGTTCATAGCTTTCTGGCCAATCAGAGCGCGCGTAAGATTGTAGCTATGTTATAATGCTCTGTTTTCATTGACATAACATGGACGCAAGTACAAGTAAAAGCAAGATTTTAGATCCTGCTTGCTCTTATGCTTGCGTCGTAGTGAAAGAGAAAACGCAAATGGACCGAAACCCATAAGGTCTGGTAAAGTAAGAAGCGATCAGTTAAAGATTGTCTCATAGCTAATACTTCATTGTTACTATGTTTACAGTTGTTCCAGATGGTTTATCAGTTTATGGATTATTTCAATTGGGAGAATCTATTGGAATGGACCGCCTATGTCACTTCAATTGTTTACGTCGCGCCCGAATTCCAGGGTTCGGAGTCGATTGGATTTAATAAGTGAGTATTCAGTAATATTCCTTATACGGTGGGTGTGGGTCATCAAAATCACTTCCAACAAGTTTCTAGTCGTCCATCACGAAGCGATAACTGATACCTTCGTTTCTAATAGGTCACGTGAATAGAAATATTAAATATCGTTTTTTATAAGAATAACCCAACCCTTTTTATGGGGACACTAAAAACAAAAAAGGATTGGCCCTAGATGTGGATTCGGTTTTAGCTGGATACATTATGCTTGAAAGGAAGTAGAAGCAACATACACAGACTCAGTAACCCAGTGAGAGTGAAACACTGAGTGTGCACTCATGAGATGTTCCAAATCTGTTTTCTCTAAAAATTTAAATGGCACCATGGAAACCTTTTATCGATTTTCCTGTACCCAATTCATTTGTTTGCATTCATTAACCAAAGTTAATCGAGGGGAATGGCTGACAAAACTCGGCAAACTTCTGACTGATAAAAGGGCAAACATGGATGTTGAGTATGGACTTGACCATCTTTTGTTTTGCCTTCAATTATTATGCTTGATTGACCTGGTCCAAACGTTTTCATTGGCTATCTGATATGTAGGAATGCCTAAATGTCACTAAAGGGCCCCCTGTAGGCCCCGGCTTGAAGAAGTGGACAAAAGATAGCACAATGAATGTAATTGGGTTTCATAACCTTCTTATTCTATTAACTTTGGTTTGACTTGCGTCCTATTTACATGTAATTTTATATGCACTCTTTAGATGTTCCAATTGGAATCCAAGTGTCGGAGCAGTGGCAATCTTCTCTGGATGGATGGTTTTGCTGTTGTTCATAAGGAAATTCCCCAAGCTTGGCATATATGTAGTGATGTTTACTGACATTCTTTATACATTCGTCAAGTTTTCGGTTATCTTTGTTCTTTTTATTGTGGCTTTTGCTTTGTCATTTTATACCCTACTTGCTGACCTGGTAAGTCATTCGTACATCCAGACATTCGTCCCTACCTCCCCCTCTCTCTTCCTCCATCTCTTCCTCCCCGCCCCTACCCCCACCACACACACATACACTCTTCCTTCCTTCCTTCCTTCCTTCCTTCCTTCCTTCCTTCCTTCCTTCCTTCCTTCCTTCCTTCCTTCCTTCCTTCCTTCCTTCCTTCCTTCCTTCCTTCCTTCCTTCCTTCCTTCCTTCCTTCCTTCCTTCCTTCCTTCCTTCCTTCCTTCCTTCCTTCCTTCCTTCCTTCAATGCGTACGAATGTTCATCCTTTCATGCATATCGTGAAATCTCCTTTTTCTCAGGATCCATTCAAGTCTGCTGGCCGATCTCTCGTCAAAACTGGAGTGATGATGATTGGTGAATTTGAGTTCGACGATCTGTTTAATATAAATAAACCAGGAGTACCTGGTTTGGCTTGGTTTTTGTTTATCATATTTATAATTCTAATGACTCTGATCCTAATGAATCTCTTGGTAAGTGGCCTTTTTAATTTTATAACTGTGATTCTCATTTGTCTTCTCACTAGTCATTAAACTACAAAGTACGCTCACTGTTTACACGTGCCTCGTATTTCTTGTACTTTTTGCCCCATAGCGTCCGATTGAAATCTTTGTTCAGAGTCATTGCATTGGAGTGTATCAACAACGTGAGCTTTTTGCACTCGGAACGATATGATTACCTATGCTTTCTAATCCCATTCATTTATTATTGAAGAGGCGTGTATCTGTTGTAGTAACAACTGTCCCATTTATTTGGACACAAATGACTGCACGTTACAGAGAGGTTTTCCTATGTGTATGTAAAACGGACCGCGATGTGCTGTGACATTGAGGACAGTGCCGTGATGTTTAGAGTCGATTTCATATGACTGTGAAAATGGCACCGCACGGTCACGGCACGGGTACAGCAGGAATTTCGAATGTTTTTATAGACAACACGGTACTGACACGGTCACGGCACGGCGCGGTCCGTTTCACACTCATAAGAAATCTGCTCTATAACATTCGTTACGTTTTCACAGTCATACGAAAAATGCGTAACTAAATTCGACAGGCACTATATTTATATAGCTATTTCAAAAAAGGTTGACGGGACGAACGGCGAATGGCGATTGGTGATTGCACGACCGAAAGGAACTGTGGTCACGCTATTAGACCGCTATCCGGCGCGGAGATATGAATCGCCTATCGACCACTTTGTCCAAAAAAGGTTTTTACTGCATGGTACCAGCATTGCTTGGGTATTTAATTAATGAAAATGAAGCAATTCTTGTTACCCAAATTTCCTTTTGGTCATGCAATCACCAATAGCCGATTGCCTTTCGCCATTCGCCCCGTCAACCTTTTTTGAAATAGCTATACATCTAAGCAGGTTCCTTCTGAGTGCACTTAGAATGATGATATTTGTAACTGTTTAAACATCTGTTATCTAAAAAACGTTAATTCGATTTAACGTATATGGTAGTTAAGGGTACGAGAGTTCATTATACCTAACTTCTTTACTAACATTGTTATATTGTTATTGTTATATTGTTTGATAGATCGGTTTAGCTGTAGATGACATCAAAGGTGTACAGGACCAAGCCTTACTAAAACGTCAAGCCATGTTGGTAAGAACTTAAAAATTAACGAAGGGCCACGAAAAAAGCAAACAATAACGACAACGATAATAGCAAAGTAAAGTAAAACAATACGATTCGAAACGGCTAAATAAACTTGGACTTTGTTTGTTCGCCAACAGAGTGCAAACATTTTATTCGTGAAATACAAATTACTAAATAGTACTAACAAAATAGTGCTAATTGAACAACAGAAAACAATAGAATTTGCATAAAATTGCGCTATTTAGTATTACAGATATTTCACGGATATACTGTTCGCACTCCTCAACCCTGAAAAATTGTACTTAAAATTTTTCACTTTATGTGGTATCATCGGGCAGAATCAAGCGACATCACATCCGGGACATTGTGCTTAAAAAAGCTCATTTGCATCTCATTAATCGGTCAAGATACAAAGAAAGTACCTAAAAAGCGATTTATAAACGGTACCAGTTCAGAATCCAGTGGACGTTCCACAGAATTCTGAACTGGAACCGTTCCGATACGACTAATATTATTGTATATGGTGTTTGGCTGGACTCAATACAAGGACTTCACTTTTTTCGTTCTTAAATATTTTATTCCTTTCAAATTTAACTGAATGTTTCTCATACAATACAGACTTTGTGTGGTGTTCCACAGGATTTTGTACTAGGACCCTTTCAAAATTTTAAAAACGAAACGAAAAACATCAATACGAAAGAAAGGAAAACACTAGTCTAATCATTGCCTTGATAGAAATATGATTTCTTATCAATAGGTTGATTTGGCTCTGGATGTCGAGAAAGCTATGCCTCGTAAACTACGCAAAGGTCTTCTGGTTTTAAAGGAAAGTTATTTTCCTAATCGTCATAGAGGGATTTGGAGATTCTTTAGTCCACCTCCTGTATCACCACAAGAAATGAAAGAGGCGCTTGAGCTTGAGAAGGTTTGTGCACAGCCACCATGCATATTGTTAAGTAAAAATAAATAAAAGATTGACCTGAGAATCTGTGACAGGCAGAATTTTTTTTTCCTAATAAAATGTACGTTTGTCTGGTTCTTCTGTATTAGGTGATTAATTGCTCATGCATTACACCATTTGCATGCTTGCGTCATATGCTACGACAACCAGCATTTTTTGCCCTCTTTCTTTTATAAGTTAATATACTAATAGTACAAGAGACCATAATACTAAGAGAGCGAAGCTCAGTATTGATGTCTGTGCCATGTTCGTGGCGGCTAAGGCTATTTTTAGTAACTTCGCCATCGCGCGCGCAAGGCTCTTAAACAATAGAATTCAAACGGTCCCGTCCGCGCGCACGTCAAAAATCAAATTCTATTGGTTGAGGGCCTTGCGCGCGCTATGGCGAAGTTACTAAAAATAGCCTTAGCCGCCACGAACATGGCACAGACATCAATACTGAGCTTCGCTCTCTTAGTATTATGGTCTCTTGAATAGTACCAATTGTTCTGCTATTCTCAAGAATAAATAAAATCTGAATAAGAAGAAAAAACGTATAGCGTTCTGGTAGCGTTCTGGTTCTATTTTTATATATATTTTTAATACATATTTTAAGTATTTTTAGGTTTTTCATTTTGTGATTATTTACTCTTTTATTATTTCCTTTTTTTTTTATTTTGAGGACCCTTCTGTAAACTATATATATGATGTTGGCATCCTCAATAAAGATTATTATTATTATTATTAGTCGTAGTGAAATTGTATGCCACGTGCAAATGTTCTATTTCCATCTCCACATTTTGTTTGATTCGGGTTTTACTGTACAAAGATTTAAGCATTTCTATTTAAGTTTTGCTATAAGTTTTTAACTATTTTAAGTTTTAAGTTTTAAGAATTTCTGTTTCAAAATATTTTTTGGTGTGTTATCGAAAAAAATTGCTTTGCCATGCATATACAATGTAACTAAAAGAAACATTTATTATTGAACTTATTAATTGCGGGAATGCATGTATAAGCATTATGCAAATTGTGCAAACTAGGGAAAATGTTAGTTGTTTTCTAACGAAATGCATAAAATAGTGCCATTTTTCTGCAATTCCTCGCCTCACTTGGGAATTTGAACGCACAATCTAAGTGATCTTACTCTACTAAGTTGGATGCTTTAGAGACTGAACTACTGAAACTCGAATGAAAGTCAAAAATCGTGTGACCTGCCATCTGGACTAAGATTTTTCCAAGTTTCCAAAATCTTTGGTTTGTATTTTGTTTTGTTCTTGTACGATAATTTAATTTTGTTTATTTTTTAGCCATTGATACAGAAAATGGAGGAACATAACGATAGTCTTGATAAAGGCATCAAAGTGTTAAAGAATCGTATGAAAGAGTTGCAAGCACAGCAAGAATCACTCCAAAATATGTTACAAGCGGTTGTAAAGAAATTGGAAATCACTCTGGAGGATGACGCAGGCGACGAGGAAGAACATTTGGCAATGCTTTGAGATTATTTCAGTTTGACTTAGCAAGGGAACTTTGTCCCGCAAGGAAATTAAACTAGTTCTTCGTGAATATGTGGTATATTCCTCCTTACTGCTATGTTACACCTTTGTCTCCCCGATTAGTAGGGCACTTGTGCCCGGCTATAAGATTAGAGACTTTAATAAAGTTATTATTATTATTATTATATTACTGCGGTTTTCGGTATTCTGCGAACTCTGACTTTCAAACGCCAACCGCTAATTTGCGTTTTTGCTTCTGTCAATCAAAAGTAAATATCACTAATACGAAGAACTTTTAATACCAAAATGATAGTATAGCTAATATATACTCTCTAAAGATCAAATTTGGTCATTTGGTAGGATTTTAGGAACTTTTAGTATTGATTTTTTGATGTTTTGTTGAGGTTGGCGGAAGCGAATAACCAAATTTGAAGGCCAGAGTTCGCAGAATATCGAAAACCGCAATAATGGACTTATCAGTCAGATTCTCGCTTGTCTTTCGCATTTTTATGATTTTTTTATGCTTTCTTTTTGACCTCTCTATCACTCCTTTAACCGTTCTTGTTTGTTTGCTCAGTTGTTTGCTTGTTTGTGTTTGGTTGGTTGGTTGGTTTGCTTGTTTGTTTTTTGTCTATCTGTCGATATTCGTTACGAATACATTTGCCCACAATCGTTACGAATACATTTGCCCACAATCTGCCTGCTTGACTCTTGCTTCCTTCATTTGTTCGTTCGTTCGTTCGTTCGTCCGTCGGTCCGTCCGTCCGTCCGTCCGTCCGTTCGTTTGTTCGTCGTTTTTGCCTTCTACGTCCATGTTTCATCTGTATTTCTTTTGGTCATGATTGTATTTGCATGGTTTGTAATGAGGAACCTTGTCACATTTAATAGCAAAGTAGTCAACTTATGTAAGTTATTCAACTCCATACTCATATATCTCAGAACAATATTATCTACAATGCATTGGTTAAAAGAACACGAAAAAATACACAAGGTCATACTCATACTCTATTTTTCTTCTGATATTTAATGTGCTTATTGACTACATAAGTCAGTCATTTCGTCCTTTTGCTAAGCTACAAACTTATGGAATCGGTCTACAATTTTTAGTAAAACTATTATTGTGATTGGGCTTATTTTATCGCATGCATTCTTCAGACTTACATAAAGAACAATTGACAAAATTGCAATCATCGACAAAAATTACATTGCTGCAACTAATGCCGTCAGTCTAATCTAAAAGACGGCTATATTAAAAAAAAAACAAAAAAAACACAATGTCATTAAAATAATGTTGTGATCACACAGCATTATTAATAATATTGCAGTGTTACTTGCTTAGGGGAACCAGATTTGCAGGATGATAAAGAAATGTAACTACTAAGTTAGCAGTCACAGTACTTTTCAGAGCCTTTTCAAAATCCAGCTCCCCATTCAGAAACAAAGGCTTGTAAGGCTTTCTTTATTATGACAAACGTTAGCATCAAAACGTGTGGGATATACAATCAACGGAAGTACGCATGCTCATACAGTACTTCATTTTTTTAAAATTAAAGCTAGTTTGCTTCAATTTCAATAATTTTGGTGGTTATGAAGTTGGCCAGTACGTAATTATACCAGATAGGTACTTCAGCCAGCAACAATATTCATTTGGATATACTGCAGTCAGCTTCGGGCTCCAATATTGCTGCCGGCTTCAGTAACTATCCATTAAATAGCAGCCCTATGTAAAATATACCTTTATTTGCTTATATAATTTCGATAGTTAGCTATAGTTGTATTAACCTGCGTTTAATATAACATCAGTCCACCCATATCCATATCCATGTTGAGATAGAACTAATGAATAATATTGACCTCGAAAGAGGGGGAATTACAACCTATTTTGTCCTGGTTTGTAAAGACAACTATGTATTTATGACGTGTTATACCTAAACTACAATAATCGTTTTCGAAATTTCTTTTTATATAGAAATGTCAGAACTCCTTTAAGAGTACTACGACAGTGAAACTTTGCATAACAAAAGCAACTGTGTGAAAGGGATATGTGTACGACCCATCCATCCTTGTCACTTTGTGTTAATAAAATTCACAAGATTCAGAGATTTGTTGTAGTCAAATGTCGATATAAAGTATATACACCTATTTCAAAAAATGTCGGGCGAGAGGCTTCAAAGGAGTATGGGTAGTCGAAAAAAAGTACTCTCTTTTTGGCTTTGGTCTTCATTTTAAGCATCAATGAATTAAGGACTTTGTTGTATAAGCTCAACGCCAGTTGGTTGAGAATTGTCGTGCTGATATTTATGTAGTTCCATAGCTTTTAGTTATTCCTACCCATACTCCATTTCGGGTGAGTCGACAACGTTAATTGAAATAGGTATATATAGTCAAGTCAAGACTATAGGCGAAGCTCTTACATTTATTCTTATATTCATTTCATTCCCAGTTAACTTTGGGATGGACAATCCTACATGTGCTTTGAATTCCGACCGTCCATATCATATGTTGATAATGTATGTATGTATTGTGAAAATATATGGGAAAAGCAGTCATCGATTTGTCAATCACCTTCAATATACTCGGCAAATGTAAAAAGTCATTGAAATATTATGCAAATCCCCCTCCATGATTTGAAATTTCTTGTGCGAATGAGATGACGTCAAAGGAGGCATTTGCTCTAACTTCCTGTGATATTTGCAACAAGTGCTCTTCGATTCAACATCAATTTTGTGGGGCTAACCTGCATGTTTTATCTATGGAAATGATTTAAAAATGGAAACACTCCAGTATTTTGCTGGAGTCATTTTTGTATAATAAATGTTGATTCCTTTACGTCATCAAATTAGCATATGAACATTTAAAACGCTCATAACTCAGAAATAAATAGTCCATCACTTGATAAATAAGTGATTTCTGTAACAAAAACAAAAAGGGTTGGTCGATGCTGCTTGAACCATTTTGATGGATCGATAAAAATGCGAGAAAAGTTAGTGAAAAATCTCTTGAGCGCGTAATAGATGACGTAGCGATTGCATGACAGCGCGCGCATCTTACTGAAAAACAAGACTAGCGCAAGAAATACCGCTTTTAATCAATCAAAATGATAAGGGTTTTTGTTCACAAAAATAACTTGTTAGAATCGCGGTACAAAACTAAACGCTATTGGCATGGCGGAGTCGCGCAGCCACGGAAAGCTTTCACATGGGTGTTTAGAGGTTAGAACAACGAAACAAAGAAAATATGGGTCACTCGCGATGCTCGAAGGGTGCACAATCCTGCCAAACGAAAACCAAAAATCCCAAAGTGTGATCGTCCTTTTTACTGTAAATTTTTGCAATGTGCTAAATGAAGCCTTTCAAGTTAACATGGTATCATAAAAAAAAGCAATGTACCTCCCCTACTTATACACGAAGCTGTAGTTTTCACATTCCAACTGAAGTGAAAAACAGTTATACTTGACGCGCAAACAAAGGGCATAGCGCCTTGTACGCCATTACGCACGTGCGTTACCTGAAAATTTGTGGGGGAAAAAAAGAAAAACGACGGATCCTATTTAAAGTTGGCGGACACGTATTTCGTGTAAATGAAGGGAATAGCATTTTGTCAAAATTAAAATTCACTGAAAACTTAACAACACTGCTCTTGAGAAATTGTGTGTACCTCTGAAAAACTCCGCGCTGCGCTCCTGGCAAATCGGACGTTCGATTCATTTTGACAATAGGCCCTTTGCAGCATGTTGGAATGCAGCTCAATTTGGAGGGCAAGACAAAATAATTTCAATGTCCTATTGGCTGGAAATCATTGTTTTTGCCCTCCAAAATGTGCTCATTCGCACGTGCTGCAAAGGGCCTATTGTTCGCGATTGTGGATAGTAACGGAACAAATATTTTTGGTGAGCGCATAAACTTTTCAGTATGATCGCACAAACGTTTCTGTGTGAATGCACAAACTTTTTCTGTGTGAGCGACCAAACGTTGCATACCTTACGCAACACGAGGTTGTCTTGTGTATAGTATATGCACATTCGTCTACCACTGGTCATATATTACCTTTTACATCGAATGCCCTGCAGTTTTATGGGGTGGCTTGTGTTATTTCATAGTAATTTGGCCTAATTTCACTTTTCTTGTTGAATTGTATCGTTATATATTGTGAACCGATTTGATCGTACTCTTATCCCCTAAGCTTGGTTAAATGTCATATCTATGTGCGACCTAAAAGAGCAAAAATTAAGGCCAACAAAGAGCAATGAATCAACTTTAATCTTGTTGTGATAAAAGTTACAAATCTTATGTTGTTGGGTTACCACTACAGCTGTATCTTTTTGTGCATGTGTGAGTAATAAATGAAACTCTGGGATAAGTAATGTTAGCTTTATAATAACTAAAATTACTCGAATGTAGGTCCATGTCAAGGGAATGCTAACGACGTAATTAGAGGACTGTATTTTCTATTTTCATTGAGAAACTAGTTTTCCAAACCCTCCGAAACCCCCAAAGCCCCCCAGCCCCCCACCCCGAACTCCCAAACCCTCCCAACTCCCCCCACAGCCCACAACTCCCATGTAGGTTCAGTCATTTATGGTATAGTCTATAAAAACAATCAATCAATCAGACAGAAATTTTGTGAGTTACAATAAGCTTTAACACTATCTTTACGCCGTTTCGCATGCAACATTGATACTTTGCGACGAGCGAGTATCTTATTATACCTAGTATGTTCTAATTATTGCTCGGGCCCAAACGTCTCAAATGTTAGATGACTGCGCGCATGACCGCAATTAACCAATCAGTTAACTTAGCTAAGCTTGCTCCTACGAAACTCCCCACGTACAAGCAATATACAATTCTAATCAGATTTCAGGTGTTCAGATGGTCATAGAAATGATTTTACAATTTTGTATTGCATTCATAAAGTGCTAATTCAGTCTACAAATACGATTCATAAAAAAGGTCACTTCTCTTAGCTTTATATTTTAGCAGCGGGAAAATTTTGTTGCAATTTGTTTGTTCTCAAGGCACAGTCTAACTGGACTAGATGTACGTACAATGATCCCCTAACCTCCCTTGCCATATCCTTCATAACCACTCATTTGAGATAAACTCATTTATTTTCATCACCGCTGAATTCTTATTCTATTACATTGGTTAGGTGGCAATATTTGCTTGTTGTTCAGGCAATCACAACCTTACAACAGGTGTAAATGTAGTGAATGTTGGAGTTTGCATTCGCGTTAGCTCTACGGAGAACAAAACTCCTCACATATTCCTCGTTGCCACACTTAACATAGTGCCTGTCGAGATATATGAGCTCAGCGTTGGCTCTAGGTTGCCATGCGGTTTCAACGTTTCTGCAAATATGACGGAGACGAGGTTTGGGGATGGGCTTTGGGCGGAGACCGAGAAGCAATTTCTTCAACTCTTTCAGTTCTTGTATGACATGATGATCACAGCCGTAGTGGTTGGATCTCTTCTCTATATAAGTAAAGATGTAAAAGCTATTAGTCCAGGCCATATTTTGATGATTTCTTTTGTGTTGCTGGGTTACATGTGACACCACGGCAGCCATCTTGGATGAACTTCAAAATCATCAACAACAACAACAACAAAAACAAAAACGAAAACGAAAACAACAGCAACAACGACAACAACATTACATTATACATACTACTTTATCTTTTTATTGTTGGAAGAATGGTTTAAACCCGTCCGGCAATAGACTTCTTTGTCTTCGTTTTTTGTTAGCCTATTGTTCATAAGCGTTACGCTCATTGTAAAGGAACTATTTTCAAGAGATGTCACATGGTTGAAATGGACAACAATCACTTTGGAGGTAGAGAAACCTATTACCAGAACTCTACAATGTAACGAGAGTTTTCCTCGATCTTTTCTCACTCAGCACAAATAAATGACTGCAGTGGCCGTGTGTTAGGGACACCAGGTTCTACATCAAACAAATTTATTGCTGCTACGCACCGTAGTGTGCACCAGTCTCAAAGAACGGTTTAGCTAGAGATCTCAACTCAGCTCACTCAACAAGAGCGAAAAGGGGCATGGGTCAGTTGCAAAACGTAAGTTTATATTTGTATTTGGTCATGGTTTTCCGTGAAAACGGCACGGTCATCGCGCGTCACGATTATGATAGGAGTGTTTTTAAAAACACCATGGCAATATGGCAATATTACGGTCCCGACACATCGCCGTACGTACGATTTGTACCCATAAAACATTATTTTAGACATGATTTCATACCCTCATTTGTGGTCTGTTCAAATGGTGAAGCCATACAGACTCCAACCATGATGGCAAAAACGATGGCCAAAGACGTACGCATTGTCTCATGCACTTCAGATGATTGATTGATTGCTCAAGATTAACCTGAAACAACGTTTCATAAAAAAATATCATTCTAAGGTCCTGTATATATGGCGAAAAGTTGTCTCGGGTACCCAAGATAGCCCCCAAAAATGCAGTTGGGTTTACTGTGTCCTCGAGAACCAGGTTTTACGAATTAAAACTCTATATAAGCGCTCTGTAAAATTGACTCGTCGGGAAGGGCTGTCTCGGGCACCCAAGACAACTTTTCTCCTTCTAAACAGGGCCGGCGGTCTAAGCATGCGAGAGGATATTTTTATGGAATCGAAGTTTGAAAAATGGTCAGTGAAATACAATTTATTAAAATCAAGCTAAAAAAAATCGAAAATGTATTTTCATGATCGTAGCACGCAGGAATGTAAGTTACAACTAAAGAATCAAATTTCCCTGTAGACAATAGGGTACATCCCATGTATTGGCTATACGGGAGTGAGGTATGATTTTGGCCTTCCTGACCAAACCGGGATGACTATTTAATTCGTTGGTGTGTGTGGTCTTTATAAACAGGTCACATTGTCGTGCCTATGTGCAAATGCTAACACGTTTGTGTGTCATAATTAGTTAAGTAATATAAATTTGGTTTAGTTTCCAGCTTTGCTTTTCGGCAGCAAAAAACAGTGAAAGATCCAGGTACTAATACTGAATTTAGTACTGATAAATATTATATTTCCCTGCACACTCAAAAATGCGGTTATGTATTTAAAGCTGGAAAACTATATTTTGAAATAACAAGAGTTTGTTAGCAGAAAATTAGACTGAGTGTAAAAATACGAATCTAGACGAAAACGTGTGAAAGTCTAATATGAAAGCATGCAACGATGAAAAGAGCACAGTACGAAAAAGAAGTCACCTTAAACTTCGACAATTTGTTAGACTCCGGAGGGAGTGCATAAATATTTTAGCAATTAATTTGAGCTAGCGTCGATTGCTTTTGGAATATTGATAGACCCTCGCCTACAGTCTTCTTCGCATGCGGGTTTTCAAGAAGTTCTTACCTTGTTCCTTTGATAGCTTATTGGGCTCTGCTCCAAGAACAAAGAGATCATCTCTTTTTGTAGACCAAAATAATAATTAAAGTGTCATTCGCAAAAGAGCTTGTTTACTTTAGCCCGTTATTAGATAAAATGCCCCATGTTGGGATAATAATTGAGCGGGAAAACGCTTTTAATTTCGTTTAAGGGAAAAGTTTTGCCGCTTGTTTAAATTTAATCAGGATTAGGCTTCTCAACCTGACAACTTTAACATGAAAATTAAAATGTTTTGGAAAAATACCGCAAACAAAAAAATCCAATGATTATAGAGTAGTTGTTTTGTTTAAAAAAAATACTTACAGCTATTGCAATCGAATCGCACGAGCTATGTTTATTTTTGTTCCCCGGGGGCGAAGGTGGGGGGTTGTTGGATGAAGAATTTGAAATCTGGTATTTAGATCTTAGATGGATATTCTTTAAGGTGTTTATGAAGAAATCCTTAGGTAATAGTGTTTCAAAAGCCTTCAAGAAATATCTGTCAAGATATCAAAAATAACAAAAAAATTAAACCATTTAAGATAATCATAGAATTAATTATCAGTTTATAGTGTGGAAAATGTTTTAAGGGAATAGAATTACTAAGACGTTTAATTTAGTATTGTAGCTAAAGGGGTATATTTGAAAATTCCTGTCGAGCATCCTTGATGTTCTTATACAGGAGTCCCTCACGGGATTCACAGACGCAAAGTTTCATACATTTTGCGATTCACAATATTTGTTAGTACTAGAAATAATAAAATGCCCAAAATACAATTTATTCAAGTGTTTATAAAATATAATGTCTTTAAAGGCCCAAAATACAATATATTCATTCAAGTGTTTATGAATATGTTATTGACACACGATAATCGTGCACTAAGGGGGTATTTACATGGCACTAGGATCATCCTAGCAGGCGAATCATCCTACCTGCTATACATTTACTGCATTCTGTTTAGTAGGATAATCCTAGTATCCGAAGTGAAGACACAAATTTACACGTAAACAGAATGCAGTAAATATATAGCACTTATAGCAGGTAGAATGATTCGCCTGCTTGGATGATTCTAGTGCTAGGATGGATCCTAGTGCCATGTAAACATCCCCTAAGTACCCGGGGGGGGGGGTACTCTCATATATTTACTATATACGGCGATGATCCGCTGAACAGGGTGTGGTTTTTCGAGTTTTTTGTCATGAACAGGGTATCCTTTTTGCATTTTTTTGAGCTTCTTGTCATTTTCAGGGGTAGCAACTTCTCATCAACCTTAGTCGTTAGCTGGCCACAATGGCCGTTGGCAACGATCTGTCTAGAAGCCTTATTTATCGTTGTTCGATCACGATCGCGACAAACTCGTTATGAAACTCATCTACATTACAAACAAATAAGTACATTACATTCTGCAATTATTATACTTTGTCATAAACAGGGTATGGTATTTTTAGTTTTTCTGTCATAAACAGGGTAACCGTTTTAGGATCATCCCGGCGGAACGGCCCCCACCAAAATACTGGCCAAGTACCAAGTACCAAGTACCAAGTACTGGCCAAGTACATTGAAGATGCTCCAATAGACCTCTTTCGCTTGCCTTAATGTTTTCCCAATACGATTCTCTTGGGGAATAAGATTCTTTGTTCAAGGTGAACATTCTTTCGTGTCTTCTTAATTGAAAAATTTCAAACAAAGAAATGCAGCTCCAAAAAGGAATGCAGTACTGGGAGAATGTTGAGGCAAGCGAAAGAGGTCTATAAAGCTGCTAATATAAACGACGAAGCATTTTTATGCTTCTTTAAAGCCGAATTTAAACACTGTATATTCTTTCTACATATCGCATTTTCGCTCTTTTAGAATCACAAAATTATAGCATATTTATATGCAAGATTCTTACAGACTTTTCAGTATCTAACGTTCCTTTTCCGAAGAGAAATGAAACAACGAAGTCGAGTACATCTAGTCATTCTGTATGCAGTGAGCTTCAATGAAGATCCTTTTGCTTGATAATATTAACATTCGAGATTTGTAGATTAGTTGTAGCATTCTTCACGTGCATTTTGATCGAGTCTCTGTGAGGTTTGTCATTTGATTTGCCTGTTATTCCCTTAGTGGCCATCGCCACTGAAAAATGTATACAACAGCTCCACAGATCCAAAAATATTATCAAGCAAAAAGGTTTCTATTGCATTTGAATACAAGGTGGTTGGGTGTACTCGACTCTGTTGCCTTATTTCTCCTCAGAAAAGAATTAGAGCGATAACACTTAAACCGTGAAATAACTTAGGTAACTAAATAGAGACAAATAGTAGCAAAACCCTTTGTTTTCTATTGTTTAATTAGTACTATTTGTACTTTTTAGTTAGTACTTGTTTCACGGTTTTAGTGCTATCGCTCTAATGTACGAGGCTGACAATCGGTAACAGTCTTTCGTATCCCTCTATTCAATGTTGGTTGTGGAATGTTTGACTCTGAATGGGCGAAAATTCGATTCTTAGATTGCATGTGACGTCATAAGCAAGGAAAATTTCAGAAAAAGATATTTTTTAAAGCTTTTAATCACATCATTTAGCAAAAGAGTCTGAAAGAAGTCTCCCTTGAATTTTTTGACTGTTTCTGTCGCTTCGCCATCGTTTTATCAGCGATCAAAAATGTGTCACGCAATGCCGTCACGATATTTTGAAGGAGCTAAGAACTTATCATTCGGCCACAAATTTCACAACTTCCAGTTAATCAATGAGAATTTTTTGCATTTAAGAAAGATTTAGCCTAAAATCAGCAAATTAGCTGCTATTTTCGTGTCATTTTCAGGCTCGATGTTTTGGCCGCCATCTTGGTGGTATAGGCAATACCACCAAGATGGCGACCCCATAATATACATTTCTTACTAAAATGTCAGCATACTTCATCACTAATATCTTTGTTATAAAAACTTATTTTGACTCGAAATTTCGCCTCTTTCGAGAGTTTTGGATGCTCTATTTGGTGATACTACTTGGATTTTGTTTTAGGCTCTAGAAAAGCATTTGTAATTGGCATGCAATCAAGCAATATGTCGAAAGAATATAACTGATATTTGTTCATCTTCAAAGTAGCATGAAAATACTTTTCTTTTGGCACTGACACTGTTTGTTGTAGGCGTCTTAACACGCAGGGTTTTTTTCCAAAAACTTCAGTGTAGCATATGTCTTGTGGAATGTAGTAAATCTGGGCTAAATCCTCCAGTGTGAGAGCTAGCGGCAAGTACATTAGTAACACAAAACCATGATAAATCGAATAGGACTTTGCCTAGCGAGTTGTAATGTCAGTTTTAAGACGAGACATCACGCAGAAAAACCTTCAGGGCTTGGCTTCTTATTTGCTGAATAACAAGAACATTCATCGAGGGCTATGGTGGTTGGACGTTTCGATGACATCTTGTCATCATTTTCAACAACATTTACTTACAGCAAACGGTATGAATTATATTATGTTATATTTGTCAGGCTTGATACAAATTCACGCTTTTCTGTAAATAAATGTTGTTGAGATGTCATCGAAACATCCAACAATTGCGTTTATCTTTTCTTGGGAAATGTTTCACTAAGTCTATATTGATTCATTGAGGGATTTGAAAATTATGAACCCATGTTGGAAAATAAAATTTTCTTTAAAATGCGTTCATGTCTTTGAAAATTTTACACCTTTGATATATAACAACAAAAACATTTCCTTAAAAATCAAATTGTCTTTGTTTAAGATCCAAACAATCAGTTCAGAAATTGCTAATAAAAATTTTAGCTGACAAAAAGTGATTCACAATTCCAATAAATAGTAACTCGGACTACCTCAAAGGATTTTTCAGAAAAAAATCGAAGAAGAAAACAAAATAAGCAAGAAAAGAAAAGAAAAAGGGGGGAAGCAAATAAGAAGAAGAGGCAGAAGCAGGACAAAGGAAAAAGTAGAATTAATAAAGATTAATTCGAAAGAAGAAGAAGAAGAAGAATTAGAAAGAAGACGAAGAAGAAGAACATCAAAGCTAAAGGAAAAATAATAAGAAAAAAAGGCTAATAATAATATCAACAATAAATAATACATGCATACATACTTTTCCACCCTTTCTGCAGTCATGGAAAACAATTATGAAAGAAATCACCTAAGTTGGCTTTGTAAGAGCAATATGAGTAGCGACAATATCAATATACACATGCATATATGCGAAGGTTATATTTTGTTAACAAATGAAGGCTTATGAAAGGATTGTCAGTAAACAAAACCAAACAAAAAGGCATCGCATATTATCATTTGTTATTTTATTATAAAGAATATTCTACTTAAATTGCGAGATGATGACGAACTAAAGAAATAGAGTCGAGAGAAGGAAAATCAAAGGAAAAATAATCAAAGTGTATGCTTTATAGATGGTAGTGGGATACCTACATCGAAGACCTTCATATGATGCCAACAAATGGGAAATAGAAAGTTGATTCCTTATTTTATATGCTCACTTAGATTCCGTTCATTCCCTTAGAATCTCTATAGTAAAAGGTGTTTCTATTTTTAAACAAAGCATATAACTTCCACTGAAAAAGGTGGGAATTGAACACCTTATAGGTGATAATCATCATAACAGTTGGACGTTAACAACGTAACTCAGGTTTCGTATATTGCCTCTTACTTAATTGCTCCACTGATTTGTATGTACTGAATAGCATGGAGGCAAATTCAATTAACATTTGGATAGAAACTCATAATTTGATTGTTGGTCTTTTGTACAAACCTCCGAATCTTTCCAATCGCGAATTTCTAGAAAAATTTGAGGAATCATTGCATAAATTTTTTTTGTCAAAGAAAAAATGTCTGATGATGGGTGACATCAATATTAACATTCTTAAAAAATAGCAAAGTTACTAAAAACTATCTTACTCTTATTCGATCGGAAGGTTTTGATCCCTTGATTCATGAAGCTACACGTATTACTGAAATCTTCGAAAACATTCAAAAGTTCAACTGCAGTCGGGCCCTGTTTCGGCGCGCGTTATATATAACGGTTTTAATTTTTAGTTATAAAACTACAAAGAGAAAGTTTATGTGTTGTACCACTGATTGCCATATGATCAAAAGTAAATTACATCACCGCTTTCAGATATGCGATTTATCTTTTCGTATTGATATATTTCTCAATACTCAAAGATAATTAAAATTCCATATCTCAGCTCGGCCTTGTAATATATCCTCTATGTATTTGTTGCTAGAAGCAACGCGAGAACATTTTTGAGTAATAGCAATTGCCTGGTCCCACCCCCCTAGGGCTATACAGCACGTGAGCAACCACACGGTGCCGCTTATTCCAACCTTGACTTTGCACAGGCAGCTTTGGAATTTTTTTAAAACTTACGACGATTGATTAAACTTTACATCTTTATGCTTCCGGTGATTGTAGACGGTCACATACGCAGCAACATATCAAGAAAACATCTGTTAAAATTGAGCAAAGCAGTTTGATTTTAGTAATTATCGAGATGGATTGTTGAAAAAAAACCATTTTAAAACAACCATGCATCACTGTATTTTCCCCTATTTATTAATTAGCTTTCATTACTGTTGGCAGCGCTAGCTGCTAAGTACATCATTGGGCCATCTTTCCTTACTTTCTCTCCCGCTCTTCCCTTTTCGATTTCCCAGACGCTCCGTAGAAGATTATTTTTGCGCCACGACATTTGATAGCGCTGATTCCTTAGTCCCACTATTGTTACAGAGAACAATAGAGCAGAACCAAAACATTCAATCGCTTCCCGTTTGACTCGAGTCGCAATTTGTTCAAACGGAATGGTGTAAGTTTTGGTCTTGCTATTGCACTAATTGTTCTAGAAATTCAGGCCAAATGAAGTTTAATAAACCTAAGTCGGAAAGGTTTAAATTTATATACAGGAATTTTGAAAGAAATTGTTGGAGTCAGTTTAGAGAAGAGATAGTCTGACTCCGGTTGCTCAATTTGTCGCGATCGACGCTTGCATTCTGAGGCTCTAGCTCCATAAAAAATAAAGAAATTGTCTCCAAACCTTACATATTGATAAAGAGTATGATAAACAACTACTGGTGTAAAATCAACTGATGTACATTAATATAATCATTTTTAAATCGCTTTTCGCGGAGATACTTGGAATTGCCTTAACAAGTCATGTCTCAAATTTAAGACTTCATCATGTTGAATCCACGAAATAAATTTTTTTAAACCTCTGTAAATTAAACAATTAGTTTATACTTCCAAGATGAATTTCCAGAATTCGGTAAAGATTCTATAGTAAAGTTTCGGAGAAAGAACTAAAAGTCTATTTTACATGATTTCCCCATAATATGTATAAATTAACGCCGATTGCCATGCCAAAACCAACACCCAAACTTCAATCCCTCAGCAAGTATATCTGATAATATCTTTAAGATCCGGCAAAAGAAAAGTAGTTTTTAAACCGTTTATTTGTTAATGGTTGGTGGACAAAAACCTGTTTCCAGACACCTTAAATCAGACATCAATTTGAATGTGACTTGAAAAAATACAAAATGTTGGACTCCATGACAAAGACACCTTTTAAGTCCTCATTACCATGGAAATGAGTTCTGTCTCATGGCTCATTATTTGGCAGAAAACGGAAGTCCACTAAAACTTCCGCATAATTCAAAACAACGGTTGTCTGTTACAGGACTTCCGCTTTCTGCCACAGGTCTTGACCCATTCAAGGCTTGATCATGAACACCTCAGTATTTAAAGGGCTGTCAGCACAGTGCATCATTTAGTTCTACATTGTACAGAAACTGGGATTGGTATTCACTCTAGTCGTGCATTGTGAATTTGAAGAGAAGTTGAGGTCAGAAGAACTCATGAGCATGATATCATCAAGCCTTGTGTTGCTTCTCAGCACCGTTTTACTGGGATTGTACAGCTCAACGAGATCAGGTACGTTTAGTAGCAATGGACAGGATTTAATACGTTCTCCTGCATGCCATGCCCAATACATCGGTCCCATCAACTTTCGGTTGCACCAATGGGTGCGTTAACTTTTTCTAAATTAGTATTATGGAGGGCCAGACGCAAAATCACAAACCCTTCGATTTCAGGAAGACTTCAAACATTCATTTTACCGTTTTCCATAATAATAATGATAATAATAAACTTTATTTAAAGATGGAACCAATTTAGCCTGGCTAATCTTCCATTGGGCCATCTATAAACAATAAATTACAATTAAATTAAATGAATTCCATGTTTCCCAAGTTACATAAAACTAAACAGTAAGGCAGGTTTCAGTAATTAAAATATATCTCGGAGCGCGAACCTCCAAGGGTTTTCTGGCCGTTGTCCGACAAAGCAGTATCTATGAATCACGGTATTGTTGTTTCATCATTTTCTTGTGGCTTCTATATATGGGCGTCAACTGTGTAAAACAGAGTGCCATCGGCACTAGAAATTATGCTCGGCAGAGCCAGGAAGAGGGGGGAACCATGCATGCTTATTATTTGTTTCACTTATTACTAAAACAATAAACAAGTTATGAATTTTTTACTTCATGTTTTAGCTACCGTTAGCACCAAAGCTCTAACTACAAAAGGTAGGTTATAGCGATGTATGTGAGAATGCAGTTTAAATGTGATTCAAGTTTCTATTGGGGAAGAGTGGGGAGGGTGGCTGGAAGACTGTGTTTATTAATTACCTATGTCACTACTAGAGTACAAACACTAAAAGCGTGCAATACTTTGCACAGTTTGTATAGGAAATTACACCGTTCGAGAAGAATTAATGAAAAATGCCGCACGTATTTGATGAAAGTGACTTAATACCACGAGTGCGTAGCACGAGCTAAGGTGGGATTTCTTATTGATAACACACCTACCAAAAATAGGCGTTTCTATATAATCATAGAAATATAACGGGCGAAAAGTTTACAAATTCCGGCGAACCGCTCTTAATTTCGCATGGACACCATGAAACTGTGAGACAGTGACTAAAACATAATATTTGTTTACAAAGATTTTATTGAAAATACACATTTATTTTCGAAAATACATAAAAGCTATAAAACTGATAAAATGTAAATTGTTTTGAAATTGAAAGTTATATATTTTTTCAAATATAAAGTTGTTTCACTTTTTCCATGAAGTCTAATGATAGGTTCATATTCAGTGTTTGTACTCTACTTGTTGCTGTTGTTGTTGGTGGTGGTCATTTTTGGTGTGTGTGGTGTGTGTGTTTTGAATGTTTCAGGTGCTATAAGTTTTTACTACATGCTCCAGACCCTGTTAGCACTGAAATTCCAACAAAAAATAAAGTTACATATTCAGTGCGAGAATGCAGTTTTTAGATGTCAATCAAATTCCGAGAGGGGGCTGGAACACTATAATCTATGACCAACTTCATTTTTGATTTGAAATAAATGAACTTAAATTTATACTTCATTTTTTAGCTCCCATCAGCAGTCAAGTTCCAACTACAAAAGGTAAGTTATTGCAGCAAGCAAATTAGCAACTATTAAGAAATAAATGTGGCCGGAAATTCAAAACTTACTAACTTCTATCATGAAATGGCAGATATATATGATAGTGCTAACAAGCCATCCTAATAATTTACTATAAAGACAGAAAGTTCCAATTATCTGTAGTAGTTAAAAAAGTTTTCCTGATAATCTACTGAGATAGCGACTTAAATGTAAATAAGGGCACTTTTACTCCGCACGCTACCTCAAATCCATGGTGGCCTAAAAAAAAAAATCGGTAATAACCTTTTTTTTAATTTTTTTTTTAAATAAATGGAAATTATTTTTATTAATTTGAAGAAAGGAAAAAATTTAAAAATAGGAATTTTATCGAGGAAAAAATCGTTCAGGTTGAAAAGCTGCAGAAAATTAAAAGGATGGAAAAAATTCTAGGTATTCAAGATGGCGGCAACATTTTCAGAATTTACGGCTCAATATCTCGGAAACGAATACGGTGACTCCCACTCTTTATTTCAATGTTTGCATGATAAAGAATATAATTAGCTGTCAATATGAGGGCCACAAGTTTAAAAGTGTAATCACTTTTTAAGTGTTACCCTCTTTAAATAAAGTCTTTACTCACTCACTCACTTACTCACTCACTTACTCACTTACTCACTCACTCACTCACTCACTCACTCACTCACTCACTCACTCACTCACTCACTCACTCACTCACTTACTTACTTACTTACTTACTTACTTACTTACTTACTTACTTACTTACTTATTTACTTACTTACTTACTTACTTACTTACTTACTTACTTACTTACTTAAAACACGCATTTCCTTGACAACTTCGTGTTACGTCGCGGCAAAAGCGTCACTGATGGCTGCCAACAACAGCTATTTGTTAAGTATTTACAAATATTTATATATTTATTACTCCATGGGTTATTAAGCGGTCGTGTAAATAACATTGAGGAATTCAAATTGTTTCTCTATGAAAAAATGATTTCTATGCACGACTGGTATAAATTGGCGCGAAAGCGATCTTCGACAAGAAAGTGGGTGCACTTTGATGTCATCTCACTCCTCGACGAGAACAGTGAGCAGCATTTTTTATTTGCTCTTTGAACTTCCATGATGACATTATCTCACCATGCAAAGTTTGAAGGAAAAAACATGGTAAACGTTTTTGCCCGCGAACGTCCTTAAGAGCGGCACATTGCTGGTACGATGTGTATTATCTGGGTGGCGGCCAACTCGCAAGTTCACACTACTTTGGCCACTACACACGTACCTCAATGATTATACATCAAATATTGCTAAACATTTGACGAACAAAGGCACTTGCACAAATCAGGTTGTATTTGAAAAATAAAAGGTATATGCTGTGCTGAACATCCCTCATGCTACTATTTCCTTCATCGGTCTATATTTCAATTTCTAGCGGGGTGGAAGCCATAGTGTTTTACATCTGATGCATACCTACATAAACGTCTATGCAGATAAATGTAATTTTTCCTAAATTTCTTCCTGTAGTTGCTGCGCCTGTTACCCAAGTTCCAGTTACACGTAGTAAGTGTTACAACCATCACATTTGATTGGTTTAAAGGGGGACTAGCATCAAAATCATTCGTGTGACGTCATACACTCAACCTAAATATTCAGCTTCAATTATGCAGTCATGTAGGTTTTAAACTGAGCAATATATCTATTCTAATGATGTATTATCCTCAGTTCCTAAAGTTTGTCAAGAAACTCCTATTGGTGTTGAGGACAAAAAAATCATACCAGATAGCAGTTTTACGGCAACTTCTCAAGCTGGTAACCAATATGCAGCAAAAGGTGCCCGTCTCAATTCTTACTCAGCATGGAAACCCAAAGACAACAACAATCCAAATGACTACCTACAGATAGATTTGGGCGCTGTGTTTGTTATCTGTGCACTAGCTACACAGGGACATCATACAATGTTTGGAAAAGATTGGACAACACAGTACAAAATATCCACATCTGTTGATAGCAAAACGTGGACTTTTTACCCAAGTAACTCTTCACCTAAGGTAAGTATTATAAGTATAGTATAAAGAACGAGAGATCCGAGCCGTAGGCGAGGATCATTATACCGATAAAACACGATCTCGAGTTCTTTATACGGCTTAAAAAACTCCAACACATATTAGAGTTGTTCTCTAAAAGAAAATCAAAAATATCTTCATTTATCTTGGAGAAAATCAAGGTTAAAGTCGATGTAAATTAGGCCGAATCTTTATCAGATATAAAGACAATCGTCACGGTGGCGATTTTCATTGTGTTTGCCTTATGAATTATTAATGAGTTTTTTAAAAGGTTATACACATCAATGAATATCTTTAAGCACAAAAGCACTGTACTCTGAATTACCCAATTAAGTAACTCCTGGCCTAAGCTACTGTGATTTATCAATTAACACATGTATACATGTGCCGGAAGGGAGTAGAACAAAGAAGAACATTTGTGTCTGGCTATATTCCTTTGCCAATATAATCCTTCGCGCCATGTTTCTATTTTTCAGTTTTCATTTTCATTATGAAAAGGTAATCACATTAGCCACGTTCATACCGTGAAGACTGAGTACGAGTCCCTTAATTTTGACAAGACTCATAAAATCAGAAAAAGCTATATAAAATATCGAAGTTTGGTGTTAATCGGGTAAATATTGAACGACAAACAACCGTGCAAAATGCTAGAATTTGCAAAAGAAATATATGGTTGTAGGGATATTTTGTCCCTACAGCAGTTATTTTTTTTTTTGTAAATTCTAGCATTTTTGAGCGGCTGTATCTCTTTCAATGTACATCCGATTAACACCAAACTTAAGGCCCGGTTCACACGACGACATAGGCATAAGCATAAGCATAAGCGGTTTTTTTACCGGTTCACACACGCAGCATAACGTCATAAGCATAATCATAACAAAATGGAAAAGTTTTGTTTTCTTATGCTTATGCTTATGACTATGCTTATGTCGTCGTGTGAACCGGGCTTAAGGATTATATATAGCTCAATGTGTTCTTTCTGTCTATACAAGTCCTATGTTGCCATCAGCCGCAAACATTTAAGGCACTCGTACCCAGCCCTCACTGTATGAAAGTGGCTAATGGGTTTGAGTTCAATTTGGAATATCAAAATAGCACGAGCTAGCGTTTAGGGCGAATGCACTTTGAGCTCTCTTTGAAAACCCCACGAGTAAGCTAGATTGAAAATTGAACTGGGAATAGTTGTTCTCTATACTTATACGTGGGATTCGTTTTCTAACCTCATTTACTTTTCACAAGCTCTTCCGTGGTAACAAAGATTGCCATTTCGTTCACAAGAATGTTCTGAAAATCCCTGTCTTGGCAAAGTTTATCAGGTTTATACCTACAAAGTGGGGATACTTGTGGAAGGCTCTACGAGTAGAGGTGTATGGAATGGCAGAAAAAGGTATCTAAGCATGACCATAAAAGGTTGTTTTGGACAGATAGTATCAGGAGGGAGTGGGCATCTCTTGGCTAGTAACCGTTCGGTGTTGTTGGATTTTGTGACGTCACATCCGTTATCAACGTATAGAGAAAGCTAGAAAAAAGTGGTTTTAAAAGTAAACAAGAGACCATAATACTAAGAGAGCGAAGCTCAGTATTGATGTCTGTGCCATGTTCGTGGCGGCTAAGGCTATTTTTAGTAACTTTGCCATCGCGCGCGCAAGGCACTTAAACAATAGAATTCAAACGGTCCCGTCCGCGCGCACGTCAAAAATCAAATTCTATTGGTTGAGGGCCTTGCGCGCGCGACTGGCGAAGTTACTAAAAATAGCCTTAGCCGCCACGAACATGGCACAGACATCAATACTGAGCTTCGCTCTCTTAGTATTATGGTCTCTTGAAGTAAATGTATAGACCGATTTACAAGGTATAAATTTCGCCTACAACTGTTGCATGCAACTTGCTTACGACATACATACAAAACCAACTGCTTCGTATAAATCAACTGAAGCCTACAAAACAAAAACCTGTTAAGAGTTATTTTTACATAATTTGTTGTGATTGCCGAAATAGAACACTGCATTTCTAAAGAATTGTTGTGATCTGATCCCCTCTTCTTTTTCAATGATGAGCCCGAAAGATACGTTGCCGTTGTGTTACAAGCCCTTTTTAAAACAACCTTCATAATTGTAAAGAAAAGTGGGGTTGGATATAGACCCAAGGAACTCCATACAGAATGCTCAAACCGGCCAAGACCAGCTTCCGAAGGGTTTTGTCCAAGATTGTACATAAATTCGTATGGAAATAATGTGAATTTTTGCCTAAATGTTTTCCTCTAGCTGCCGTACCTGTTACTCCAGTTCCAGGTATAGAAGGTAAGTGTAACAACCAAATAGTTAAATTTGATATGTGTATCATTATTATTATTATCACAGTTTTTGTTTGATCAGGTAAAAATGTGTGCGCCATATATTTTGTTATTACGTTGATTCTATTATATGAAATATGTCCATGATGCATGCATAGACTGTCAAAATTTGTTATTACGAGGTTTATTTCAAACAGAAGTTCTCCTCCCTAGAGCCTTGTGCAGGTCAAAGTCTCAGTGAAATCTACTGGAAAAGAGAGAAACAATACAATAAGTCTGACCTGATAGACAGGCACGGTACAACGCATTGTTTACACCTTTTAATTCCGCGCGGCAGAATATGAGCCACCTTAAGTAAAACATGGTTGACCGTGATAACTATATCAAAGAAAATATTTAGCGCATGCGCAGTATGGGCGATTTTTGAATAAGAGGTTAAATCCAGTGTATTTAACTTTGTGCCGATCAGGTTAGACCACTCAGAGGTAATTCTATTAGTTGGTGAATTTGAATTATCTATGTGGTATAGGTTGCAAGAAAACTCCTATTGGTATTGCGGACAAGAACATCATACCAGATAGCAGTTTTACAGCAACTTCTCAATTTGATGACCAACATGCAGCAAAAGGTGCCCGTCTCTATTCTAAATCAGGATGGGAACCCAAAGACTTGAATAACCCTAAAGACTACCTACAGATAGATTTGGGCAAAGTGTTTGTTATCTGTGCTGTAGCCACACAGGGACAAGATGTGCATTCAGAATTGGGGAAAGGGACTGTTGAGTACCAGATATCAACATCTCTCGATAATAAACTATGGACTTTATATCCAAATAACTACTCACCTAAGGTACAGTTACTAAGACGGTATATTACACGCACTCTGACTGGTCAAGCGCCAGGTGTAATATCAAAGTGCACATGCATAAATTAAGTCAAGAACCTTAAATATTTCGAAAACTTTTGAATAAAAAATATGGATTATTTTTCCAGGACATACATGCATTTATCCTGAGTTCCTGAAAACTCTATGAGCGCCTACTAGTCCAGGGCAATGAAAATTGTATTGTTAAGGCACATTGTGCGCAATATATGTGACCGTGACTATAACGAAGTCATTTGTCCAGCATCTTGAAATGTTCGATAATGCATTGTAATTCTTTCTCTAAACATGCAGGGCTAGGGATTTCATGTAGGCTATTTCATGGTCATTTACGAAAGTCCTAAACAGTTCTAAACAGTGTGTTTGTTTATACGAGTGAGTAAAATATTTGCACAAGCCGTAGGCGAGTGCAATTTTGCTCTTTGAAATTCACGAGTTTCGATTCTCCTGAATAAGACTAGAAAAGTGTGTGATTTCTTTTTAGTAATATACTAGCAAAAATGCAATCAAAAGAAACTACTTGCACTTGTAAAACATAGAACGACTTGTCGAGCTTGAAAAAAGGGGCAATAAAAATGTGAAAAATCGCTGGTCAGCAGTCACTCGCCATGTTTCTCATTAGATATAATGCATGGACACCCCCAATTTTTGTTCGATCATAAATCACGAGCCCTACAAGACAAATGCAGAGAAAACGAATTAAAATCGGATCGCAATGAAATGGTCAACGTCCTTAAGTGTCAATTACGCAGACATCAATCTGTAAGCTTCGCTCTCTTACCTCTATAGTCTATTGGACATGTGTTACATTTTAATCCATGCAATCAGAAATTAATGTTAAATAACAAATAGAAATATACAATCTTTAATTTTGTTACAGGTCTTCCCTGGTAATCACTATTGGCGATATAGAAGTCTTGTGGTCAAGAATGCTCTGGAAATCCCTGTCTTGGCAAAGTTCATCAGATTTATACCTATAAACTTTCTTAATAGAAAGACTTTACGTGTGGAGGTGTATGGACAGGAATACAAGAAGAAAGGTATCTAAACGTATTCATATATCAATAAAAGTTGTTTGGAGGAAAACCTTGAGGCTGTTGCTAGCTTTGATATAATTCGTGATACTGCAACCTGCTTTTGAGGATTTTCCAGCTTTCTCTTTGCAAGCATCTATCGATCAGATATGCTAAACATATACTATATGCACTTTTGTACAGAAAAAGGTCACATTACGTCACTAATGTGGCGTGAAATAGGTAATTTGCGCCAAAGCTTGCAAAGAACACTGGGAATTGTAGTACAGCAAGAATCGAAGATTTCAGAGGACCTTTTAACATTTTAGCATTTTTAATTTCTTATGCTAAAAATCTGGTATATATTGTAAATTATCACAAAAACGGATTTTGATGAAGTCTATTTTAGTGGGCTGAAATAACGTTATATAACTCAGTTTCCCAACTTGCTTTAGTTCTACAAAATCACGCTCGTGCACGTACATTGCCTATTATGTAACATTTTTAATTACTGTATATTTTATATATTCTTTGATCTTTCTTCTCGTAAGGAGATAACAGGATAAAATTCTTCCAAGTATATGGTGATGTAGTGATTAGGTTTTATGCACTCGGACTGGTCCGGTCGAGAACCGTGTGTGATTACGCTCGTTCTGATTGGTTAAAATGTTTCGATAAACACTATATTGAACAAATAGATTAATTTATTTATCAGCCAAGTTGTTGCCATCCCCCGTAATGCTGGCTACTTTTAAGTTGTCAAGCGTTTGGAAATTTTGCGACCTTCAGGTACTGTTATTGACTGAAAGAAAAAGACATGTCAAATTCCTATGTCGAGCCATGACGCCGAACAGGAGCTGTTGTTTTTTGGTATCTCGTTACGAACACTGAGGAAACGCGTGTTTTCATACAGACTCCCGCGTTGGATGTTTTAATTAAGCGGCTGTGGGTCCCTTCGCCCACAGCCATAACACTCCAAACTTATTTAGGTGTGTTGAGTTATTGCCTTGCCCAGTAAACGAGCTTCAGGAAAAGCAGCAGCACATCTTAATAGTTTTGTGTGACATAGCCAGTGGAAAACATAAATACGTCTAGATGCCGTTGCATAACAAAACCCGCCAGTTGGGCGGCCGGTAACTGAGAGGAAACACTAAAAAATATCAACAATAATATATATATTATATCTACTAGAAGAAAACTTAAAGAAGAAGAAGAAGACAAAAACTTAAGAATTGCTCGTCATCGATTAATGTCCTATACTGAGTTGGAATCTAATCTGATAAGAAAAAATGTCTAATGTATATTCTAATCATTTGTTGGAATTAAATTCTAATCTAATAAACAATTTATCTAGTGAATACCCTAATATCTTGTTTGATTAGTGATTCTGGTAAATAACTTACTTTATGCATATATCCATTATATAGCCGTACATCATAAATTATCATAATGTTTTTTCCAGTTGTTCCTGGTACGTGTCCTGTTTTTCCCACTCGTGAAAAATGCCCAGATAAAGTACACCACAGATGTTACGATGATGTGTACTGCGGTCGATTTTCGCCTGGCACCAAGTGCTGTCTGATCGACTGTGAGCGTCGTTGCATTGGTATGTATAGCTCTGATGAGATATAGAATCGGTCACGAGGGAGGAGACGTGTCTTGGCTAACAACAAAGCGTTGTTGGATTTTGTGACGTCACATCCGCTATTACCACCGTGTGCACAATTACGCGTCCATAGGCTACCGGGAAGCCAGCAAAGTGTACAGACATTGTATAGAAAACTCCGTCTCTGTCTGGATTTTTGGTAGTCTATTGGCCAAATATTAATTCCCAATCCAGACTTTAGTCTGGCGGGACGCGTTTTTTTGCACAAGGTGATAACATGAATGTTGAGAAAGCTAGCAAAAAGCAGTTCAAAAAGTAAGTTCGTAAAATATCCTAATTTTGACTGGAGTCTGTAATTTGAATATGTTGTAACCACATTTGCTATACTTCAGTAAGTAAATAGTAGCAAATCCAATTTTTCGTCCAGTGCTCAATTTGTCTGCTCTCAGTAGGAAAGTTGGACCATGCTGTAAACAGAAAAGTTTGGTTAAATGGCTCAAGTTTACAAGTAACGTTTAATGGGTACCGTGACTAAAGATTTTTTCCCCCTTTTTCTTTTAGTCCCAGCTGCTACTCAAACTCCAACTAGAAAAGGTAAATTCAAGTCCAGTAGGCACTACTTTTCAGTTTGCCTGGATAGCTGACAGTACTTGTCATGTTTATTTTGACTTATTGCAGTGATAGTCCCTGGTACCTGTCCTGTTTTACCGCCTAAGCAAGAATGCTCACCTGCATCACTAAATGAGTGCGCAGATGACACCGACTGTGTTAGACTTAATAAAGCTGGTACCAAATGTTGCTTTGAACAGGGGTGTAATGAATTCCGTTGCGTCATGGGTAGGTGCTTGAATTTTCTGAAGAGTTTACAAATTAAGATTGTCTTCTATCACTTGCAAACTAACTGGCCGGAAGACACTGTCCTTTCACACGTACTACCGCAGGAAGCCCGGCTTGTCACTGCTTGATGAAATGTCCAGAACTGGACCCAATTTTCAAATCCTCATGAAGTATTCACGCGGTACCCAGCCAATTAGATACTCCCATTTTGATACCGTGGCGATACTTGAGACCCACGGGCGCTGGAAGTAAATTAAATGGATATCGATCTGTTCCAGTATCTGGCGAACACAATTTCACTTGCGAAGTCAAAAAAGTGTTTTGTAAATGAAATGTCAGCAAAAACTTTCTCAATAAGATAAGCAAACAATGCTTAAGTATGGATAACTTTTTATTACCTTTCAATGACGCTTCAGCCATCAGTCCTTAAGGTAATGGACTCCCGTGAGTTTTTATCGACGAATTTTTCTATAAATCAACATATAGATTGCTTTTGAGTTGGGAACATAAAATCAATAAAGAAAATGGTGGTCACGGTTTTGGAGCTATGATGGTCGAAAAGTGTGAAATCTCGCCATTTCGAACGGAAGCAGCAGATTTCAGAGTTTGACCTCTAGCATACGGTAAGTGTTTGTAAGTAAGCATACTAAGGGCTTTCACACATGTTCAAGTGGACAAAGTATCATGAAAAGTATCATACGTTCACTTATTTGTAAGTAAAGCTAAGTATTCGCATATGAAAGATGAAAATCAGTTTTTCTTGCGAGCGAATCGGACGTTCATTTTTTCGAATTTTTCGCGATTGCCGAAAAAGCAAAAAAAAAAAAAAAAAAAAAATTAGGATAGGTCGTATTGCTAGATTTTGAGTTATAAGGCTTTGAATAGTGCTAAGTCGCGTTCGCCATATAGATATATTTAGAACACAGTACGCCCGGTCAAATTTCGTATAGCGCGCGTGCACGAAAACAAGCGCAGAAGTGATGCGCAGGAATGCACGAGCCCATTGCCTTAACTGTAAGCTGCCGTATTTTGACAAGCTTTTACTTTTACGTGTGACTCAAGCACGATCGCTTCTGCTAATTTTGCAGAAACAGCAAAAGGAAATTTTCATAAACATCAAATGATAATTTCGGATTAAATAAGGTTTTTAGCTAAAGAAAGCTTCCCGGGCCTGGCCGCCATTTTCTTTTTTGCAGTTTGTAAAACCGCTGGAAAGTAGTGGTTGTCATGGTGATTTTAAAATACCATTCTCTAGAGCTTGAAATACCACTCTTAACGATAAATACAAATCTCTGAGCTAATCAAACTGCATGACTTTATTGAAGTATATTATAAATGTGTTAATAAACCGAGTTACAAATTAAACTGTAACTTATCTGCAGTCAGTCCTTTGAAGCTCTGAAGTCAAATTATTCCCTGTGCTTGACCTTTCTGGCCTGTGTTATAAAGCGTTATCTTACGGGCCAAACGAACGTTCCAACGGTACTTTTGAATATCTGTATTCATTTCGAATTGAATTCCAGTCCTTGCTCCGCCAAAAGTTAATTAGCGATTAGTAATGAGTTAATCATTAACATGATATTCTAGTGAAAAAATTATTCAATGATATCAACTACCTTAAAACCATTAGGTCACATTTTAGACGTTATATTATTACCTGAAGATTCCTAATCGTAATTAATCTTTTGCAGCTCTTCTCCCTAAATTTTGTCCTGGTTCAACTAAGTTAAATACTACGCAATGTCCAGATAAAGTAAAGCACCAATGCACAAATGACCATGATTGTCGTAGAATCAAAGCTGGTACTGAATGCTGTCTGGATGGCTGTAAACGTCGCTGCGTGGGTAGGTATATCCCTTTCAAATCGCTAAAAAAGGGCAAAATCATGATTAGTCAGTTCAATTGTCAGACAAGTTTTTTACGGCATACTGAACTTTGCCAAGTTCCCCTAGTCCCATGCTAGTCCCAGAGGCTCGTCTCGTTAAACAAAAAAATAAATAAATAAACGGACAAAAAATGAGAAAAGCCGCATCCAAGAAGTCAAGGCATTGCCAAGTGGACTTCCGTAGTTTTAGGAAAGTGAAAGTGACACCGATGAAAGTATGTAGTGCTGGATAAATTAAACATTTTGACGAGGTTACGATTGTTCCCCATATTGTTTTATGCTCGATAATAGATTTATAAACGGTTTTGAATTCCTCGATAAACATGAAGGTGCAGTTCATGTTTGTGCACGATACTCATGACAATATCAAAGGAGTATTCGTCTGATCCCATCGACATTCAGTTACACCCATGGGTGCGTATAAACTTTTCACTAAAGTATTATGGAAGGTTAGACACAAAATCACAAACCTTTCGCTTTCAAGCAGGGACGGAGACTTTAAACTTTTTTTTACCTTTTTCCATGTTTTCCCAAGTTATATAATATATACCTAAACAGTAAGGCAGGTTTTAGTAATCAAAATTGATTTCGGAGTACGAAATTTCCAAGGTTTTTGTTTGTCCGACATAACAAAGCAGAATTGCGGTATTGTTTTTTATCTCTTTTTTTTTGGCTTCTACATGGGCGTCAACTTTGTAAAACAGAGTGCCCATAGCTAGAAACTATGCTGGGCAGAACCGGGTTGAGGGGAGGGGGGAACCATGCATGCATATTATCTATTTCACTCATTACTAAAACAACAAACAAGCTTTGGAATTTTTACTTCATTTTCTAGCTACCGTTAGCACCAAAGCTCCAACTACAAAAGGTAAGTTATAGCGATGTGAGAATGCAGTTAAAAGATGTTCAATTTTCTATAAGGGAAGATTGGGGAGGGTGGCTGGAAGACTGTGCTTATTACCTATGTCGACATTACTAGAGTACAAACACTAAGAGCGTGCAATACTTTGCACAGTTTGTATAGGAAATTACACTGTTCAGAAGAATTAACAAAAAACACCGCACGTATTTGATGACAGAGGCTGAATACCATTGGTGCTACGCAATCGTGGTATTAAGCCACTTTCATCAAATACGCATTTATTTTTGAAAATACAAAAAAAGTTATAAAATTGATAAAATGTACATTGTTTTGAAATTGAAAGCTATATATTTTTTCAAATATAAAGTTGTTTCAATCTTCCATGAAGTCGAATGATAGGTTCATATTTAGTGTAAGAATGCAGTTTAAAGGTCAATCAAATTCCGAGAGGGGGCTGGAACACTATAATCTATATATGATCTATATGAAATAAATTTTATTTAAATTTTTACTTCATGCTTTAGCCCCCATTAGCAGTCAAGTTCCAACTACAAAAGGTAAGTTATTGCAGCAAGCAAATTAGCAACTATTAAGAAATGTGGCCGGAAATTCGAAACTCACTAATTTCTATCATGAAATGGCGGATATATATGATAGTGCTAAAAAGCCATCCTAATAATTTACTATAAAGACAGAAAGTTCCAATTATCTGTAGTAGTTAAAAAAGTTTTCCTGATAATCTACCGAAATAGCGACTTAGGTGAACAATTCAGTAATTTGCCGCCATTATCGAGCATGCGCATCACAGTCCAAAAATGGAACTAAGAAAGCTAGAAAAAATTAATTCCACCAGAATCTTAGCCGGCATCGACCCGCTGACCAGATCAGAAAGTTAGCAAAACTCTAGACTCGAAATTGGTTTTTGCTGTACTTCTCCTTCGGTGCACTAGTCATGTAGGTTTTAAACTAAGCAATCTATTCTAACTGATGTGTTATCCTCAGTTCCTACAGTTTGTAAAGACAACCCTGTTGGTGTTGCGGACAAGAACATCATACCAGATAGCAGTTTTACAGCAACTTCTCAATTTGATAACCGATATGCAGCTAAAGGTGCCCGTCTCCATGCTAAATCAGGATGGGAAGCCAACGACAACAATAATCCAAATGACTACCTACAGATAAATTTGGGCAAAGTTTTAATTATCTGTGCACTAGCTACACAGGGACATGATGCAAGTCTTGCACAAGAATGGACAACACAGTACAAAATATCCACATCTGTTGATAACAAAACGTGGACTTTTTATCCAAGTAACTCTTCACATAAGGTAAGTATAAGCACATCAATGATAATATCTTTAAGCATAGAAGCACTCTGTTGCGCATGCACCAACAAGTAAGGGTTGAAGAATGAACACGAGTGTTCCATGGGATATCGGGTCCCGAGCATTAGATTAAAGGCCACGAGGACGCACCCCAACTTGTTCCTAACCGTCTTAAGAATATTGTCAAATTGACTAGAGGTTTATCTGTTTTGCACTGCTTTCTTTTGGCCGTTCGTTTTTGCAAGTTCCAATGTAAATTGACGAGGTTCATTTACGTCATGCACATCAGACCGACAGGCTGAAGGCCGGTTTGACTACAAAACAAGATTTAGGAATTGAAATATGTCAGAATATATGAGATAATTATATATCTGATTTACCTTTAGAAAGCAGGGCATTGGACTTCGATTTACTATAAATTTATACTTAAAATATTTTGATAACGTCGCCGCTAAAAACGCAACCACAAATATATAACCAAATCTACTTTTATGATAGCTTTTTCGTGGTAACAATGACAAGCATACTGTTGTCAAGAATGTTCTGGCGACACGTGTTCTGGCAAAGTTTATCAGGTTTATACCCACAAAGTGGTACAGATGGAAGGCTCTGCGAGTAGAGGTTTATGGACAGGAAGGAAAAGGTATCTAAACATGACCATAAAGCTGTATCATTCCCATGGTACGGCACCACTCTCTTTGAAAAGGAGGAGCACATCAGATTTTCTCGACAAACGCGACTACAGTCATATCATATGATAATCATGTGATTTCTAGTAAAAGACAGTAGTATCATGCAGTGAAAAACCGACGTAAGTAAATGCCCCGAGAACAATAGAAATCTACTCTGATCCAAAAAATACTACTGGATTTCTAAGTTCCGATTTGAATTGCCATCTAAATGTGAATTTAAAACCGCGGTTTATTATCTAAGACGACTTTCCATCCAACTCATCCATCAGTTTAGACGAGTTTCACCTTCAAGATGTCCCCTTAAAAGAACTGGGCGACATGGATGACCTAATGGTGAGAGCATTGGCCATGCATTGCATTCATCGGTGTGGTCCGGATCGAGCCCAAGCTCGGGCACTCGGATCATATGTGACGTGAACTGAGTTGGTTTGATATGTTGTTCTCTACCACGCCACGAGGGTTTTTTTTCGAGCTTTCCAGTTTTAATTTCCCTCCTCAGCAAATATCAACATGTGAGTTGAGCGTTGTATGTCAAATATTTAATGTAGAAGTAGTGAGTGTGAGTGCCATGGCCAGCAGATGAAGAACCACTATGTGGATATTAATCAATAAATCATGATCAATTTATTACAGTTGCGCCCGGTAGTTGTCCTGCTTTCCCAACTGCTACTCAATGTCACCTTAAACCAGTGCAACACGAGTGTGCAAATGACGTTGATTGCAGTAGAATTAAAGCTGGTACCAAATGCTGTTTAGATGGCTGTAAACGTCGATGTGTGGGTAAGTGTCTCCTGCTTCAAGCAAATGATCATGAAAATCTACCTGCGACTATAAGTTTATCAATCTATCAAACGTATGAAATTATGTCTCAATCATAAACTATATATATTATAGACCTAATTCAAAACTCGTTGACAAGCCATAATTAAAAAGACATGTTAGCAACACAGTGTCACCTGGGAACTATAAATGAGGTCCGGAAGATGTAAAACTCGATGGAATTTATTAACTGCAAATTGTCCATCTGTTAATTCACTTAATTCCCAACAGCCATTTCGGCCATAGCAGCTAGGTTCTATGATTTAAAACTTCAGGTCAACGATTTTTCAATTAGTTTTACTATACATAACTAATTGAAAAAAAATATATAATTTATCAAAAAAATGATTGACTGGTTTTCACCTCCTTTTGTAGCTCCTGATATTCCAGTTCCAGGTGAGTTATCGTAAATATAAAACGAATGTTTGAAAGTTAAGGTAGATGACATCTACTGACTTTCAATAGGCGTTTTGCATCATCTGGTAACGTGGTACAAAATCCTCCATACTGAATGTTAAACAATAGGAAAACAAAGACAACAATATCAACTTTTATTTACTGATTAAAGCGGTTTTGTTTTAGAGTACTAGTATAGCCGGCTTTTGTACCAATTGCAAGTAATGGTTCAGGTAAAAATTCTTTTTACCACAACCAAATATCAGTTTCTCGCTTGGTCGAGAATTGTGGTAAATAAGAGTCCATACCAACGATTTGCGTCACCGTTTTGATTTTGCACGCGGGTTCACGCTCGAAGCTAGTTCGACGAGAAATTTCTTCTCCAATTTCTGGCAAAAAAAAACAAACTAACTCACTAACTAACCATGGCTTTCCGTTGTATGGACTCAAAACATGGTGAAAATGAGTTATTGACCCAATCAGCTACGCATCGTGAGTTTATAATAGTCTGACCATGTGCCAGATTGCGATTATAATTCAGAGATTAAGAGGCTAGGAACTAAAGAAATAGAAGATCATGATAAGAACTTTTGTCAAAAGGTTTTTAATTGAATCTATTATTAGTAAAATGGAACATCAACTTAGTAAATTGTTACCTCCAAGAAATGTAAATAGCTACAATTTAATACACGTAAATTTAATCTACCACGTGTTCATCGTTTATCTGGTCCATGTGCAGCTGTGTTCGGTTTTAGACCAGCGAATTTCAGCGACCAGTTCAATTTTTAATCTTTATTAAGTAAAAATTCAAGTAGATTAGTGAATTTGACCGTAAGTTTGTCTTTGACACTTGAAACATAATGTATGTGGCACTTGGATCTAGAGACCGTGTCCAACATACTGGCTTGGATTAGAACTATTACTTCGACTTTTATCAATCAGTTAGTGCTAACTATAAAAAAACTAGACTTTCTAAAAGAAATTGCTTTAGCTCAGTGTTCAATTCAACACTTATTCTTCAGCTGAGAGGTTTTTGTTGCTCTATGCTTAAATAAGTCAATCTCTATTCCATCAGTTTGTAAAGACAACCCTGTTGGTGTTGCGGACAAGAACATCATACCAGATAGCAGTTTTACAGCAACTTCTCAATTTGATGACCAGCATGCAGCAAAAGGTGCCCGTCTCCATGCTAAATCAGGATGGGAAGCCAACGACAACAATAATCCAAATGACTACCTACAGATAAATTTGGGCAAAGTTTTAATGATCTGTGCACTAGCTACACAGGGACAAGATGCAAGTCTTTTACAAGAATGGACAACACAGTACAAAATATCCACATCTGTTGATAGCAAAACGTGGACTTTTTATCCAAGTAACTCTTCACATAAGGTAAGTACTATAATCGTTAAACATATCAATGATATTATCTTTAAGCATAGAAGCACTCTGTTGCGCATCAGTGCACCAACAAGTAAGGGTTGAAGAATGAACACGAGTGTTCCATGGGATATCGGGTCCCGAGCATTAGATTAAAGGCCACGAGGACGCACCCCAACTTGTTCCTAACCGTCTTAAGAATATTGTCAAATTGACTAGAGGTTTATCTGTTTTGCACTGCTTTCTTTTGGCCGTTATGTTTTTTGCAAGTTCCAATGTAAATTGACGAGGTTCATTTACGTCATGCACATCAGATCGACAAGCTGAAGGCCATATATTCTGACATTTTCAATTCCTAAGTCTTGTTTTGTAGCCAAACCGGCCTTCAGCCTGTCGGTCTGATGTGCATGACGTAAATGAACCTCGTCAATTTACATACTTTTAGAAAACAGGTCATTAAACTTCGATTTACTATAAATTTATACTTAAAATATTTTGATAACGTCAATAAAAATTGCAAAATCTACTTCTATGACAGCTCTTTCGTGGTAACAATGACAAGCATACTGTTGTCAAGAATGTTCTGGCGACACGTGTTCTGGCAAAGTTTATCAGGTTTATACCCACAAAGTGGTACAATTGGAAGGCTCTTCGAGTAGAGGTGTATGGACTGGAAGGAAAAGGTATCTAAACATGACCATAAAGCTGTATCAATCCCATGGTACGGCACCACTCTCTTTGAAAAAAGGAGCACATTTTCTCGCAAACGCGACTACAGTCATATCATATGATAATCATGTGATTTCTAGTAAAAGACAGTAGTATCAGTGACGATTTCGACTTCGGAGGAGATACCTTTCAACCGACGTAAGTAAATGCCCCGAGAACAATAGAAATCTACTCTGATCCACAAAATACTACTGGATTTCTATTTCCGATTTGCCATCTAAATGTGAATTTAAAACCGCGGTTTATTATCTAAGACGACTTTCCATCCAACTCATCCATCAGTTTAGACGAGTTTCACCTTCAAGATGTCCCCTAAAAAGAACTGGGTAGCATGGATGCCGGCCTAATGGTGAGAGCACTGGCCATGCATGCATTCGTCGGTGTGGTCCGGATCGAGCCCAAGCTCGGGAACTCGGATCATATGTGACGTGAACTGAGTTGGTTTGATATGTTGTTCTCTACCACGCCACGAGGGTTTTTTCGAGCTTTCCAGTTTTTCCCTCCTCAGCAAATATCAACATGTGAGTTGAGCGTTGTATGTCAAATATTTAATGTAGAAGTAGTGAGTGTGAGTGCCATGGCCAGCAGATGAAGAACCACTATGTGGATATTAATCAATCAATCCTGATCAATTTATTACAGTTGCGCCCGGTAGTTGTCCTGCTTTCCCAACTGCTACTCAATGTCACCTAAAACAAGTACAACACGAGTGTGCAAATGACGTTGATTGTAGTAGAATTAAAGCTGGTACCAAATGCTGTTTAAATGGCTGTAAACGTCGATGTGTGGGTAAGTGTCTCCTGCTTCAAGCAAATGATCATGAAAATCTACCTCATGCGACTATAAGTTTACCAATTTTTCAAACGTATGAAATTATGTTTTCAATCATAATCTATATGTACACCTAATTCAAAACTCGTTGACTAGCCATAAAAAGACATATTACAACACAGTGTCACCTGGGAACTATAAATGAGGTCCGAGAGATGTAAAACTCAATGGAATTTATTAACTGCAAATTGTGCATCTGTTAATTCACTTCATTCCCAACATCCATTTTGGCCATTAAAGCACCTAGGTTCTGTGATTTAAAACTCCAGGTCAACGATTTTTCAATTAGTTTTACTATACTATAAATAACTAATTTAAAAGTTATATAATTTATCCAAAAATGATTGACTGGTTTTTACCTCCTTTTGTAGCTCCTGATGTTCCAGTTCCAGGTGAGTTATCGTCAATATAAAACGAATGTTGGAAATTTAAGGTCGATGACATCATCTACTGACTTTCAATAGGCGTTTTGTATCATCTGGTCACGTGGTACAAAATCCTCCATACTGAATGTCAAACAGTAGCATGTATACAATTTGTCTGCGCATGTCTGTGTTTTGGGCTTGAAATTCATTTGCATATCGAATGCAAGAAATTTTATGTTGACACGGAATATTTGGCTGGCTATCTCGTTTTTCAAAATTATGTTCAACTACCGAAATACTGAGACAACTAAAACATGAGCAGTCTACCTACCGCTTGTGCGCTGTGGATAATTATCCAAACTGAAGGCACTCCGATCCAGATGGGAAAATATCGCGCGTCAAAGTCAGTAGAAAGTTGTGAGAAGAACCAGAACTCCGCACTTTCGAGTAATATTGTGGGCACTAAATTTATATGTGAGGTACGTTAAGCAGTGGAAGCCATTAACAACAAGTTACTGTGTAGATTAGACCCGATAAGGGTATTTTAGACTCCATCGATCGTTTAATAATTAGCCATGTTTACTGGAATGTCGTACTTTTTCGCTCAAAATTCTTGCAATTCACTTTCAAAATTTGACATCTTAGACTAGCCCCCCAGCAAATTTATTTAGTAATTCGCTTTTTCCACGTTTCTTTCTTGCAAAACTGAGCTTTTTTAGTCCAAACTCGTGGTCCCTACATGTGATCGAAAGCATTTTTGTGAACGTGTTTCCAAGCACGTTGTTTGCATGCAAATTTCAGCAATGAATTTATTGCTCTTTTATAAAATATAAAACGCTGCTTCATACGGCACAAACTGTATGCCTCACAATGTATAAAAATAGGTCATTAACTTTTAGATAAATGTTGCAGATTATAAAATATAGGCTACCGAATTTAGTCAATTTTAACAAGGCTTGAACCCGGCTGTAAACATTGCTTGAAATCACATGGAGGGACCAGGAGTTTCCACCAAGAAAGCTCTGTTTTACAAGAACGAAGCATGGGAAAAGCGTATTAATAAATAATTTTGCTGGGGGGCGCTGTCAAAGATGTAAAAAGATTGCAAGAATTTTGCGCGAAAAAGTACGAGATTCCAGTAAACATGGCTAATTATTCGACAATCAATGAAGTGCAGAGTACTCTTATTGGATCCAATTCACACAGTACCATGTTGGTAATGACATCCATTACTAAATTTACCTTAATCATGAATTTAACGCAAACATTATATCTCGAAAGTGCGGAGTTCTGGTCCTTCTCACAACTTTCTACTGACTTTGACGCGCGATATTTTCCCATCTGGAGTGCCTTCAGTTTGGATAATTATCCACAGCGCACAAGCGGTAGGTAGACTGCTCATGTTTTAGTTGTCTCAGTATTTCGGTAGTTGAATATAATTTTGAAGAACGAGATAGCCAGCCAAATATTCCGTGTTAACATAAAATTTCTTGCATTCGATATGCAAATGAATTTCAAGCCCAAAACACAGACATGCGCAGACAAATTGTATACATGCTTCAAACAGTAGGAAAACAAAGACAACAATATCAACCTTTACTGATTAAAGCGGTTTTGTTTTAGAGTATAGCCGGCTTTTGTACAACAACCAACTGAAATATCAATTTCTTGCTTGGTCGAGAATTGTGCTAAATAAGGCCTAGGACAAACGTCGAATCTAAGTCGCGTCGAATACATTTAAAATAGGTGCGACAAAGAGTCGACTTCATTCCAGCGTGGTAGCAAACGTCGCACCTGTGCCGAACCGCTGTCGCATTATCCGACTTGGCAAGTCGAACCCATGCTACAGTCGAATCAATTATTTTGAGTCGAATTTAATTGCAGCAAACGTCGCATCATTCATGCGCCTATTTCAAAATAAATAGGTTCGACGAATTAAATTCGACTAAGATTCGACGTTTGCCCTGGGCCTAAGAGTCCATACCAACGATTTGCGTCACCGTTTTGATTTTGCACGCGGGTTCACGGTTGAAGCTAGTTCGACGAGAAATTTCTTCTCCAATTTCTGGCAAAAAAACAACAACAAACAAACAAACTAACCATGGCTTTCCGTTGTATGGACTCAAAACATGGTGAAAATGAGTTATTGACCCAATCAGCTACGCCTCGTGAGTTCATAATAGTCTGACCATGTGCCAGATTGCGATTATAATTTAGAGATTAAGAGGCTAGGAACTAAAGAAATAGAAGATCATGATAAGAACTTTTGTCAAAAGGTTTTTAATTGAACCTATTATTAGTAAAAAGGAACATAAACTTAGTAAATTGTTACCTCCAAGAAATGTAAATAGCTACAATCTACGTAATATACGTAAATTTAATCTACCACGTGTTCCGGCATACCAATAGGGCAAAGAATTCGTTTGTCTGGTCCATGTGCAGCTGTATTACGGTTTTAGACCAGCGAATTTCAGCGACCAGTTCAATTTTTAATCTTTATTCAGGAAAAATTAAATTCAAGTAGATTAGTGAATTTGACCGTAAGTTTGCTCTCTTGACACTTGAAACATAATGTATGTGGCACTTGGATCTAGAGACCGTGTCCAACATACTGGTTTGCATTAGAACTATTACTTCGACTTTTATCAACCAGTTAGTGCTAACTATAAAAAACTAGACTTTCTAAAAGAAATTGCTTTAGTTCAGTGTTCAATTCAACACTTATTCTTCAGCTGAGAGGTTTTTGTTGCTCTGTGCTTAAATAAGGGACTGATCATAAAGTACAGGTGGGGGTGGGCTGGAAAAATAAGGGGGGTGGGTCACTGTTTTTATGCAAGCAAAAAGGGGTGGGTTAGCAAAAGCCATGCACTGTGGAAGGGGTGGGCTATGTCATAGTTTTGCACATTTTCTGTCAAATGCTGGGTGTCTTGAAATATATAGATCACAAAATAAAACAAGAAAGTTATCAATTTATATTTATAAACAACAACTGTAAAAGCACAAATCTTAATTGTGTACTTCAACATAAGATTAATATCCACAAAACCAGGTTTAGGGGCTTGAATTGGGCATCAAATAAATGAACAATTGCCAATTATCTCTACACATACATTTCTCAAAATAGTTAATGTTAACAAAAAATAATAAAGTGAGACAATAAATTGTTTTGACTTGAAAACATTCATAAAGATCATGCATGTTCTTTTATGTCAAACATAGAACATCATCCACATCTTTGTCATCCTTTTCACTTTCATGGACCTCATCAGAACTGATGTCACTGTCAGAGAATGTTAATAATTCTGGGGTGATTAGTGATTTTATAGCAGAAACAGCCCTCTTGGCAAACATCTCTGTCTATCATATTCAACCATTTCGTATCGCTTGATTTAAGGCTTGATATACCAGAATAGTTCAGGTCTGAGGCTTAAGCTGCGTTTCCATAGCTGGATTGTTCCTCCATTGTTTTCATTACCACTAAATCGTAGACAAAGACCGAGATGTCCAACCAAGCGCGCAGATCAAGAAGCATTTGAAAGAAGGAAAATTGACACTGGCAGATCGCAGTGAAACAGTCTCATCCTTTTTTTAAAGTATTTGCTGTACAAGAGGAACTTGTGCGGAACTATCTGGAACATCTAGAATATCTTAAAATAAAGAAATTGAAATGAATGGATGAAAGGAATTGAAAAAGAAGGAGGAAGCCTGCGAATCTCGAATGACATATGAAGACTATGATTGGCAACACATGTTTAAGAAAGGAACATTGAAGAAGAAAACAGTGCCAGTCTTATATTTGTTTTCAGAGAAACAAGCTGGGAAAGAATCAGAAAATGAAAAATGATGAGAAGCTCCAAGTAAATTCTGCTTGGCTGGGGAAAGATCAACTCAAAAGAAATGAGGAAGACCGAGAAGACAGTAACAAAATGGAAGATGAAACAGATGAAGATGAAGATGATGGACAAGAGAGCGAGATCAGTACTGAAGACAATGATGAGAACTCTGATGTTGTGCTGCAAGAAATTGGTTACTCCACCGATGAAGAAGAGCTTGATGATACAGATGCCCAAAACAGAAGGCTAGGGAAGACAGAACATCTTTAACACGAGCTGGGAGACCTGTGACAATCTACCGATCAAGGCATTTTTTTGGAGACTCTGACTGAGTTGCGTTGCACATGCAGGATGTCACAAGATACCATTGCTGTTTGTCTGCTTCTCCCTTGTTCAGAACTTTGACAAACTGAATAATTTTTCAGTATTCTATTTTATTACTACACCATTATTTTAGTTTACAGTCCATACATTCTCTGTAAAATTTAGACTTTCCAAAACGTACCTCATTGCTCAAAAACTATTTCATGTATCAAGTTCATTTTTTCAAGGTATAAAGCTAATTTTACAATGTGCTTTCAAAATTCAATGTCGATTTGTCATTAGCTTGGTTAAATAGACAGGCCAAATTTCAATATTGTAAACAAAGATCTGCCTATTTTTATGGGGGGGGGGGGGGTCATCTTATTTTATACTTGAAAAATAGGGGTGGGTCATGCAGATTCTGCAAAAATATGAGGGTGGGTCACATGAGAACTAGCCTTCCTAAAATGATTTTTTCCAGCCCCCCCCCCCCCCCCCCCTGTACTTTATGACCAGTCCCTAAGTCAATCTCTATTCTATCAGTTTGTAAAGACAACCCTGTTGGTGTTGCGGACAAGAACATCATACCAGATAGCAGTTTTACAGCAACTTCTCAACTTAGTAAGCGATATGCAGCAAAAGGTGCCCGTCTCCATGCTAAATCAGCATGGAAACCCAATGACATGGACAACCCTAATGACTACCTACAGATAGATTTGGGTGCAGTGTTTGTTATCTGTGCACTGGCTACACAGGGACAAGATGCAAGAGATCCTGAACTGAAACGATGGACAACACAGTACAAAATATCCACATCTATTGATAACAAGATGTGGACTTTTTACCCAACTAACTACTGGCCTAAGGTACTGTAATTTATCAACAAACACATGTATACACCTATTTCAAAAAAGGTTGTCGTACGAGAGGTCTCAAGCCCACGCGACTAGACCGAAAAGGAGTATGGGTAGTAGCAAAACTTCACTTTCTTTTCAGCTTTGGTATTGACTTTAGCATCAGTAAGTGAAGTTCTGCAGTGTATAAGGTCAAAGCAAGCTGAATTCGAGTAATCGTGTGTAATTTTTGTGGTTTTAAGCTGTTTTATAACTTAAGTAATTTCTTCCCATACTCCTTTTCGGGTGAGTCGCGTAGGCTTGATACCGACGTTTATTGAAATAGGTGTATATACGCACGAAGGGAGTAGAACTGACAAAGAAGAACATTTGTGTCTAACTATAATCATTTACACCATTTTTTTTATTTTTCATTTTTCATTTATTTATTAAAAGGTAATCATATGGGTTCGAGTTCAATTTGGAATTGATTAACATGAGTACCAGTTTTTCGTTTTCTAACCTCATTTACTTTTCACAAGCTCTTCCGTGGTAACAAAGACACCCATTCCGTTCACAAGAATGTTCTGAAAATCCCTGTCTTGGCAAAGTTTATCAGGTTTATACCTACAGATTGGCACATGTGGAAAGCTCTACGAGTAGAGGTGTATGCAATGGCAGGCAAAGGTATCTAAACATGACCATATAAGGTTTTTTTTAGACAGATAGTATCACGAGGGAGTGGGCATCTCTTGGCTAGTAACCGTTCGGTGTTGTTGGATTTTGTGACTTCACATCCGCTATCAACATATAGAAAAAGGTAGCAAAAAAATAAATGTGTAAAGACCGATTTACGAGGTGTTACTTGTGCCTACAACTGCATGTTGCATGCAACTTGCTTCCGACATACCGTACAAAACGAATTGCCTCGTGTAAATCAAGCCTATAACTCGCCTGCATCTACTGCATACATTGTTGCGCAGGTGAAAATAGCCGCTAAAATATGTCGTAAGCAAGTTGCATAGATCGGCCTTAAAATATCCAAATTTTGCCGACTGGAATCTGTTTTGAAATTGATGAGCTCATGCGCAAAAGGCATGTAAGTGTTCGAATTTGGTGATAAATGTCTTGGGTTCCCATCCATGTCATTCTGAAATATTAAATTCCCTGACTTTTCACTGACTTTTCCCTGACTAAAACTCAGTTTTTCCTGATTATTTCGAAAAAGACAAACACAACAATTTTATAAGTTACTTCCAATATGGCTGCCTTAGTTGAGTACAGGCCTTTTTTATCATAATAAGACTATTAGCCACAGAAGACCGAAAGTTAAAAAAACGTTGGTGTAATGAACATGACCAGTTTGTAAAATGCTCCAAATAATTTATTTTCAAATGGGTTTCTGAAGTTTATAGTGAAGTTCATAGACACACACTTTTTAAACATATATTTACAGGAGTCCATAATTATGAATTGCCATTTTAACAGGCTTTTTTCCTGTAGTATTTTTATTAATGAGCGAAATTTGAAAAGCTGAGCCGGACAGGAAGCCATTCAAATGTTAGTTTTATCTTGTGTTTGTCGCGCGCGTATTTTTGTTATTTCGATACTTTGCTGAGTATATCATAAATAAAACAACAGCATAAACTGCTCGTGCAATTCGGGATTTACGGTCCAGCATGAAGCTTTGAAAGTTCTCAAATTGCACACGCGGTCACACCACAGGGAGCCCACAGCTACTAGTATGCACGGTTGATGATCGATTGATGATTTGTTTAAACGAGTTGCAATAAAACGGCAGTCTTGTGTAGTATAGTATCCACTAAGGGAACACCACAGGGAGCCCACAGCTACTAGTAGGAACGGTTGATGATCGATTGATGATTTGTTTAAACGAGTCGCAGAGGAGGAGCGCACACCTTCCCAAGATACATTGCGCCTTTGAAACGGGATTTGTACAAAATTTATGGTGGAAACGGAGCTAATTTTTGGTCGTTGTATTGAGATGCAGAAATGAATTCCTTTACGAATAAGAAGAAGTGGTAAAAGAGCTTTCAAACTATTACAAATTTAGCTAATTTTGACATTTCTAAAGGTTTGTAATTTAGATTTGAACTTGAAGTACATTGGGGCCTGAAGAAAATACCCAATATTCAAACATCTCTTTCTTTAAAACGAATCAATATAAACTGGTTCTGATTATAGTGTCTTATAGAGCGATCCTTCCCCTTGTTTGTGGTCTCAAAGTGACCCTTAGTGACCCAGGATTTCAATTCGAAATTTTAGAACTTATGCGGGATGTTTTGACGTCAAACACAAGCAGCGTGTAGCCGTTGCTGATAAACCACTGGCTCAGTGTCTTGGTTTAAAATCGCGTCAATATGCACCATAGTAAAATAACACTTTGCTCTTTGGATTGTGAGAGTAATTCAGGCATCATATGAAAGGCGTAATGATAAAAATACGACATGTTCTTAGAGCATAACGACTATAACGCTCGGGAAATAAACTAATTTCAGTCCGTGACCTTTGGCGTTATCCGATCCTTGCTTCGGTGTTATTTATATTCTCACTCTAAAGTTTCATTGAAGTTTGTTCTTGAATTAATGGCTAGCAATCCAAAATTTATTTAAGATTTAGTTTTACAAGTTTAACTTTATTTTACATGTTGTATCACATATTTCGAGAATTAACTGCTTACGAACTTGGACCATGCAGTTCAATCACAGGATTCAACATAAAGCGTCGCTTCATCCAGCGTACATTAATTATTTTTATGACAAAGAATTGATACTTCAAGCTACACCATGAGTGGGTTTCGTTTTTCACAAGCCATAGACGATAAATTCGAAAGAATTAGCTTTCCTACATCGCTATCGATGCTCTCGCCTCGGTGACTTTAACACAATGATGAATGTGCGAAAAAATTGATAATATACTTCATTTTGCAATGCATCTCGGGAAGGTGAGCGTTCCTCCTCTGAACGAGTCGCAATAAAACGACAGTCTTGTGTAGTATAGCCAACACCTTTGGGACCTTTTAAAGTGTCTCGCCTTAAGGCTAGTTTTCACGAGCGATGGAAGCAAAACAAAACTCCTGATAGAGCAGATGGAGGTTCCTTCTAAATAGGTTGTCCAAAAGTAAAGATTCCACTCTACCCTTGTAGGTCTAGTATTGGAACTGACCTTTTGACATCTATTGCATTTAGTTAGAAAATACGTTCATGTAATTTTGATTTATTGCAGGGGTTCCTGGTACCTGTCCTGCTTTTCCCACTGCCACTCAATGTCCTCAAAAAATACAACACCAATGCGCGGATGATTTCGACTGTGCTAGATTACAACCTGTTACCAAATGTTGTCTGAATGGCTGTGAACGTCGTTGCGTGTGTAAGTAGATAGTATATTTAACTTGATCGAATTGGTAATGAAAAATATCAGTAATTTTACTAATCTAATTAACGTTTTTCTTCTTCTTTTAGTTCCCCTTGAAACAACTCCAGGTCAGTTGTATTAGTATTTGCTCCAGATGGAATTCAGAAATATACAAATAATAAAACGTAACGATGATATATATATTTGTGGCCTATCATTATCGACACAGGGATTCCAAGATCCAATTACAATTTTTTCCACTGGAATTCCGTTGATCGACACTCTGCTCAGTGCTGAGAACATTTCCTCGTAATTGCACGAACGTCCATGCAGGCTATCCACATTCAAAGCAAAACACAATAACTCCCTCTCCCCCCCCCCCCCTTCCCCCTTCCCCCCGGCCAACCCGATGAACAGTGCCATTTTGATGTTACTTGACTTTTTTTCAGTTGTAAAGAAAAACTGTGCCGAAGTCCTTCTTTCTGGTGGCACCAAATCTGGGGTGTACTCTGTGGATCCTGATGGCTTGGGTGCCTTCAAGGTAAAGGCATGCCATTTTTCAGACTTGTACCCAGTCGTCACTTATTTCAGTATCCATTTCATTCGCAATGAAATATGGTACACCACGAACTCGTTAAATCCTTCCTATCAAACACAGCGCGCACGAGTACAGAGAAGCGAGTCTATCAAAAGTTGACTCTGATAAAGGGATGGACATAAGCATTTACTGACTTATCGCCATTTATTGTTTTTTACAATGGCTGATATCGATGTTTGTTGTCGAAGGTTGGCTGAGCAGAAAGCTCTACAAATAATTAATATTTCCTCTCCAGGTATACTGTGACCAAACGACCAATGGAGGTGGATGGACAGTTCTCCAGAGAAGACAAGATGGCTCAATAGACTTTTACCGAGGATGGAACGACTACAAGAAAGGCTTTGGGAACCTCACAGGGGAGTTCTGGTTTGGACTTGAAAAGATATATCGACTGACCGACCAACCTGGTAATCGTCTCCGTGTGGACTTACAAAACACCACAGGCAGAACTGTCTATGGTGAATACAGTGACTTTGCTGTGTCCAGTGAACGAGACAATTACAAAATAAGTTTCGGTAAATACTCAGGTAGGTTCTCGAGATTACGACTTAACCGGTTCCTAAGACGTAGAGTCTTTCTTTATGGGTCTCTCCCGTATACTCGAAACCACTGCATAGAATTGAAAGCAAAAACAATTTAATAATGATTGGATTCTGTTGCCGCAACCATTTCCATTGCTGTTGATGTTTCTATCAGGGGCGGATCCATGATTTTGCAAAGGGCGTGTCCTAAATAGGCCGCTTGAGAGATGAATCACATCCAAGATGCGGCCTCCTAACAATGGAATCTGATGACGTCATCTCGTACGGCGCTAGAGGGGTGTCCGGTGCACCTATGGACACCCCCTGGATCCGCCCCTGTCTATTGCTGCTGCTGTTGCTCTTCGCACTGCTATAAACCGAATCGAAGTATGGCGGCTGATTTGAAGAACCGTAGATTTAATCACGAACAACTCATCCGGGTCCGGAAACTCCGCGTAGTCGCTCTTTGTCGGTGAGATTATTCGGTAAACTCGAAGAAAAATATAGTTAAAATAGGAGTTAACAGTGATTTTCCATTCTGTTTCTGTTTCTATTACTGCCTCTGCATTTTGCTATTGATCGGTTGCTGGCGAAATGATGCATGACAAACATCATTAATCTGCAAGCAAACTAAAACCAACATGCACTGAGAAAGATATATTTTATCATAAAAAATGTTTATTTAAAAAAAGAATCAGTAAAAAACAAAATTGCCAAAATATTACTCACATGCACACGTACTCAATTCAAGGAGATGGAAAATTTGGTATGTTTGTCTGAGTTGTGATGTCACTGACCCACAGCGCTATAGCTATTGCTCTGGTTGCTACTTGGTAATTCTATTGTCAGTACTATATATTGCCATTGCTATCGCTATTGCTTTTTACCACATATAATATTTTTTGAAAATGATTGGTTAAGAGCCATGTTTGATAGGAGGACAGACCCATAGACATGACGTTACGTGTCAATATGTACAAAAGGTGAAGTCTGTTTTTGGAAAGAGCAGCTACGCTCGTGGTTCACTTAAGATTGAATTATTCTTTATGCCACTTTTATGTTCAATTATATAACAGGCATTGTTATTGTATATTTGTTATCTTGTTTCTGCTATCGCTTCTGCTATAATTGCTAAATTCTGATAATTCTATCTGCTATAGACACTTTAATTATCCAACAGTCACATTTTTTACAATAAAAAGGAACTTAAAGAACGTAACATTCCATGTTATTTCAACATTTAGTTATGCTATGGATAATATATATATATATATATATCAGTAACCTGTCCATACGTGTTGTTTACCAGGTACAGCAGGAGACGCATTGTCCTACCATCGTGGCATGGCTTTCAGTACCAAAGATCGTGACAATGATAAAGCAGATGGAAATTGTGCTGCGGGCCACATGGGTGGGTGGTGGTATAATGACTGCCAAAGGGTCAATCTTAATGGTCTATACCACCACGGAAAACTCAAGTCGTATGTTGTGGGTCCCAACTGGAATGGAGGAGGAAAGAGGCAACATTATACCGCTAAGAAAACAGAGATGAAAATAAAACATCCCTAAGAGAAGACGGATCATTCTGAGGATTGTCTTTTGACTTTAAAGCTTGATTTCTTTTAATATACAAAACTATATAAACTATTGCTTACTATCAATAGGCGTCCCCCTTTAGGACTCTTTAAATGCCAGAAATGGAAAGAGCATGTCAAACTTGGTATTCGCTGAAAGTTTCGGATAATCATCTAAAAAATTGAAGCATTGGTGAATTTTGGAAGATTTGACTTTTTTACAAAGAATGTGTAGTGTTTTTCAAATGAGGGGCAAAACCTGCCCCCCCCCCCCCCCCCAGTGAAAACAAACGAACAAACAAACAAACAAACAAACAAACAAACAAACAAACAAACAAACAAACAAAACATACATTCTTTATTGATAGTAAGCAATTCTAATAAGACTAATAAAACTAATTAAGAAGGTATATCAGCCCATTAATAATGTTAATAAAGATTCCTGTTATGAATATATGGTTGTATAAAGCATATGGAAAATTTTTCTGCGCATGCGTGTATCTTTGATGGAAAACGTGAAAATGCCTCTACTTCGCGCAACCGAGAAAATTTGTTGCCCGCGGGGTAGTAATACGGGTAATATTTGCTCTGCATGCAACTTGCAACGTAACAATGTTGCGCGAAATGTTGCACGATATCATTTTGTTGCCCGCATTACCGCACCTTTGTCTTGACATGGAACATTTGCTTGGCAATCTTATTCTTCAAAGTCATGTTCATGTACCCAAATGCTGATACGTAAACAGTCTACCTACCGCTAGAGTGTTGTGGATAATTCTTTCAATCAAAAGCAATGCAGATGGAAATTAAAAATCTCACAGTTCAAAATCAGGCTTAAGTTGGAAAAAGGACTAGAACCTGCGGCATGTACTAAAACCAGGAACGCCGGAACACCGGAATACCGGAACGCCGGAATACCGGAACACCTCTAAATGAAAAACCCGATTTTTCTTTTGAATTCTGCGTTTATTATCCCGTTAAATCCCAAAACTATATAGAAAAGTAAATTATGACTCACGCTCTTCGCATCTTCGGGTACCCAGGGTTTAAGGGAAGCGGGAGGAAGAAGGGAGACGGGCAAAAGAGAGAAATATCTAAACGGTTCATAAACGTTCGAGACGGCTTGGGTCCCCGCGAGGATGTATTCCTCGTCAAGTGTATAACATTCGAATTTTGCGTAATTCAAGCAGAAGCCAGTACTAACTAGACGCACACGTGCGTTCACTCGTGCCCCTGGAGCCCTTTTTAAGAGAGGCTCCAATTAATGACCAGCTCCGTTCGTACTCTTCCCCGAGCCGTTTCACGCATTCGTCACCATTCCGGGAAATAGCTAACCGTAACATAATGACCTTTTTTGAATCGGCTAACTTAAAACTAAAAAATATCTTGATTAGTCAGTTTGTCTGTCAACAGCTATTAGTGTTCCTTTGTCTTTCTATTATCATGCATGTGTATTAGATATCTCCAACATGCAAAAATATACCAGTTTATTCAACTTCTTATTTCACTATATATCTCAATTGTTTGCTGTAAAGACTTCTACAACGGCATATTTGACACAATAACAAATCGTGTATTTTTTCGTTCATGTTTAGATGTTTTATTTAGAGGTTAACGCACTCAGCGAGTGAATTATCGGGATTTATCTTCACGAGTTTGCTAACAATGAACGAGAAATTTTAAATACTGCACGAGGCGTTAGCCGAGTGCAGTATGAAAAAAATTCGAGTTCATTGTTAGTAAACGAGTGAAGATAAAATCCCGATAATTCACGAGCAAAGAGTGCGTTAACCTTTTTATTATTCAATTTGAATACACTGCAGAAGCAGGCTAAAACTGTCAGTCGACATCTAAGATCACTAGAAATAAGCTTAACTCAAGTCATCCAAAATAGTAAGACTTATTCAAAATTTATTTAAGTTAGCATTTGGTAATTTTAACAATACAAATTAAAATAAACCTTTCAGAAGAAAACTAGGAGAAAAGTACCGTGATACAAGAATAATAAACGAGTTCTCAGAATCCATGTTTACAACTTGCTCGGTAAAATTGAAATCGTCCATAAGTCTTATAAACAAAGAACTCAGACTTTTTTGGATCGTTAAGTGATTCAGCACTGAGTCCTAGAACTCGGTAAGTGAAAGGTCTAGAAAATTATCGCTGGAGTTTTGGATATAGGTTTAAACTGGCGACTTACGGTTGAAACGCTGCTAAACCTTGGTGCATGAAGCCGGGAAGAAGTAGTTTTCGTTTGTCGACAGCCGAAGGCTGAAGTACTCGTTTGGCGATTTTTTCGATTCATGATAAAATTTCTTTACCCCATCTGAGAGAAGTTGCGGGGAAAGGATTTCCAGACTTTCTGTTGGATATTTTTTGGATAGCCAGTCTAAAAAACAAAAATTATAGTGATGAATTTGCAAAGCCGGCGAATAGTGTTTTGACAAAAACAACACGCCAAAAACTGAATTTACAGTTTGAATGAAAGTTAGAACTTCGTAAGCTTACCGTTAAAAACAGAGACAGATGAATTTGGAAAGCCGGCGAACTCTGTTTTTAAGCCGTTGAAATATGTTGATCTCAGTAAGCTCCAAAAACTTCAATGAAATTGAGTTTACCTTCATAACAGGCACGCGTGATTTTATATAAAATTAATACGTCGGTATTAATACGTCGTGACGTGTTGTCACGTCATAACAACGCGTCACGTGATACAAACTGACCAATCAGAAAATCAGAATTTGTACAGTGTATGAAAATTGAATAATAAATATGAATAAAAGACGTTACGTGACCAAACGCGAAATACAAGGTCAATGGAATCTAGTTTCATGCCATTCCAATATTAAATCAAAATTCAGTACAAAAACCTCTCAACTGATCTCTTGAATGCTTGAATGAGGAATATAATTGACTTGCTTCTATGTATGTTCGTTTAGCAACATGTAGGATGAGAAATTCGTAGTTTTCCAGCTCATAGGAAATAGTCGTTATCGCGAGGGCCTCGGCTTTCAAGTACTCCATTTAGAGTTCGATATTTGGTCAAAGTATTGGAGATGAAGCTCAAAATATCAGCCCATTCTGAAGCTCTTATAAGTATATAGGTATATCTCGAGTTAAAAGCTTCAAATTACATTGTTCTACTGCAGGAAAAGCCTGTCTTTGAAAGCTATTTTCTTTGTAGTCGGCCATCTTGCATTCCTAAAGTTCCTGGCTTGCGTTCGCTGAAAGGTGATGAATGAAGGGCATTGTTTTTACGTTCTTAACCAATCAGAAGTCTCTCAGGACGAAAAGAGGAAAAAAAAAAACATTTGCAGTTTATAACTCGTTCCCGGCCTAAAGGCCTGGGCACGAGTAATTAATGTTCTTTTAAGAAAAAAATGCTAAAGATTCCTTGTCAGCTTAAATGTTCATGACTGTTCTTATTATTCTCTTGTATGATTCACTTGGTATATATAAAATGAGTTATGTCTATGTCCATATTTGAAAATGAACCAGTCAGTGAACTCTGCTCTGGCGGTCAATGTGAGAAACAATTCTCCATCTACTCCAGCTTTGTAACATCAAACAAGTTTATAGTTTGTAAAAACGTTCTGGCGACGTTCTAGCGATCGATTAAAGTACTATTTAGAGTATTTGAGTCTGAGCCGTAAGCTAGCTTAATTGGTACGTGCTTACTTCTCACTGATAATATCAACTCTCTCTTCTGGTTCAAAGCCTCGCTCAGTCATATAAGATATGCGATTCGATCGGTTGACATTTTAGCAAGTTCTTCCATATTCATGTTGCTAGAGTTTTGATGGATAAAAATATTTCTACAAACTAAAAAGCTTTTAACAAAGTGACCTCACTGATCTCACACAATCACCCGTGTCACAAGCGGAGACCGAATGACCTGGCACTGAAACCAGAGACTACCACATTCCGAATTGTTACGTAAACACAAACCAGTATATGATTGGAGGAAATAAATCTTTTACAAACATTTTGGTGAATGTTCGTCATGAAAAACAATTTGAAGCGTGACCTTCAACTCATGATTGACAGGTCCAGTTAGTATATTCTCTTCTCTCACTGAATGAGCGAGAAACCCTCACAGCTAATTCTACTGCTTTTCCAGGCATTATTTCTTTTACATATTTGATCAGTGATTTAACTGCATGTTATAAAGCGAGCTTTAACGTAAAGCGGCTCATTCTTGATTCGTATCTTGCTACTTCAGGGTCGTGACATGGTACGTTTTTTCGCTCGTGATCCCGTTTTTTGGTCGAATATGTTTTGAGCCATTTTAGCTGTAGTTTTTGAAAGCCAAAACGACCCACTGGGGCCATTATGGTCACATCAAATTTACTGATGTTTCGTATAGAGAAAGTTTAAGTGTTTTGCAACATCTGAGAAATTTAGCAGAGAACTGCACGTGAGCAGCTCTAATTTACCTGATTTTTTTTTCTTTCAATTACACACTAATACTAATAGAAATTACAATTTTTATGTCACTGGTTGACCCAGGGATAGTTTTCAAAACATTGTATAATTGTGTGCGTGGGTTCGCATGTCAGATCTTTCTCAGTGTAAAATCTGTAACTCTAAACTTCTGACACGAGTTCAACTAAAAAAATGAAAAGGTATATTTTTATCCCATCAAATACTACTGTTACAACAGCATGGTTAATGAGTTAGAGAAATTTGTCCTTCGTGAAAAATATACATTTACAGAAAAATGTGAAGCCTGGAGGTCCAGACATATAACATTATGGAAGGTCGACTTCCAAGTTGTAGCAGTGTTGTAGATGTCCAGAAGGTTTTGGAAAGCCCCCGCAACTATGGCTCCATGCTAAACTTTGACTTTTTTCAGCGAATGAAGCACCGCAAAGATTATTGTTGGTGTATTCTACCTTGCTCGTTTAAAACTCCCAAGGGCAGAACGGTTTACTGACTTCATATTCACTATTATGGATTTTTGCAAGTGTAGTAATGTCTTTCTTGTACGGTCTCATAAGACATTGCGTATTCTAGTTTAGGTCTTAAGTTTGCAGTTATTGTCGACGTTCGCTGCTCTTGCCCATACGGCCCGACGCTAGGATACGCTAGGATATTCGATGCCATTCTCAGCACAACGCAAATCCTGTTTCCGTTTAATGCGTATTTCAAGTTCGTTTACAAAATACAGTGAAATTAAAAACCCGCCTACAGGAACCATGAAAATGAAGAACCTGCAAGATTTGTCATATTGTTTGGAACCCCCAAGGGATAATAAAACTGTCCTAACCTAAAAAATTAATCAATTTCATTTCCCCATGAATTCACTTTAAAATGTAGGGTCTGTGATTGATTTAAGAGTATGTAGTCATAAAAGATGTCTCTTTTAGTTATCCTTCCTTACTGCGAACTAATAAAACTGATATAAACTACTAAAAATTATCGTCAAACTCTTGAATTTGTGTTTCTGTCGAATGTGGTCATCATCGAATAGTAATTCGATAGCAAGAAGGGAAGGAAAAAGAACATAAAAGAACCTGTGATTTCCTGTGACAAACTGAAATGGTTTCATATAAAATATATGTGTGGCCATGGTTTTTATACATTGGGTGCTTCAGTTACTAATTTCAAAGCATGGAGGTTCTTAATCGTCAGTTTCTTTTAAGCAGGATTTTACTGTATCTCATTAGTTTGCTTAGAGTCCTTTTCGTATGAGTGGGAAACTTACTGTGCCGTATCGTAACTGTACCAGTATCATAGTTTCTAAAAAAAAACATTCGAAATTCCTGCTGTATAACCGTATCGTATCGTAACCGTACAGTGTTCCCACTCATACGAAAACCACTCTATCATTAACAGCTACTTGATATTAATAGCCATATTTCTACGTATACGCTAAATAGGTATAAATACTAAAGCCGAGCAAATTTCATCACCTAAAGAAACAAACAAGATTATGCAAAAGCTTGGTAAAACAAAAGCTTGAAGTACTCGAAAAGAACGGAAGGTCAGTCTGTGGGTGAAGGTTTTGACAATTCCGTCGAAATGCCATCAAGCCCAAAAACATATCCTTGATAAAGGCTTTTATATTTCACATCAAGAACCAAAATCCTCGCTGAAGAACCTTTGCTGAGCATCTAACATGTACATCTACTTTATGTCTTTGCATGACCTTAAAGAAAGCAAATCTTAGTAGAATTGGGGTCTCACCAACTACGTATACCAGTTAAGCCCGCCGCACATGATGAGATACTGTGTGAGGAAACGTACTGCCACACGAGGTACTTTTCTCACCGTGTGCTTTTTTGCCTGCTCTATTTTGGCCCTCGCGTAGCCAAAGGTGCAACGTCTGCGGCGAGAAATCGTCTGGACTTAGTGCCTCGCGTGACAGTTTCCTCACGCAGTTTCTCAACGTGCGCGGCGGGCTTTAAATGCAACTTCGCGCACGTTCTATCACAAGATGAATGCTTTTGTCGTTCAGCAACCGTGAGAGAATTTACGCAGTGCTGTAAAATAAACTTGCTCTTCAATCACCTGCTATTATGATAAATTGAGTATCGAGGTCCAATCAAATTCAGGATTCCTTGAAGCAGCACAATTGCCTGACTGGAAACAATGAAGCGGAAATTTACAAAACGGTTTTTAATTATATTGGTGTAAAGGAAAGAGGTCCCAAAGTCGCTTCATAAACGTCAAGGCTGAGTGAAACGACCGTTTACTTCGAGCTCGTGAGATTGATTTTTTTATCTTCTCGAATGACAATCAATCAAAAAATCAGCAACATCTTCACCCCAATTTCGATTCCTCATCCTCGACCGATTGCAGTCATTAGCCAATCCCCTTAAACCGCCAGCTACGCAGGCTAGCCCACCGGTCTTGCCCATATAGCCAGAGGCAAAGCTACCATATTCCAGGGCTACATTCTTCCAATTCGGCTTCGATCGTCAATGTCTATTCAAATGCTGATTTACGAAACCAGTAAAAACCTGCCAACAAGAACCAAAAAACTCAGTAAGAACCGGTAAGATCTGTCATGTCGTTCGAAAAAAGCCTAAGAAGTTTATCATTTTTTTTCTCCATGAATAAATTAAAATGTAGAGTATATGTTTATTTAAGAGTATATAGACATGTTGATTTTAAGCATTGATTTACAAAATAGTACAGTAAAAAATCCGCCATCAAGAACGAAGAAAATTAAGAAATGAAGTTCTTTTTTCTCAATAAATAAATCAGTTTAGAATGTAGGGTATTTGTACATTTTAAAAGTCTGCAAACATCTGCAGATGTTTATTTTAATTTTCTATTTTTTTTATTTTACAAAATACAGCCATAAAAAAACGGACAACAACAACCAAGAAAATTAAGAACCTGCAAGATTTGTCATATCATGTCGTTTGGAACCCCCAAGAGATAGAGCACCTGTTCTAACCTAAAAAACTGATCAACTTTATTTCTATATAAATTCATTTAAAATGTAGGGTCTGTGTTTGATTTAAGAGTATGTAGTTACAAAAGATGTCTCTTTTAGTTATCCTTCTCTGCTGTGATATATATAAACTGATGATATAAACTACTAAACAAGCCGAAATACAATAAAACAAGTTAAAAAAACCTGATGGGATTTAGAACCTTTTGTTTTACATTCAGACCCAACATAGACTTCAGGTGTCTGTATCGAATGTACACGGTCCCCTATACCTTTTGCGTAAAACGTAAATGGCTGATTTATTTTGACGTTGAAACGTGATTTAAGGTCTAAAATCTTTTTGCGTCCACGTGAAAGCAACTTTTGATGTTTTGATATTGATTGATTTATTTTTTATTGTGAAGGTGAAAGAATTTTTTTAATTATCCGTGACACGTGAAAAGACCAAATATTTTTGCGTGATTTCATTTTGCAAAGGGATATAGGGAACCCTGAATGTAGTGATCATAGATACAGTGTTTCTGATTTGCAAGGAATAAAGGAACCACACCCTTCTATTTAGATTTTTGATCAGCAACAACTCCCTGTTATTTAAAGTTACTGCACAGTTTCGAGGGTACATTTCGCAAATCTAGCTTAGATTCACACTCATTGGAGCGTAATTTGAGAAAACTACATAAACCGATATACCATTTTAAAAGAAATACAACAGAGAATAACTCTGAAATGTTCTCAGTAATTAAAATGTAAATCATAAGGATATGTGACCAGATAAGTGACAATAAAATGGTGTTCATGCAATCAGTTCATCTAGTAAGTTCACCTAGTAGAGCGATAGCACTAAGACCGTGAAACAAGTACTAACTAAAAAGTACAAATAGTACTAATGAAACAATAGAATACAAAGGGTTTTGCTACTATTTGTCTCTATTTAGTTACTAAGTTATTTCACGGTTTAAGTGTTATCGCTCTCACTTGGTTGTTATTTGCATTTAACAACGTAGTATAGGACCATAACATTTCACTCGATTATACTTTAAAACCTCTTCTTTAAAACGATTTCAGGTTTTTTCCAAATTCCTTTTCGTTCTAACGTTATCGCCAACAGAAACTGACGTTACAAATCATTGAATTTATAACGTTATACTGAAAGCATTCCTGATTGTTATAGTCATTGTTTAGCTTGTAAATTCAGAAACCATTGAGCGTTATCAGCTTTTTTAAAACCCACTCAAATTGATTTAATTAATCTTCACTTATGATAAAGAACTCACTCAGTTTGTCATTTTTATAGTAAGTAGTTATTTATCTTTATTGTAATATTTCTACAGATTATATAAAATGCATTTGTATTGTTATACGGCTCTCTCCAAGAGCATTTTATAATGAACAGATACCGTATTGAATAAAGGATATGAATGTACGCTATGCTGGTATTCATGTATACGTAATTTACTTAACGATGAATTGCATTCTACTGTTTCAGATACAATAACTACCAAACATCAACTGCCAATAAGCAACAAATAATTATAGGACTTGTATTGGTATATTCATCTGCACTCAACTGCTTTACGCTGAACAGCTAAAAAATTCATTTTTTTTTTCAAATTTTCTCACACAAAATCTCAAAGTGGAATCGTATAGTAGTTAATTTTCCAATGCGACTGAAAGTGTATTAGAATAAATCCACAGACAACGTTTTTTTTGTCCAACTCTAGCTCGTTCAACCGATACTAGTTTGTGAAATGTTCAACATCATACACTCTTCCGATCTCTGTCGATCCACCATGCTAAAACCCACATGCATACATTACCTTCATGGTGAGATTTCATTGGTTAAAAGTACAGATGCGTTTAGGTTGTCATGCATGGGCGCTAAAAGTATGTATGCGCGCGTTGAAAATGAATTGATTACTGTCTATATGATATATAATGTTACCTAGGAAACATTACATCATCCATGAATTGATTTTTGATTGGCTATCACCATAAAGCGATTGAAAGAATAGTTATAATGTTAAATCATCGTAACAAATGATCGAAGGTGCGATTTTTATTGGCTGAAAGGAAACTGTCCTAATGTTGGATAAAGTTACTTTGTAATGTCGTGCAATGATGCTATCAGCCTCTATTTGTTAACTATCCAACGTAATTCAAACAATAATCAATTGGTTATAACCAAACGAAAAAAACACAGATGAAATGTCAAAATGGCTAGGTGTGGGTTTCTTGTTGTTGTGTTTTGGCTAGCATTGGTGAATGTTGCCCACTCTACTCAAAAATCAGCTTTAACGCTTGATTTGTGTGATCCCTTACAAGCAAACAAGGAAATCGTCGTTACCATTCTTGCCAAAAACAACCAAATCAGAAAACAAACCATCACTGAAGATGGCGGTCAACTGCGTTTCAATCTCGGCATCGGGGCACGTTTAGATCAACAAGCTGACACAGATGGATATCAATTTCAGTTTCAGCAGAAAACTATCAAGCGTGTGACACTTTTTTCTACCGCTTCTCATGTTTGCGTTAAAGCTCTCGTTGTGGACACAATAATTGTCGTGGACCAGCCGACAGATTTCAAAAACCGTTGCCTTACTCCTAATGATGGTTTTTTAAAACGCCCGTGCAAACCCTTGGGAGACCCTATTTACGTTGCGCATCTCTTTGTTTGTCCTAAGAGGCTAAAAGACCTGCTCGTTAAGAACAAGCTGGCAACGATCAAACCTGGGACAGGAACAAAGGATGGTAATCCTCCAAAATACATCATCACAAACGATATGCTACAGGCATCATCTGCAATTGCTGAAGGAATAACCTCAGGGATTAGTACGGTAACCAAGTTAAGACAAAAATATAGGGAGGCGAAAAACGCTAACCCGCTTCGAAAACTTGAGACATTTGCAACGTCGTTTGAAACGGCTGCGTCGTTTATCGGCTGTGTAGCTCCCTTTTTCAGTCTTTTTAGCGGAATATTTTCAATTACGACGACTTTACTAACTCCAAACCTTTTTATTGAGATTGCAAAGTATTTGGATACCGAGTTTAAACGTATCCACAATCGGCTTTCGGACATTCAGAACGACATAGCCGATCTGGGCCGCCTAAATGAGGATAAAGGAGGAGTGATGACAGAGCAACTAAGGGTAATCCGTTACGCCATCCGAAATTATGGCAAAATGATGGAGGCCTTATCGGCTAGACCTGTCTGTGGAGCCAAGGAATTGAAGAACATGCCAGAAGTAGAGGAATTCATGCGACAATATATACAGAGTGAGTACTAAGAGTGATCATAAGAGGCCAACTTCTGTTCTTATGTATAAAATTATTTGCATAAATCATTTGTAATAATTTTCAAATTAAGAGCGTTAAAAACTTGACGTGATTTTCTTTTCTTTTACTGCTTTAGTCAATTTTTGAACAATCAAAAATTCAACAATCTCTCAAAGAAGTCATTTTATGAAAAACTATTCATGCCAGAAAACAACAAAATATTATTTTCGTGAATAAAAGAGTTAAGGAGAAGTTAACAGTAGTAAGAGTATCAGGTGAATAATCGAAAACTTTAATTAGCCACAGGATAAACCGCTCCTCAAAAACTCGAGTACGTTATCAGAATATCTAGATTATATGATTACCGATAATGCTTATTTTTAGGTGACGTAGATCAAGCCCTCATGGATCTTTATGGAGTAGAGTTTGGAGCACTGGCTGAAGCAAATTCTCTTCTCAGACCATACATGCTAGCATATTGTCGCGGTAAAAAGCATCTCGTGGGGAAGTTTGCTCAAGAATTAGCCTACTATGGCTATGCAGGCCTACAAACGCATTTCACGTATAAGAGTCTTGTTGCTGCCATACAGGGATCACAAAGCCAAGTGAACATTAGCACACACGATATGTGGATGAACAAACTGTACAAATTTTTGAAAACAGCCAACGCTTTTAAGCTCGCTTCGTCATCTAATAAAGCTCTGGGGCTTGAGCTGGATCTGGAAGAAGATTTTATGAAGAAAGTATCAGGAAATGAAGCTGGAATCCTGGATTGGCTCAAGAAGAGAATAACCAATCCAAAAGATTGGCCCTTTCAATGTTTCCTAAAAAATTCAGACGGCACATTCACAAACACTCTTTTCTTGAGGTACCAGAAGTTTAGCCACATAAACAAACTTCATAAAATAAGACCGATTGATTTTTTGAGGCAAGAGCCGTGGTCGTCAGTCACAGCCTCAAAGGAAACGTACATTTTGGCACCCAAAAATGAGAAAACATGCCTAGATATGCACCGCCTGTCAACGTATTACAAAGATTTCCCGGATAAATTCAGGCCAACGGACAACGTGATATTCATAAACTACTGCCCGAGTCCCGCCGATTGTGGCTGGTGTTAAAAAGCCTGTAACCGTGGCTTGGGTAAACAGAGCAGTTAATTTCTTCCAAAGAAATGCACCGAACGGAGGTAAATTTTCGACATGTTCAGGTTCTACAGGACGGTGTGTTTCTGTTCCTGCATCAATGCTGACGAGTGCAGACCGCATTTCACGAGATGGTCAAATCATCCCTCCACAACAGAATTAAGTTAATTAAGAGATCAATAAGGGCTCACTATAGTTTTCCTAGGCTCTAATAATAATAGCAATGATAATATTAATATTTATTTATAAAGCGCAAATACAAATCTGTTGTCAAGCGCTAATACAAAATAATAATATTAGTAACAAAAGACATTAATTACAAAGAATAAGCTAATTTGAAAAGGTGAGTTTTAATTTAGTTCGGTTTTAAAAGAAAGCAGACTTGATACATTTCGGAGAGATATTGGCAGTGAGTTCTAGAGTTCAGGAGCAGCTACAGAGAAGGAGCGATGACCATAAGATTTGAAATTATAAGATTGTGTTGATAGAAGAACTTGTAATGAAAAACGGAGGTAATACGGTTCGGTTTATACACTGAAATGAGTTCCTGAGTTCCTGGATATAGATAGGAGATAGACCATGAAGAGCTTTGAAGGTAAGTAATAGGATTTTATATTTAATTTTAGATTCAATTGGTAGCCAGTGCAGATTAACAAGGAAAGTAGTAATGTGGCCCTGTTTATGGGAAAGATATATAAAGCTTGATATTGTAGATATATATAGCTTGATATTGTAGTGTTATAGGTTGTGTTCTATTCAGCACCGCAGTTTGGCAATCAGGATTGAACGGAAAAGCAGTTTTTTTACCTTTTTTTATAACATAACAAGCTAAGTTCACGAATTTACGAAAATTCGAAAAAAGTGACGTGAGCGTGTTTGCATTGATACTCTCATCAAGCTCGGGCATCAAACTCTGCACATCCAGATGTGTTTCGGCGGCCTTCCACCCGGGACTAGACAACCCTACCTAGGGAAATCAACTAAATCAAGGCAGTGTAGTGCAAAAAGAAAAGCTTGTAGAGAGTATAATGTAAAAGAATTATATTATTGAAAAATGTTGTAGTTAAAATGTTTTTTTGTGATTTTTTTTTTTTGCCGATTTGCAAAAATCTTTCAACCATAAGTAAATTGCAAAACTTGCTCTAAAGCCAGTTCATGCGATTTCATCAATATCGGTTTGGTAAAAAAGTGTGAACTGTTTCCTATTAGTTATCTACGCTTAATATGTAGTTTATTGCCCATATAGTCACTTGGTAAATTTAATAAATGGTATTTACTGCAGAGAAATTGTCACAATGAAATATGATGCGGTTGCTTGACATGGCTGGCACCATGTGGCCATAGATATGGCAATAGCAAAGAGTTCATTAATTTAAAGGCGATGGATCTCTTTGTGGAAACATTGTTATCAGTGAAAGAGTCACAGATTCAATGAGTGACCCTCGTAATATGCTCCAAACCCATCTTTTGAAGCGTCGGTAAATAGATGAACTGCAGAATTTGAAAGCCACTTGTCCATCCGAGAAGAAGCATTTGCCATTCCACTTAGGTAAGAAGGTCAACCACCAATCAACTGTCGGCTCGAAAACTGTCGTTCAGGTGAATATGGTGATGTGGACTGACAAGCACGCTGTAGGAGGGCAATCATGCGTCGAAGGAAAGTTCGCCCCGGTGGACACATCGGAGCAGATAAAATTTAGGCTGCCCAAGATGGACTGAAGTTCTCTCTTGGTACAGGTCCGACGAGCTTCCCACTGAGTTGGGAGAGCTAGTGGGTGTTTCTGTGAGCCGTGACGAATCGATGCGGGCTTCCTATACCACAGAGTCAAGTTCGATTCCTAACAGGGTTAGGCAGGTAGCAGGTGCGACAACTTTTTTAGCATTTGATTGAAAAGTTCAGGTCCATGCATGTTTGGAGCATCATCAAGTCATAGTTTCTTTGGCAGGTAGGATCAGGTGAAGGTGGTCCACAGGACCAGAAGTCGTCAAGGTAGTGCCACACATGTGACGATCTTGCATGACAAATGCAAGGGCGTCCGCGAAACGAAGGATTACTGCAGAGGAACTCAGTAAACCAAAAGGTAAAGACATATCGAGAAAGTACGCTGTCGTAATCTGTCCATTGTGTTCAACTGGCCAAGTTGAACCAAGCAACTCCCAGTCGCGTTTGTCCATTAAGACATGTCTGAAAGCATCCGACAAGTCCAGTTTAGTCATCAATACTTCAGGTCCCTGTCGCCGAAGAACGGCAATAGCATGGTGACAAAATTGGAAAATGTAGGAGATATAACTAAGGCCCGGCCTTACGTCCAAGTTCGAGTTCACGAGAAAGTTCAGCGATAATGGCAGATAGGTTGTCTGTAGAAGATAAGTAATTGCTGATGTAGGAAAAACACGTTCCTTCAAAGCCAATTCATACACCGTGTTCAATATCGTGGAGAAGGTTTGATACAAAAATCGTGTCCGGGCGGTTATTCAAGGCCGTTTTCCATGTGTTCAGGTCAAAGGGAGATTCGGGCTCAGGCAGGAAGCTGGCAATCTGCCATACTGTGGGCTCCGCGGCAGCGTTTGCAAACGCGTGCGCGTTTACAGTTAGAGCCTTGCTGGCAGATGCCTCGTTTGTAGATGTTGCACCCTTCCTGGCCGGTAGTGGAGTAACATCCATTTTTGCCATTTCCAGCTTTCTTAATTACCTTAAGAGTCGGAGTCCGCTGCGACGCAATTTTTTTGTGGACCCTGCGCCACCTGCTCCCCCATAGGAAAGGGACAATTTTTGACCACGTGAGAAAAATCCTTACATCGCGAACATTGACGAGCGTCTTTTCTTAGAGCAGTGGCATCCAAGATGGTTGCGTACAACGTCGTATCGATGGCAGCAAACCGGGTAGAATTAGTTGAGGTAAGCTGCATGCGATAACGAACATCGTGCATGTACACTGAGGCCCAGGGGGATTTGAACTTAGCCATCTGGATAGTTTCACGATATTGTACCAGCTCATCATATAGTTCTGCATACAGTCGTGATAATTGACGTTCGTATTTATTCCAAGTGAACAACCAGTCATCGAAATTGTCGATGGAATGGCGGCGCCATGGCTGATTCACGTTGAGAAAAAGCATAGAGCAGCTGCATTATTGCAAATGATGCCGTCTGTCTAATCTAGCAGACGGCATTATTTTTAATAATGCTGTGTGGTTCTGTGATCCCACAGCAGTATTAATAATAATGCAGCGTGGATGATAAAGTAATGTAACTACTAAGCTAGCAGTCACAGTACTTTTCAGAGGCTTTTCAAAATCCATTTCCCCATTCAGAATTTAAGTACCGTAGCCTTTCTTTGTTATGACAAACACGGGTATCAAAACGTGTGGGATACAAAATCAGCAGAACTACGCATGCTCAAACAATACTTCAACTTTTAAAAATAAATAAATACCTCAATTTAAACAATTTTGGTGATTTTGGTGGTTATGAAGTTGACCAGTAATTATAAAAGATAATTACTTCGGCACACAGCATTCGTGCATTAATTATACCCACGAATGCTGCGTGCCTCAGTGATTATCTATTAAATAGTGTACACTAAAAGTGCAACACTAAGGGGTGTTTACATGACACTAGGATCATCATAGCACTAGGATCATCCTAGCAGGCGAATCATCCTACCTGCTATACATTTACTGCATTCTGTTTAGTAGGATGATCCTAGTACCCGAAATGAAGTCACAAATTTCCATGTAAACAGAATGCAGTAAATGTATAGCAGATAGGATGATTCGCGTGCTAGGATGATCATAGTGCTATTTAAACACACCCTAAAAAGCGTGCAACATAAACAGGACGAAGCATTCGGCCGGAACACAGGCGTTAGTCGCCAGGAGTGTTGCATGCATTATCAGACTAACAAATTTTAGTAGACCATTGTTTTCTTTGGTGTCTTTTAAACTATTACACACTAACATTCAATTAATATTTCATGGATATTTTACAATCACTCCATGCACTCAGTTTAATTGTTTTGGATTATTCTAGAGCACAATATATTTGCAAATCAATCAATTTACTTGCGTCCCTAGAGAACATTAATCACAGCACATATATAAGTACGAAATTATGAAAGATTTATCAGTTCAATGCTACTAGTAAAAGAAGAGCACTCAGAGCTCAGTCAAGGTCAGTCAAACGAAACATTGTAAAGAAGTTGTAACCTGTTGCGTTTTGAAGTAACTTTACCGAGCTGAAGATCGAGGTTAGAGGATACATAGACAAAAAGCCAAAGGAAAAGAAGAGATAAGAACCAAAGAAGACCAAAGGATAATAACAAAATAAGGAACAAATATTAAGTTTAAGTTCATAAGTGACATACTCTTTGGACACCTTCTACACCTTCTTGGATTCAGTTTAGTAAACTCCATGGAAATTCGTTGAGGCAAAACGTGACGTCACATTGGCAGTCATGACTGGAAGTGCATTGACCTTAGAGACACTCCCTCCCTCCTTGTATATACAACTGGCAACCTATAAAGTGCCACAAGTCAGGAAGGTGCATGCATGTAAACAGTATATACAAGTAAATTTTATCATCATGTAGAGGGCGTATGGAAATCTCCCGTGTGTACAATCACGTATTTTAACAACACGTAAAACGGTTTTAAATACAGAATTATCAGAAGCTTCTTTCATAGTTGAAAGGTTCTATATGCAAGCCTATCAATATGGTTACCATTGGCTCCACTACGGTTATCGAAATATAGCTATTTATGAGCAATAAGTCGTATTCTGAACATACCAAATTGTCCCATATGGGACGCAATTGTTGCAATTGTTATGCACGACCTAGATTCTCAGAGAGCAATATTGATTTCTTTCAACCTCACAGGCACAAAATTTTATTATATTTTTATTTTTATTTATAAGCTTCGCCCTAGGGCGGGAGCAACTCACAAAACTGTTGTTCCAAAACGAGACGGCACATTTTTATACAACTTTAGCCTCACACCACAGGCATAATTTTTGCAACATTTCAGCCATACATGTACAGGCACAATAGGTACAAAAAATTCGGCCATGCAGGCACAATTGATACAACTTTTTAGCCTTCTCAGGCACAATTGATACAAAATTTCATATGGGCACATTTCTTACAAAATTTTACTCACATTCTACAAGCATACCGCTCAAAATTCTCTGTAGTTCTCAGCCTCACAGGCACATAGACGTCCTAGATCGCATCCACGTGGAAGTTCTTGCGACGTAAACTACACGTGGCTAAAAAAAAACACAAAATATCGTCAAAATGACTACTCCATATGCAAGAAAACAAACCTTATACCACGACTTTCCGTGAAATCATTTCAAACCAAGCGAAACTCCAATGGAACAGGTGAAACCTCTCAACTCGGCACCAATCACTACTTTACGTCGTCCAGAACCTCCACGACCTTATTCAGTGGCTTTCTTGGAACACAACCGGCCCTGAAATCACTTGGACCATTCCTTTAGTTGTTAGGCGACGAAGGCCTTGTTCAAAATCCGCTATCTTCTAGCGAGTAAGTCGCGTTCCGAGGACCAAACCTGATTAAGACAACCGTTCTTCGTCGCAATTCGAATGAACTGAAGAGAGTACAACATGTGTACTCATATATATGCAATACCCAGGGACCATATTATCAATTCAAATGGCTTAGAATTGTAGTTTATGTTCCATTTTTCGATGTTATAAATGTGTAAAGAAAGAATTTTAAAACGATTTGGATAAAAACACTTACCTTGTTTGCTTTAGGAGGGCACGACATCTTCTCTGTTTACTATTGTGATGCTGGGGAAAATTCAGGCATTCCAATCAATTTGTAATCGTACAATTCTGTCGATTTCATGACAACTATTCAAATACATTCGCCATAGGAATGGTTTTTCTGTAAAACTCGATTTTTTTTCTCAAATTTTCATGATTATCCGCTCCTCGAGCTCAAATCTCTCTTGATCCACCATGATATAGCCCACATGCATACATTACCTTCATGGTGAGATTTCATTGGTCAAATTCACGCGCGCAAATGAACTGAGCTAAGAGGTATTATATAATAGTAGTTAAGAAGCATTATATCATCCAGCATTTGATTGTAATTTATTGGCTATCGCCATAAAGCGATTGAAAGGATAGCTAGAATGTTTAATAATCGTAGCAAAACATCAAAGATACGACATTTTATTGGATGAAGGAAAACATTTCGTAATGTTAAGTGAGCTTACCTTGTAATGAATTCATTGCTACATGTTAGATAATAGTAGTTAAGAAGCATTATATCATCCAGCATTTGATTGTAATTTATTGGCTATGGCCATAAAGCGATTGAAAAGATGGCTAGAATGTTCAATAATCGTAGCAAAACATCAAAGATACGACTTTTTATTGGATGAAGGAAAGCCGTAATGATAAGTGAGTTTACTTTGTAATGTCGTGCAATGACGCGATTAGCCTCTATTTGTTAGCTATCCGACGCAACTTAAACAGCAATCAATTGCGTTCATAATCAAAAGAAAACAATTCAGTTGAAAGGTCATGATGGCTAAGTCTAGCCTTCTTCTTGCTATATTTTGGTCAGCACTGGTGAATGTTGCTCACTCTACTCAAAAATCAGCTTTAACGCTTGACTTGTGTAATCCCCTACAAGCAAGTAAGGAAATCGGCATTACGATTCTTGCCGAGAAAAGCCAAAGCAGAGAACAAACCATCAAAGGAGATAACATTACTCGACGCTTCAATCTCAACATCGACGGAGAACGTTTAGAGCAACAAACTGACACAGATGGATATCAATTTCAACTTCAGCAGAAGACTATCAAGCAAGTGACGCTTAATTCTACCGCTCGTCATATTTGCGTTAAAGCCCTTGTTGTAGACACAATAATTGTCGTGGACCAGCCGACGGATTTCAAACAAACTTGCCCTTCTTCTGAGAATGCTTTAGAACGCCCCTGCAAACCATTTGTAGACCCTATTGACGTTTCGCATCTCTTTGTTTGTCCTGAGAGACTAAAAGAGCTGCTCGTCAAGAACAAACTGGCAACGATCAATCCTGGGTCGGAACCAACAGATGGTAATCCTCCAACATATGACATTACAAACGATATGCTACAGGCATCATCTGCAATTGCTGAAGGAATAACCTCAGGGATTAGTACTGTAACCGAGACAAGACAAAAATACAGGGAAGCGAGAAACGCCAACCCACTTCGAAAACTTGGGAAATTTGCCACAACGTTTGAAACGGTTGCGTCGTTTATCGGTGCCATAGCTCCCGTTTTTAGCATTTTTAGCGGAATATTTTCAATTGCTACAACTTTTCTAACTCCAAACCCCTTTGATGAGATGGCAAAGTATTTGGATACTGAGTTCAAACATATTAACAATCGGCTCTCGAACATTCAGAATGACATAGCCGACTTGGGCCGCCTAATTGAGGCTAAAGGAGAAGTATTAGCGATGACAGAGCAACTAAGGGTAATCCGCTACGCTATCCGAAATTATGGAATCATGGTAGAGGCTTTGTCGGCTAGACCTGTCTGTGGAGCCAAGGAATTGAAGAACATGCCAGAAGTAAAGGAATTCATGCGACAATATAAGCTGAGTGAGTACTACTTGTGCTACTTTTTTACTACATTTAATTATAACTAGATGCCTAAGTTCTGTTCGTATATAAGTTTCAAATTTCTTTCTACTGTTATGCCACGCCTTTCATAATTTATAACAACTTTTAAGTTTTTTTTTGTTGTTGTTTTTTTGTTGTAAAATAGATTTTCAATAAATTTTATAGGTTTACTAGATTTTATCGATATTTCCTCTTCAAATATTTGAATTAGTTTTTTTTAGTAAGACCAGCTTCAACCAGTACTTTTTAGGTTAGTTTGACAAGGATGTCATTTTATGGACACAACGTAAGTGTCCCAGTAATAGACCCTTTCGGCAAAACGGTGCATCACGATAATCAGGGCTTCTGTGCAGTCAGCCATGATAAGAAAGGTCAACATGTCCTGTCACAAAATAGTGAAAGTTTTTTATACCATTCAATGAAGGAACCATTAATCTCATCTTCGAAGACTTATTCTGGCGCTTTTCCACCAAAATAATCAAATGTCTTATCATAAAGTTGTGCATTTAAGCGAATCACGCGGCAAAACAGGTGAGAAAAATATTCAAAACAACGTGATTTTCCAGTGCTATTAAAACTGCTGTGATAACAATTTGTTAGCTTTCTTCTAACTGCTCTTGTGCCAAATAACTTTGAATTTTGAGCTTTTTCTTCACTCTTTTTGCGAAGCTACGTGTACAAAGCATCATATTATCAGCTATTATCACATCTCATTTCAATACCATACGTACTTTCAAGGTCATATTTTAATTGGGAGTTAAAACCTCAAAAATGATAGTTAATATAGTTTTAATATAAATTCAAATACCAAATAAATAATTTCTATGTCATATAAAACCTGAATAATTTTGTAATTGGAGAAAAAAAAAACATTTCATGTCATTTTGTAGCATTTTGAAATACTACGTATGCACGGCGTACGAAATCACGAAGTTCTTCTGACAGGCTAACAGTTTTGGATGACTAAAAAATGAACTTTCTGTGAATAGATGAAATATTTGAATTTTAGAATTTTTCGTGATGTAGAGGAATATTTGGATGCCCTCTTCTTGCCTCTTCTGTCATGCCTCCTGAAAAGTCATTTTTTTAAAACATAAAAATATTGAAATCGTAGTTACTGGTAGTCAAAACATGTAACATCCACAATCATCACCACGTCCACCATCACAGATAGTCTAGGCTTATGACTATCTAGTTTGTAGTAGTTGATAAAAAACAAAAGAAAACAATGGCTTTAGAGTCTATTACCAACTATTAGTTTGCCTATTCCTTCATGGTCAAATGAAAACCACTCTAACCCGTTCTCAGAGTGACAACACTGTTGATAAATGTTTTACCAAGCATGTATACAATTTGTCTGCGCATGTCTGTGTTTTTAATTCTGCTGGGGAGCGCTGTCTAAGATGTAAAATTCAGTTGACAATGAATTCCAAGTATTTTGCTCGAAAAACTCCGTTCCGGTAAACATGGCTACAATACCCTTTCGCATGGGCGTATCCAGGATTTCTCACGTGTTCAATTTCTACTTTAAAATCTATTCACTTTTTGTTGTGTGTTCATATTCTTATATTTCCTATCATTCCTTTGGCTTGCAAAGGGGGGGGGGGGGGGGGGGGGTCACGGGTACCCTAGGACCCCCCTCTAAATACGCCCGTGCATTCGGATCCAATTCACACAGTAACGTGTTGGTAATGACTTCCACTGCTTGACGTACATTATATATAAATTTAGCACCCAAAATGATACAACTCAAAAGTGCAGAGGTCCTTCTCACAACTACATACTGACTTTGTCAAGTGATATTTTCCGATATCTGGGGTGCCTTCGATTCAAATAATTATCCACAGCGCACTAGCGGTAGGTAGACTGTTTATGTCTCAGTTCTCTCAGTATTTTGGTAGTTGAACATAATTTTGAAGAACGAGATCGCCATGCAACCAAATGTTCCGTGCCAACATAAAATTTCTTGCATTAGATATGCAAATTAATTTCGAGCCAAAAACACAGACATGTACCACGGGCGATAGGATAATAAACATCTGAGGCCTTTTTAAAATTTATTTAAATAAACAGACAATATTTATGAATTACCTTGAATTGCTGTTATTCTGCCTTTTTGTATTCCTTCCAGCGTTTTAGAAAGCCAAATAGTCTTTTGCAAGGCCCGTAACTTCTTTAAAACTCCAACCGTTGCGTTAGAAACCCGTACGGTTCAACTGTAGCCAACGGTCAGCTGACGCGAAAATGATATCCCCTCGCCAGTAAACGCGGTTTAATCATTGACAAAACGAAGCCACAGAAGCCCAGGGTAGGCAACAAGCCTATATACTATTGTTCTCTCGTCTTCCAATTATCGTAGTTCGAAAGTGACGTCATTGATGACAGATTTTGCCCCTTATCCAAACAACCCCAGCGCTTACGTGTCTGGCCAAAGTCTATGGGCCGCCGTCACCACCAATCTGACTAATAATGCAGTTCACTTAAATGGAACAGCTATATATGGACGTCAAACGGTGTAGATCGAGGCAGGAATACGAAGATTTAACCACGTTACAGCAGTTTGTCACTTTAATTGTGAAGTTAACAAAACAGCTTCAACTAGTGAAGAAATGAATGGGAAATGCTTACTTACAATTATTTCCTTAAGAAGAAACTATCAAATAAAGATAAACAATTACAAATATATTATGTATTTTAAATTAATTTACCTTAATGTGGCTTCCCACCATAAATAACATTATTCCTTAACTCAAACTCAGTAAACAGGTTGAAAATCCAACTGAAAAGGGCAAAATGAAACTGAAAAACGGAAAAATATACGCGATTCCGCGCGCTCCTTACGTTGTTACTAAGCAACTACTTTGAATCTTGAAAACGAGGCTGGAACAAAATGGCTGCCACATTGTAACGTTTTTATGTTGGCAGAGCTCAGAAAACTTCTAGATAATCAATTGAAAAGTACTTAAACTTAAAAATAACTACTAAAGATGTATTTCTAAGGTAAATATGAAACTTATGAATAATGTTCTGAAACTGATTATATTAAAACTGAACTATTTTTAAAGATCGAAAGTTCGGTTAAAGTGTTCTTTGTATGATCTTCGTTAATTTCCAAACAACAAACGGTCTAGCTAAGTGTTGAATGGCCCAGCTATGAATGTAAAACGGGGTAGCCCAACCTCAAATGGGCTAGCTATTGATGATGATTGGAATAACATATTTTCAAACGGGTTAGCTGTCGACGTCAAACTTAACGGAATAGCAAAACGTCGAGTGGGCAAGTTATGAATGTCAATCTGTGTATCTCAACTTCGAATGGGCTAGCAATCGGTGTCACGTGTATGATTCTACGACAAACAGACTAATAATCTATTTGATCTATCGCGCGATTGGCTGAGCTACCGGTGACATATTTTGTACTTCAGCAGTTGGAATAGCTATTGCTGTCGAATGGACTAGCTAGTTTCCTTGGTAACTTCGAAAGGTCATTTGAGCCAGTAAGAGAAGGGGGTGGTATGTGGGTTTAGAAGAGTTTAGGGGGAGGGGGAAAAGGTACTTAAATATCTAGTTATTCGTCAAAGAAAATCAAGAAATCTGATCCTGTTCGTTCTTTGGACATCACAGCGCAACAGCGTGCTCTAGTAGGAAAGTAATAATGCAGTAGAATTTGACCGATTTTCATGGTTTATCGCCCACTTTTCCTACCTAAATGTAGCAAGGAATTGAAGGCCTTTGGGGCGCCTTTGATACGAGAACCAGTTTTTGTCGAGTTCAACGAATCACTGAGTCAAATCCGAGGCCGAGTCAAATCCGAGGCCGAGTCAGAAGTCCGAGTTAAGATGAAAATATCTAAAAATTGACCTTTAATAGCAGGCTTACATTGATAATGTAGTATGTAGGTAGTATGCCGCAAGGCATGATGGGAGGGTCGTCCATCTTGAGCGGATTGCACAATAGCACATTGGCGACGAGGTTGTGTCATTATTTGTGGAAATTTTGTAGGAGACAGGGATTTATTTGTGGAAAATGAGCGAAGACGAAGATGTTACGCCATTGCCTTCGACAGGAGGAGTTCGAAGTATTCCTTTCTTCAACCCTCGAGAGGATCCAAACACACTAGGAATTCGGTGGAGACGCTGGAAACGATCTTTTACTATTTATCTCACCGCAAAAGGAATCAAAAACGACAAACAGAAGGTAGCTTTGTTATTACATACAGCAGGAGCAGAATTACAAGAGCTCTACTTTACCTTAGTACCAGAAGACGAGGAAAAGTCTTACAGCGAAGTTGTAAAAGTTTTAGATGACCAGTTCATTCCTAAAACTAATGTGCCATTCGAGCGACACCAGTTCCGTCAACTCACACCACAACCTGGCGAAAAGATTGACCAATTTGTTTGTCGATTGAGACAAAAAGCTCTTACGTGTGAATTTGCTGATGTCGACGAGTCGATCCGTGATCAGCTAATCGAGAAATGTGGAAATCCTAAGCTTCGAAGGAAATTTCTAGAGAAAGAAAATGCGACTTTAAAAGATTTACAGGACATGGCTCGTGCTCATGAAGCAGTTGACGAACAAATGAAGTCTATGGATGAGGAATCACATCATGTCGATGTACAAGCTGTGAATTTTCGGAAAACTGGAACTGGAAGAGGAGAGTATGGAAACAAAGACGGGGGTGTCAGTAACAGAGGACAAAAAAGAGGAGAAGAGAGGAAGAAAGAAGATACAGAACAGAATAAGAAATGTTTTAATTGCAACCGACTTGGTCATTTTGCTCGAGACAGTGACTGTCCAGCAAGGGGAAAAACCTGTAATGAGTGTGGTGCCCGTGGCCATTTTGCAGTCTGTTGCAGGAAAAAAGGAGAAAGAAACGAAACAAACCAAGTTGAAGGAGCAGACGGAAATAGTGGTGATGGTTATGCATTTGCAGTGGGCCCTCAGGGTAATTCTGGTAAAGTTAACCTCACAGTTGGTGGTGTATTGCTGAGGAACGTTCTTATTGACTCTGGAGCATCTTGTAATTTGATAGATTATAGTACGTGGAGTGATATGAAACAGAAACATGTGGAGTGTGATTCAAGGCTGTCCAACAAGAAAGTATTTGCTTATGGTCAAGATAAACCCATTGAGATCGCAGGGACATTTGTGTCTGAAATCATCTGCCAATCAAATGGAGAGAAATGTGTGGATGAGTTTACCGTTATTCAGGGTACTGGAAGATCCTTAATAGGGAAGAACACTGCAGAAAGGCTCAAGGTGTTACGAGTTGGGCCTGAGCCAGAGTCCCATGTTTATTCAGTGGCCCAGGAGGGGACTGATGTTGATATACGTACTGTGTATTCAGATATTTTTACTGGTATTGGAAAGTTGAAAGATTTTCAACTTAAGTTGCACATAAACAGAGACATAAAGCCAGTTGCACAGCCTGTACGGAGGTTGCCATTTGGACTCAGAGATAAGGTTGACAAGAAACTGGATGAGTTGCTAGAACAAGATATTATTGAAGAAGTACCAAATGGTCCTACGGGATGGGTATCCCCACTTGTTGTCGTTCCTAAGTCAGATGGTGATGTTCGAGTTTGTATTGACATGAGAAAAGCAAACGAAGCAATTGAACGAGAGAGACACCCGATTCCAACTATTGAAGAAATAATGTACGATCTTAACGGTGCCACTGTATTTAGTAAGTTGGATCTTAAATGGGGATTCCACCAGATTGAACTTGAAGAACAGTCACGAGATATAACCACCTTTGTAACTCATCGCGGAATGTATCGCTATAAAAGACTGATGTTCGGAATTACCTCAGCACCAGAGAAATATCAGAAGATTGTAACAGATGTTATCCAGGGTCTCGATGGAGTGTCACACATTGCAGATGATCTTGTTGTTTATGGGACAAATCTGAAAGAGCATGACAAGAATCTACATGCGGTTTTACAGCGCCTCAGAGAGAAAGGCCTTACTTTGAATAGCGAGAAGTGTCAATTCAGAATGGCAAGGCTTACCTTTTTTGGACATGTATTAAGTAGTCAGGGAGTTTCACCAAGTGAGGAGAAAGTAGCAGCTGTTCTCAATGCTAGAGTACCACAGAACATCTCAGAGGTCCGTTCCTTCGTTCAGCTTGTACAGTACTCATCAAAGTTTATTCCAGATTTTGCACAAGTTGCTGAACCTCTGAGGAAACTATTGCGGAAAGAACAGGACTTTATGTGGGGACCAGAACAGCAGCGTTCATTTGATAAGCTAAAGGAGCTTATGACTTCAGCAGGAGTTCTGGCTTACTTCCAGGCAGATGCAAAGACTCGAATAGTAGCAGATGCAGGGCCAGACGGCCTTGGAGCAGTCCTGGTACAACTTCAAAATGGTGAGTGGAGACCTGTATCTTATGCATCTAGGAACTTGTCTGAGTGTGAGCGGCGGTATGCCCAGAGGCCCTAGCCCTGGTATGGGCGTGTGAGCGATTCAAGATTTATGTGTATGGGAGGGAGTTTGAGTTAGAGACAGATCATAAACCTCTCGAATGCATTTTTAACAAATCGTCAAAGCCGTCAGCGAGAATTGAACGCTGGGTACTTCGCTTGCAGTGTTATAACTACCAAGTTGTATACCGTCCGGGAAAGGCAAATATTGCTGATGCTTTGTCCAGACTGAATCAGAACAACCCAAAGGACCCTAGTGGTGAGTTAGAAGATGTAGTAAGACAGATTGTGTGTGAGAGTACACCAGTTGCTTTGACTCCAAGGGAGATTGAAGAAGTGTCGGACAGAGATCCTGAGTTAGCAAGTGTGCGTTTTTATATTCAAACCGGTGACTGGTCACAATGTAAGCTACCTGGCTATTTGTGTGTTAAGAACGAACTGTGTACGATTGGAAAGCTAGTGTTGCGTGGAAATCGCATTGTCATTCCGCAGAGTTTAAGGAAAACAGTTCTAGAGGCAGCCCATGAGGGACATCAGGGTATTGTCAAAACAAAGAGTCGGCTAAGAACAAAGGTGTGGTGGCCCAAAATGGACTCAGATGCAGAGAAATTGTGTAAAGCTTGCTATGGATGTCAGGTGGTGGGACAGTTTACCCCTCCAGAACCGATGTTACGAACTGAGCCACCCACAGGTCCATGGCAGGACCTTGCAGCTGATCTAATGGGGCCAATGCCCACTGGGGAGAGTTTACTTGTCGTTGTTGACTATTACAGTAGGTATTATGAAGTTGTAGTTATGCACTCTACCACATCTCAGAAGATAATTAAAGCATTAACTGAAGTATTTGCACGTTTTGGATACCCACATTCTTTGAAAACAGATAACGGGCCGCAATTTGTATCAACACAATTCAAGGAATATCTAAATGAGAATGGGGTAGAGCACAGATTGTCACCACCATTGTGGCCCCAGGCCAATGGTGAAGTAGAGAGACAGAACAGGACACTGTTAAAAGCTTTGAAGATTGCAGAGGTGGAAGGAAAGAAGTGGCAGGATGAATTACTGAAATTTCTTCTTGCATATCGGTCTACACCGCAAGTTTGTACTGGAGCAACACCATCAATGCTAATGTTCGGAAGAGAGATTAGAACAAAGCTACCGGAGTTACGACGTGAACAATCTTTACTAGATGAGAGCACAAGGGATCGAGACTGGAGCCAGAAACTAGTTCAGAAAGCGTATGCAGATGAAAAGCGGGGAGCTACACTGAAGTCAGTTCATCCAGGTGACCAAGTTCTCCTGAAGAACACCAAGACAGTAGGAAAGCTCGCTCCAAACTTTGAAACAACACCTTACACAGTAGTAACAAGGGAAGGGAAAGAACTGACCTTAGAGTCAAATGAAGGAGTGTTTTATAAAAGAGACAGTGCTTTTGTAAAGCCATTAGTATCTTTAGAAACCGAAGCACCACCAAGGATCAACGAGGAAGTCAATGTTGAACCACCTGAAATGGCGCAAGAATATTCAAGGCCAAGAAGAGCTACCAGGATGCCTGAAAGGTTCAAGGACTATGTTATGGACAAACCCAAATAGACTTCAGGACTGTTTTGAGATAAAACATTTAGTTACAAGTTGTTAAGTACAAGGGGAGGGATGTAGTATGTAGGTAGTATGCCGCAAGGCATGATGGGAGGGTCGTCCATCTTGAGCGGATTGCACAATAGCACAGATAATATAAAGTTTTAAGAAAGAATCAAGTAAACGACGAACTTCGACGCCGCCATTTTGTGGTTATCACAGAAATCCCAACAAAACAACTGTTTGCTTGGTGAGGAAAGATTGACAAGACGGCTGGCCTCCCTGACGCATTTAAAATGTGTTAAAGAAAGGAGCGAAACCAGCATCCTTAAGATGATTTAGAGTTCTGTATAAATGAATCAATTAATCTGACATTGCAAGCTTGAAACTTGCCGAACTAAACACGGCATTCATCATAACTCATGCCAGTTTTATACGAGCGTCTAACCAGGTTTATGAACGTCTAGTTTGTTGGATCTGCTCCACAAAATATCCGCTCCACAGCCTATTGCTTTTGCTGGCAGGCAATGTGAAATATTACATTGTACCTGGGATTTCAGTTGTTCATTTTAGCTGGGAGTTTTTCAGTCTGGTGTTGTTCTGTATTTATCGATTCAAGATTCAAGATTCAAGATTCAAGATTCAAGATTCAAGATTCAAGATTCAAGATTCAAGATTCAAGATTCAAGATTCAAGATTCAAGATTCAAGATTCAAGATTCAAGATTCAAGATTCAAGATTCAAGATTCAAGATTCAAGATTCAAGATTCAAGATTCAAGATTCAAGATTCAAGATTCAAGATTCAAGATTCAAGATTCAAGATTCAAGATTCAAGATTCAAGATTCAAGATTCAAGATTCAAGATTCAAGATTCAAGATTCTTTTATTTTTCACATCTCACATTTACAGATATTATTGTATCCCCGGTTATTTAAGTTTCTAATGAGATGGAAAGGAACGCGTCACCAACCATAAAAGTTAAACACGACGCGTCCCTTTTTACAGTAAGTTCATTATATGTATGTCTTATATATAAGAATGGTCGACTGTGTACTGCTTGCTATTTATTATGAAATAAAATAATAGAAATAATACTCTTGTAGGTTGATAGCATATTTTGATAGTGATGGGACTAGAGAATGATGAGGTAATTTCGATTATGATAAAATATGTTTTTATATGAATATTTGAAAATACTATAATACTCAAGGTAGTTAAGGCCTGGGTCAGTGGCTACATTGGGCGAAATATGTTGTTTTTTTTTGTGCTGTAGCACGAATTTTAAACCAGAAATAAATGGTATTCGTCACAACGTTAGATATTTATAAAACAATGAGCCTTAAGTGCTAAGTTCGTGATTTCAGCTGTCACGTGACCAGATAGGTCGTTTATTGTAACAAAATGTTTGAAAATTTTTCCGCACCCGATTATTAGCACAAAGAAAACGCAAATGCTTGAAACGTAGTTCTTTTTATATACTATAATACGACTAAATTTATTATGATGTAAAAAATTAAATAAATGTTTTAGGAGGCAGCATGGCCGAGTGATCAGAGCGTTGGTCTCGCAATCTGGCGGTCCCAGGTTCGATTCCCGCTCTGGCCACTAGCTGAGACTGAATTTGTTCCGATTTCTAGATTTGTGGGACTGTAAACCCATTATCTACGAGGGATACAAGTTGATCCTCTGATACTTGAAAAGAAGGACGACCTCTGCAGCCAGTGAATAAATGGTCTGCCCTGTATCCATCGCTCGTTTGCCGTTGTGCCCTGAATAAAAATATAATTATATAGCGGATCCTATCCCAGCCACTACAGAATCGTAATACTCCAAATACTCCAAACGAAGCAAAACGCTACCTGTAATCGCCATCCTGACAGGTATCTAGACGTACCAAAGTTTCTTGTGTGATGGCAAGAGAGCATAAAAAAGAGAGGGAAACTTGTTAATGGGGCGCGCGCAATGATGATTCCAATCTGTGCTATTTTTAGTAACCGGATGCAGTTTAAATGTCGTCTTACCCTACTCCCGTGCGTCATAATTTGACACTTTCGGACCCAGAGAACCGTTTAGTGCAGATTTGATTTTTCAAAAAAGCGTTAAAATCAAAGTTAGTCTTAAAACTGCTGTTGTTCATATTATCTACCCCGCATCAAAAGTGTGTATACTTTCTGATTACAAAGGAACGATTTGATGGGAAACAAGGCAAAAACGTCAAGGATTTTGTTTTGTTTTTGAAAGAAATTTTAGCGGAAATGCGCGCGCTACTGACGCATCACACGTCATCGAGCGCGCCCTTAGGTTTATTCAAAAATGTTTTGCTCATTTAGATGAGAAAAACTCATTTGTTTCTATATTTTTTTATGTATGTTATTAATTAGACATCAGATATCTTTTTCGTGGAATATAGAATAAATTTGGTATCGATTGTGTGATTTTATGAAGCTCAAATCGCCAAATTCCACTCGTTTAATTTTTCGACGCACGGGGGTAGGGTAAGACGAAAATTGAACTGCATCCGGTTACTAAAAATAGCACAGATGGGAATCATCATCAGATCATGGCGCGCGCTCCATTCGCTTTAATCACGGAGACGCCATCTTGAACCAGATGTCTTTGTTTCTTACATAAAAACGAGGAATTACCACTGTGTGTATGCAGCGGGCAAGCACAAATACAAAAGAAGAGTGTAAAAACGTTGTTCGACGATGTGAAATACAAAACAAGAGTGTAAAATTTTCTATTCGAATGTAAAATTTAAATGTTGATGTATAAAATTCAAGTGATGAACTGAAAATTCAAACCATGAATTTTGGCGGGGATCGTACGCCATACCAATGCTATTGTTGTTGTTTTTTTTTTTGTTTCTTATCAACTACTACAAACTAAATTGTCATTTTTCTTTCACGGTCAAATGAAATCACTCTATTAGTTAAAGTGTGACAGTCAAATAACAACAAAAGAACACAATGTAACTTTTTTGAACAATTTTTTTCTAAAGATTTTTTCTGATAAATTATTATTGTTTTTCCTTTCCTTTCCTTTTTTCCTCTCTCTTTTTTATATACATTGTATTTTTTTATTTATTTTCACTTAAATTTTATATATTTCCACATAATGTTTTACTGTTATTTTGCTATGATAACGATAGGCTACCATAGTTATGAAAAAAATATCAGCAATACTATGAAGACAATTGAAAAGCAATTGATTAAGGTTTTCTTCTGGAAATTCATTTCAGAAGTAATTCATTATATTATTGGTCATAAATATGGAAGGATAAATACCGAGAAGCGAGGCCCTCGGGATGTATATGGCTAAAAGCCTCGCTTCTCGGTATTTATCCCTTCCTTATTATATGATTGAGTCTGTTTTCTTTGTTATTCATAGGACTTTATATCACTAAATTCACGATGATTATATATTCAAGGGTTTTATATAGAGCTTCCCGGGATGTATCTGTATTTAAAAACTAACCACACCCTATTTCCATTGTTTAATGTAGGTTTTGAATTTCGGGAGAAGACCCGGGACAGGTTTTGAATTTTGAATTCAAGACCTGCATCAGTTTTGTTGCCAAGTTACTAGTCATGCCATACACACATTACACACATTTGAGAAGTTTTACCTTCAATGCACTGCATTTGAGATTTTAGACACACACTAGAAGTCAGAAAGTCTTAAAATTTAAGGAATTGACTATTCTGATGTTAAAAAAATCGTAAATAATATCTTAAGTATCGACCATACCGAGCCTCGAACCCTCAACCCGTCGAATCTTAGTCCATTCACTTACCACTATGCTATCCGGTAAATCGTTAACAATGATGGAATTTTAAGAAGCTTTATCTCAACATACATTTTGTAAATTAGTATTGAAAATCCCTTCTGGGAATTACTAATAAACGTATTGTATTGTTTTGTATTTTAGCTATTGTTCGACGTTAATTGCATTGAAACAATAAAAATAGGGTTTGGTTAGTTTTTAAACCACTTCAAACGCACGGGCTCGGGTTTGCATTGAAATTCAAGACCTCGGGCCTGCGGCCCTCGGTCTTGAATTTCAATGCAAACCCTCGCCCTAGCGTTTGAACCTTTATAAATCACTTGAATTTATAATTCCCGGGGTTTATCTAGATACATCACTTGAATTTATAATTTCGTTCCATACTTCCTTAGATGATTTATGTGTGGACATCAAGACTTAGAAATTTTCTTAGAACTATACTAAGTAGCGATTTTTGGTGGAAAAAAAGTCTTTGATAAATGACAGAGATTCGAACCCGAGACTTTCTGCACTCCTATACCCGCTTTTAACCACTATACTACTGAGCTAACTGATGGAATTTTCTCAACAAAAAAATCTTTTGTGTGTTATCATAAAGTTCGTTAGTGTTTCTCTGAATAGAATTGAAAAACAATTATTTAAGGTTTCCTTCTGGGAATTCGGTAACAATGATCTAATTAGTGATTGTCTTTTTGAATCGCTTTTGTGTGAAAACCTCCTCAATCATACAATAATAACTCGTTATTCATATAATTTTGATATTAGTTATAGATCTTGGTATTTTTTGTTTGTTTGTTTGTTTTCTATTTTGATTGACGGAAGCGCTAGCTAATTTGACAAAAAATCACTTCACTGTTTAGATGTCCGAGTTCGCATGCTAGTTTTGAAAACTGCAATAATATTCACCCAAACTAACCTATATCTACCTGCATATCCTTGCCTGTCATCGCTAGTAAAAATTGTCCACTTCTTCTGCAATTTCTCTACAACTATCGGAAAATTTTTTCAGTCCATAATTTCTGTGATTTCTTTTCGCATTGATGACTGCACAACGGAGTTTTTCCCAGTATTACGTTCGTGGGAGAGTGTTGAATCCGAAGACGAGAGGTTCCCTTTCGGGCGGCTTTGCCGCCCGTGCGTGTCGCCCCCTCCCGCCCCCCCTTCCCCAGGAAGGGTTGGGGTTGGGGTGGGGAGGGGGAAAGGGGATGACGACTCTTCGTGGACTGGGTGTTTCATCGCGATTAGGTCGGTGGTGTCTTGGTCATCGATTTCCATGTTGAACCCGCGTAAAGAAGGTTTGTGGGCACTACGAGTGTGCATTTTTTCGGTATTTATAGGTTTTCTTTCAAAACACTGTGTTTCAAAGTCACACACATCCCTCGCGGGTATTTTGTTCGGTATTTATGTTTCTTTCAAAACACTGTGTTTCAAAGGCACACATTCGGTGGTGTCTTTATTTCTCAAGTATTTTAAAACTGTATCGTTTTTAGTGTGCAAACTCTAGTATTTCAAGAATTCGGGGTTTTTTTTGGTATTTTGAAAATTTTATAACGTTTCAAATTTTTCAAATCAAACCAAGAATTTCTTTCAACTTGATAGTCAACAATACCTTTTTGCAGGTGGTTAGTGAATCAAACACAATAGACCCTTAAGCGTGGTACGTGCCACTACCAACTCGTTCTTTTGTTTGAAATTCCGAAAACGTTGTTCGGTTGCTGCACAACGGAGTTCTCAGTATTACGTTTGTTCCTCGGTCGCATGAGTGATGGAAGCTTACTCAGACGCACCGAAAAGAATTTCGTTTGGGTTTTGTTGTTGTTGTTGTTGTTTGTTTGTTTGTTTGTTTGTTTGTTTGTTTTGTTTTGTTTTTGTTTTTTTGCTCCGAAATATTTGTTTGGTTGCTGCGCAATGGAGTTTTCAATTCTGCAAGCGGATCGCCGGCGCGTGACTCCCTGGTCGCTGTTGTGTGACTCCCCTTGCAGCACCATCGCGTGACATCCCCTCTATCGGGGCGTGACTTCCTCCCTAATCATGCTGTAAAACCCGTTTCTGGACGCGATGAACCAATCAGCTTCCTGAATTTTGAATTGTGCAGGAAGTTTGAATATTAATCTGCGTAGTGTTTTAGACCTTCATCGGTACTTTAAGAAATTTGATGGCGTTTTGAAATTAAGTTGAGATCACTTCCTCGCGATATTTAGTATATAGTAAATTGTTTCTATTACGTCATCATGACGTCACAAAAATAGATTCGATTCAATTACCTTGAAAGTTTTGTAAAGTTCATCATTTGCCCAGCTTATTGTAGACATTTCTTGTCTATTGAAGTTTGGAATAAGAGATAGAGTCTCGTTTCAAAGTTATTTAGTTATTATCAGCCACCTAAATACGATGATATATTTCTGGTTTTAGGTGACGTCGGTCAAGCCCTCTTGGATCTTTATGGGGTAGAGTTTGGAGAACTTCCTGGAGCAAATTCTCTAATCAGACCATATATGCTAGCGTATTGCCGTAACAAAAAACATTTCGTGGAGAAGTTTGCTCAAGAATTATTCTACTATGGCTACGCAGGCCTACAAGCGCATTTTACGTACAAAAGTCTTGTTGCTGCTACACAGGGATCACAAAGTCAAGTGAACATTAGCACACACGATATGTGGATGACCAAACTGCACAAGTTTTTGAAGATAGCCAATGCTTTTAAACTCGCTTCGTCATCAAGCAAAAGTTTCTTGCTTGAGCTGGATCTGGAAGAAGATTTTATGAAGAAAGTATCAAAAGATGAAGCTGGAATCATGGATTGGCTCAAGAAGAAGATAACGAATCCAAACGATTGGCCTTTTGAGTGTTTCCTGAAAAATTCAGACGGCACAGTCACCAACACACTTTTCTTAAGGTACCAGAACTTTAGTGACATAGGTAATAGCTTAAACAGAGGCCCTAACATTGCCGGACGCCGCTTTTACCCGTTTTCCGCCATTGAGATGTTGAGGCAAAATCCTTGGTGGTCACTCCCGGAACAAAGAGTCTCAAATCAAACATACATTTTGGCACCAAAAAATGAAACAACGTGCTTGGATTTCAAGGATCTTTCATCGTGTTTCCGTAAGTTCCCGGATAAATACAGGGCAACAGATAACGTGATATTCATTAACTACTGCCCAAGGCCCGCCAATTGTGATAACCTTGAAAAGCATGTAATTGTCGCATGGGCAAAAAAAGCAGTTAATTTCTTCCAAAGAAATGCTCCTAGCAAAGAGTTTTCAAACTGTTTAGGAGTAGGGTGTGTTGCTCTCCCTGAAACAATTCTGAACAGTGCAGATCGTATTTCATGGGATGGCCAAGTCACCCCTCCAAACAACAACTAAGTCAAAGGATAATTTAAGGGATGGCTTTGTGGTATGTTAAAAAAATCCTTAACTTGTCCTCTAACTAAATTAATCGAGGCCTTCCTGAAATGTTGTTTGTGTCATTTTCTTTTCCCATCAGCAATTTCAGCCGATTTTGTTGAATTCTAAATGTGTTATGGAACTAGTCCGGGATCACTTCTGGTACCTTAAGAAAAGTGTGTTGGAACCTTGCCAAAGGACTACAAAAATGGTTGAGCGAAATTGAAATGAAAAAATATAACTCCATAATAAATATTGATAAATATTAATAACTGAAAATAAACAAATATATACTAAGATTCATTCACACATTAATGTACTCAACCTACAAAACCATTTGGTAAAGGCTTGGGACTATTCCGAATCTACAAATCTAGAACTGAGATAAATATACAATCTAGGATAACCTTGCCTAGACTAGCACATTTGTGTGGTTAGTCCAGCCCCTGCTAGGTCCAACAACTAGCCATAACAAAATTGTCATACGAAATCTACGTCACAATATTATTTTCAAAAGTATACATAGAGATTACTTCATGGAAAGTGCGCGCGTACGGAATTAATTCACGACTTGTGTTACGGGGGATATTTCTTGTTGTTGGCGTTCCGCCGTAACTTTGGGTGAGACTAGCTTGGACTCCTTTGTTCTTTCTGATCTGATTTTTATTTGGTAGAGCACTTACTTGTCGTAACTTTTGGTCCTACAGAACCAAAGTGAGCCGGAATGAGCTTTCCCGAAGACAGCGCGGCTTTAAGAGAAGGTTTTCCTTGCTCAGACCGTTTTCTGTACTCAAGGTCTGCTCAAACCAGATCACTGAGTTGCTGTAGCCCTGTGTGTCACAAGTGTCTTTGGGAAGTGTCTGAGGTGAAGTGTGTGGTGTGTTGTAAGGCAGTTGTATATTTATACTAGCTAATTAACATTTCATAGTTGTGACGTTGCTAACTCGTCAAACTGGTTCTTACTAGATGATCTAAGAATTACAAATTATTGTTGATCTAAGGAAAAAACTATATCATCTACTTGCAGATAAGTATTGACGTAATCTGTCGACGCAATCCTAAAGATATGAATATTAGCAACATTTTAACTATAGAATATCAGTAAAGTATATGATGATTGTAATGAATTTTTAGCAAGTAGAAAGTGCTTTAATTCTTATGATGTTTGCCTTGGACAAACATTCACCTGTTTCCATATGTAATAATGCCTATGTCCGAAAATAGCCTGAGATGACGAAATCCTTAGTAATTAACATTGTTTGCCTAACCGAACACTAAAAACTTAAATGTGTCAGTGTACACAAACATAGTTTTACCACTAAAAAGGCTAGTTTGTAGGAACAGCTGGATTAGCACTAAAAATATCAAAAATGTCCTTCATAACACATATATTTAAATCAGATAGATTTTGGTGGCCGCCTACACCAGGTCGAAATTATGAAAGATTTAGTCCTAGGCCTACGAATTTCAATTGACAGAATTTCCAGTTCAGTCGAGCTAAGGTCTCTTCGAACAACAAAGTTTATGTCGCTCCGAATGTAGAAACAAACACCCCCTCCATTCCTTCCGTTTACAGGCCTATCACGCCGCACAATATCATAACCTTCAATACGCACTTCATCATCACTAATGGTTTCATGTAGCCTGGTTTTGTTCACTGCGAAAACATCAAACCATAGTTCTGATAAGAAAACGCGTAGTTCATCGATATGCCTGGACTTGTGTTGATTATGGGTGGCTTTGGCTGCAAGATCATGGGTTGGTCTTGTGGTACTGAGATGATTTGTTGTCTGTTTCTAAGTTAGATTCTCCCCCTCTCACGATCATATGGACGACATATGATTGTGGAAGCACCTCAGCCTTACCTCATTGTGGGGCAAATTCGGACCTTTTCCACTGCTTCTAAAGGGGGGGTAAGTCCCGTTCTCTAAGATCATAGTTGGCATTTGCTTGTCTTGTCGTAACTTGAGTGCTTCGACGACTCTCTGTGGCTCTACTGGCTGTGGTAGTAGGAGACATCGGAAGCTCGGCAGTGTGGTTCGGGTGCTACGGCTCATTAAAAGTTGTACTGGTGACACACCGATATCCTTAAACGGTGTCTTACGGTGCTTGAGGAGACCCAAAAGGATCTTTCCCATCAGCCTCAGCTTTTTTTAGGATTCCCTCGCTGTTTGGACGGCCCTCTCGGCAGCCCTGTTTGACTGTGGGTACTCAGTGGAACTGGTGGTATGTTGGGATCAGGAGAAGGTGGTCCACAAGACCAGAAGTCGTCAAGGTAGTACCACACATGTGACACACCCCGATCTTGCATGACAAATGCAAGGGTGTCCGCGAAACAAAGGAATAGTGCAGGGGAACTCCGTAAACCAAAAGGTAAAAACATATCGAGAAAGTATACGCTGTCGTAATCTGTCTATTGTGTTCAACTGGCCAAGTTGAACCAAGCAACTCCCAGTCGCGTTTGTCCACTAAGACATGTCTGAAAGCATCCGACAAGTCCAGTTTAGTCATCAATACTTCAGGTCCCTGTCGCCGAAGAAGGGCAATAGCATGGTGAAGAGTGTCATACGTGCTTTTTGGAACTGCACCCTCGGTGATCCGACAAAATTGGAAAATGGAGGAGATAACTAAGGCCCGGCCTTACGTCCAAGTTCGAGTTCACGAGAAAGTTCAGCGATAATGCCAGATAGGTTGTCTGTAGAAGATAAGTAGTTGTTGATGTAGGAACGACGCGTTCATTCGAAGCCAATTCATACACCGTGTTCAATATCGTGGAGAAGGTTTGATACAAAAATTGTGTCCGGGCGGTTATTCAAGGCCGTTTTCCATGTGTTCAAGTCAAAGGGAGATTCGGGCTTAGGCAGGAAGCTGGCAATCTGCCATACTGTGGTCTCCGCGGCAGCGTTTGCAAACGCGTGCGCGTTTACAGTTAGAGCCTTGCTGGCAGATGCCTCGTTTGTAGATGTTGCACCCTTCCTGGTAGTGGAGTACCATTTTTGCTATTTTTGAAAAACCTTACACCGCGAACATTGACAAGCGTCATTTCTTAGAGTAGTGGCATCCAAGATGGTTGTGTACAACGTCGTATCGATGGCAGCGAACCAGCCGGGGTAGAATTAGTTGAGGCAAGCTGCATGCGATAACGAACATCGTGCATGTACACTGAGGCCCAGGGGGATTTGAACTTAGCCATCTGGATAGTTTCACGATATTGTACCAGCTCATCACATAGTTCTGCATACAGTCGTGATAATTGACGTTCGTATTTATTCCAAGTAAACAACCAGTCATCGAAATTGTCGATGGAATGGCGGCGCCATGGCTGATTCACGTTGAGGTCAATGTTTCCGCCATCAGATTTGAGTGTTATGGAGTCGTTGCGTGACCCCGACACGTGACAGGTACGACATCGCCAGAAAATACGAGCGGACATGCGCATTTGTAACGAGACACTTAGGAAAAATTCGACACATTTATAATATGGGGCTACTAGAACATTTATTCCTAGATAGCATAGTGGCATCGTAGTTACAACACCTACTACACCTATCTCTAGTTTCAAGATTTGTTAAATAAAACAAGAATAGCCTACGGATGGGATCCCTGATAAGGAGAGAGTAACTTCACGCCCACGACTAAGTTGTACGCAACACAGGCAGCCCAGAAATAAAGACAAACCCGTGCAAATCACACTCCCTAACCCGAGATCTAGAATTAAAGGCAACCGTCTTTGGACACAATCAGTATATCAGATCTATCACCATCGTAAACCTACTCACCATAATTTGCATTATTTGTCACGGCCTTGTTCAATCTCAAACCTGATCACCGTCTGAATAATGTTAGCAGATTTAATTTCCGCACCAAAGTCACGTTCTTTTCTCTACCAGAAATCACCGTTTGCACCTGTATCTTTTACATCAAACTTTCACAGCCAACAACAATTCATGTTTCAATTAAGGTAATGGGCTCGCGCGAGTTTTTATCGACGAATTTTTCTATAAATCATTATGAAGATTGTTTTTGAGCTGGAAACATGAAATCAATAAAGAAAATGGGGGGCTACGGTGCTAGTTTTGGTGCTATGATAGCTCGAAAAGAGCGAAATCCCGCCTTTTCGAACGAAAACAATAGATTTCAGAGTTTGACCTCTAGCGTACGGTAAGTATTTGCAAATTTGCAAACTAAAGGCTTTCAGACATGCTCAAGGGGACAAAGTATCATGAAAAGTGACACGCCTTCACTTATTTGTAGGTAAGGGTAAGTATTCGCATTTGAAAGATGAAAATCAGTTGCACTTACGCTCGAATCGGACGCTCATTTTGGCGATTTTTCGCGATTTTTTTCAAAAACCTATCGAGGAATTTTTTTCCTTTTTTGACATGTTTTAGTTATGATAAAAATACGTCGAAAAAGTAAAAAATTAGGATAGGTCGCGGTGCTAGATTTTCAGTTATAAGGCTTTGAATACTGTTACGAGGCGTGCGCCATATTGAAGTATTTTAGAACACAGGAAGCCCAATCAAATTCGATATCAGCGCGCGCGTGCAAAACATGCGCAAACGTTATGCGCACGAATGCGCGAGCGCATTACCTTAAAAAGACACGATCATGGTCTTCCATCTCGCATGCAATTAAACATGATCACAATTTGCACACTGACTTTAGGGAATTAAACTTCAAAAACACGATCACGACCTTTCAACTGCTCGCAAACATGATCACCAGTTTGCACAACTTTAGTAGTTTTAACTTCAGAGACACGATTACAGTATTTGATCTCGTAAACATGACCACATTTTGCACAACTTGCTAAATCATTCAATATGACACAGTTTTGGATAATGATTTAACTAATACAAATTCAAGGAAACGGTCACAGACTCATTTGCTGTCGATCAAAAACATGATTCCAAGTTTTATACCGATCGACTCTTAACTGAATTCAATATAAGACACGACCACGGTCCATTATTGTACAATCTAAAGTTTTAACAACCTACTTCAACCTGTTGAACTTCTTGGACTGCTTGCACTACCGGCGCCGACGGGTGATCAACCGCTTCACGCGGCCTGTATTGCCCCACTAAGCAGCTTGATAAGATTAGCAATATCGGCTACCGCTCCAGTGCCTTGGTTTGGATTGACAATATTGACGGCTACCGCTCCATGGTTTTGAACAGGTACTTGATTTTCGGCCATCATACGTTCAATTCAGTCGGGGTGCAGGGAATTAAACTACGAACCTAAAAGCGATCAGACTTTCTCGTCTGATTTCTTGTCGAATAATGCATGTAGAGCGTCCTTTTCATTTATATGAACCCCCCACCCAATCAAGATCAACCCTGTTTGCCGCCAAGTGGCGTTCCTTCATGAAAAGGTGTCATAATAACCTTCCTTCAACAGAACATAAATATTCAATGACTTTGCATAGCATCTAGAATCCTTACTATTATACGGCCATGGATTCTTGGTTTCTCTTACAAATACAAATCATGGCTCCGTTATCGAAATGTAAGAGCTCCACCCCCTCCTCCAAAAAAGATCATTCTATACGTATAGTACAATGCTTTGCACTATTTAGAACTAAATAGCACTAATTAAACAATGTAAAACAGTACAAATTCTATTAGTCACAAAATAAGAGCTATTAGTTAGTGGCTATTTTGTACTATTTGACAGATTAGAGTGTAAATAGTATATACATTTGTAATAATAAATTGCGCAATTTTATACAAATTATAGTGTTTTCTATTGTTTAATTAGCACTATCTTGCCTATTTAGTAATCTGTAGAGTGATTTTCATTGGGCTGTGAAACAATTAACAATAATTCCACGAAATCGAGTCGTACATGAGCTCATAAGTAGTAGGAAAAGGACAGTTCTGGAACAGGTGCATGCGGTGCACCCGGTACAGCACCCCCCCCCCCCCCCTCTCCAGACCCTAGCCCGGTAGGGCTACCTCCCCTCCTGGGGTATGGGTTACGACCCCTCCTCCTACAAGCCCGGTAGGGCTACCACCCCTCTCCCAGGGGTATGATGAGGTACGACCCCTCCCCCTTGAGCCCGGTAGGGCTACCCATCACCCAGGGGTACGAGGGTGGTACAACGGGGTATGGATGGGGTACGAGCGCAGCGAGTTTCCGATACAGCGATTACGGGGTCGATGACGTCATTGGTGGTGTAATAATCACCAGCCGGTCAAGCAATTTTCCTCTATTTTGAATCCTCCTAATTCGTAAATCGTATCATATTAATATTTTCTTCTAATTCTTAAATTGGTATAGAAGTATATAGTAAACGTTTTCAAATTTGTTCAGTTTTTAGATTTTCTAAACATATCTGCGTGACGGCTATTATTTTTGAAAAGGCCACCTGTAAATCTATTGTTTTTGAAACTCGTGTTTATAGTTTGTACAAGAATTAGAAACTAGAATTGGAAGTTCCAGAGTCATTTATTTCATTGATTCTAAAGGCATATTACAATCTAAATTATAGATTTAAAATATATGAGTTTCAGTATCTCAAAAGAAGGAAAAAGGGGGTCAGGCGAATGCGCAAATGTATACATTTTTCGAGCAAAACATGAGAGCAAGGCCGAAACGCGATGATGCGATAAATTTACACTGTGAGTGTGCATTAATTAGAAACGACATTTGTGTTTATTCTTTTTTACAATAAAGACACCAGCACGATTTTACTGCTCTCTTTGTTCTTTATTCGACAACCTATCTAAACGAGTAAATACAGATTGTATATTGGAAAAATATGTTCCATCTTGCAATAAAAGCTACGCACGTTATCTAATAGAATTATATTACAACTCGGAATCTGGACTTCTCTGGAGGTTTTCTCTAGTTACTATGGAAACGATCCTTAGAGCTGGTTCACAAAGAAAAACACAGGGATCCCATCTAGTGTAGATTCTTGTCTCGTTTATATTTTAGCTTCTAGATTAGATTTTAGAATCTACATTAGATTCTAATTAGATTATCCTATCCTATCCTATCCTATCCTATCCTATCCTATCCTATCCTATCCTTTCCTTTCCTATCCTATCCTATCCTATCCTATCCTATCCTATCCTATCCTATCCTATCCTATCCTATCCTATCCTATCCTATCCTATCCTATCCTATCCTACTAGATTCTAGCCTAGATTCTAGCTATAGATTCTAGCTATAGATTCTAGCTATAGATTCTAGTTATAGATGCTAGCTATAGATTCTAGCTATAGATTCTAGCTATAGATTCCAATTAGATTCTAAACAAACTTTTATTGAATTAAGATCATATGGTAGAATCTCGCGATTCTAAAAAACATGATATTAAAAAATATATAATATATATGTATATACAAATAAGTATATTCAGTGTAAGAACAAATAATATAAAAAGACTGTTCATAATAATACTATGCGTCTATATTGCATCCCAGAGGTGGACACATTTAGGGATGAAACTGTTTTTTAAGCGTTCGGTTTTACAATTGAACAAAGTGTACGTGCGTGGATTTCTTAAATTGTACTTAGAGGACTTGGCATCGGGGAGAAGGCTTGTTAGCTTGTTGTCTTCTTGATGTTGAATATTCTTGTATAAAGTCTTGCATTGGTCAAATCTGCGTTGGTGTAATGCAGAGATGCCAGCGTACTCGAGTGAGGAAGCATATGATGGTGAATGTGGGTACACGATCTTCAATGCTCGTTTCTGAATGTGCTCAACTTGATCAGATAAAGTTTGCGTAAGGGAGAAGTGAAATGCAGCACAGGCATATTCCAACACCGGGCGAATGAATGAGCAATAAACAGTGATTAAGTCATTCGTAGTAGCTCCAGAACGTTTAAGAACTCTTAGAGCATACAGTCTTTTACTTGCTTTGGTACAGATGTGACTAACATGGGTATTCCAAGTGAGGTTTGATGAAATTGTTACCCCTAGTAATTTGAAGTCTTGCACAATCTCGATGTCGGAGCCAGAGGAAGAAAGGTTGTCGAATAGCAAAGGATCTCTTAGGAAAGACACGCGCAATTCTTTGGTTTTCGAAACATTCAAACGCATATTATTGCGTTCAGTCCAGTCACTGATAGCATCGATGTCAGACTGAAGCGTCGAGCTTGAAGACGATCTTGAGACAATTTCGTACATGGTACAATCATCTACATATTTATATAACGGAAGGTTACATTTCAGGTCGTTGATCATTACCAAAAAGAATAGGGGGCCAAGCTTGGTTCCTTGAGGGACACCTCCATGAATTGGACGCCAGGATGATTTGTCTTGGTCAAGTTTAACACGAAGCTGGCGGTTAAATAAGAAATCAGCACACCAATTTAACAAAATAGGAGGTACGTCAAGCGACTGTAACTTATAGATCAAAATATTATGATCGATACGGTCAAAAGCTTTCGAAAAATCAATCATACAGCTTCTGATAGTTGACCCAGGGTTGTCTAATGCAACAAACCAGTTGTGAATGAGATGAATAAGAGCATGTGTTGTAGAACAGTTCTTTATGTTTCCAAACTGGAGAGGATCTATCGAGGACTTGATGTGGTTAAAGAGCCATTGGAAGACAAATCCTTCTAATACTTTGCTAAGCACTGGTGTCAGGGATATTGGTCTAAGGTCGGTATCAACGGACTTAGGCTTGGAGATCTTTGGTAGAGGAAGAACGTTGGCACTTTTCCAAAGGCTTGGAATTGAGCTTTGTGCAATACTGGCATTGAAGATTGAACAAATTGGCCCAGCAAGTCAAGTTAGGGATATCATCCGGTCCAATCGCTTTTCTGAGACTTATTTTTTCCAGCTCGGCCTCTACTTGGTGAGGTAAGATTATAAATTCAGTTGGAACAGACGTAATAGGAATCTTGTTGAACTTGAGTGGAGGAAGACTGTTGGAGACGTTGCAGAAAGATTCAGCAATCAGTTCAGTAAGTTCAGAGCCTCTTTTGGACTCATCATCATGAAAAATACTTGAGAAGGGGTCAGATTTAGATAGACCAGAAATGGACTTGATATTATTCCACCATTGTTTCGGATTTAAATCACGCGTATTAAGAATCTTTTCATCATAGTATGATTTGCGAGCAGACTTGCATAACTTTCTAACCTTGTTACGATAAAACTTGTACTTGAAATCATCACCAGAGTGCCAAGCCTTTTGTCTTTTAGAAATTAGTCTCTTGATATTAGTAGTTATAGATTCTAGCTAGCTTAGATTAGATTAGATTAGATTAGATTAGATTAGATTAGATTAGATTAGATTAGATTAGATTAGATTAGATTAGATTAGATTAGATTAGATTAGATTAGATTAGATTAGATTAGATTAGATTAGATTAGATTAGATTAGATTAGATTAGATTAGATTAGATTAGATTAGATTAGATTAGATTAGATTCTAATTAGATTCTAATTAGATTCTAACTAGACGCACTCGTGCGTTCACTCGTGCCCAGGTGAGGCCCTGTTTAATAGGAGAGGTCTTAATATCCGGTATCCCTCTGAATTTTGCCCGAACTGTCCCACTTAACGAACTGTATCAATTTACCATGCCATATAAATAGTCTACCGTGACGGCCAAATTATTTACATTTTTAGACATGTTCAATGATCAAACCAATTAATTCGGTTTTTATACTGAATTTGGATATCGAAAACGAAGGAGACCAAGTTCTATGTTGTACGTGCTACTGATGATCTGATAAGTAAGCATGTTTATGTTTTCGTATGAAAATATGAAAGAAAAATGTACATGAGTAGTTACTATGTTCGTGAGTCGGTTGTAGAGCCTTTAAGACAAACAATTCAGATATGATAAGTGAAATAAAATCAACTAATAGTTGTATTGCAACAAAAGAAAACAATGGGTGCAGAGTCGACTAGTGTCTATTAGCTTAGTAACTATTTCACAGTCCGGTGAAAATCACTCTATTTCACGGTTATAGAGCGATTACACTTAACCCGTGAAATAGTTAGTAGACTACTAGTTACTAGTAGACCTTATTTCTATTGTTTTCTTTTGTATCTATTGAACTATTACAAACTGATATACAGTTAGTGTTTCACGGATTAAGTGTAATCACTCTAGAGTGATTTTCATCGGACTGTGAAATAGTTATTAATCTAATACACACTAGTAGATCCCAATTCCATTGTTTTCTTTTGTTGAATTTTGATTGCTATACACTAATAGCTAGTTAGTATTTCACAGTCCGATGAAAATCACTCTACTGTTTGCACTCTAAGTGCGTGCACCCTCGTCATTAACTGTAATTGAAGAATCAAGTGCGCGCATTGATTAACGTTTAAACATTTAAACATTCTTTGATATTTGCATCCATGCAGTGTTTTGCAATTACATCATTAGGCAGGCGTTACCGTGACGTTACATATTTGCGTGTGATTATGCAATCATGAACACGTACTCAACAGTCGACCAACAAAAATATATTTTCTATAGTGTACACTAAAAGTGCAACACTAAGGGGTTGTTTACATGACACTAGGATCATCATAGCACTAGGATCATCCTAGCAGGCGAATCATCCTACCTGCTATACATTTACTGCATTCTGTTTAGTAGAATGATCCTAGTACCCGAAATGAAGACACAAATTTCCATGTAAACAGAATGCGGTAAATGTATAGCAGGTAGGATGATTCGCCTGCTAGGATGATCATAGTGATATTTATACACACCCTAAAAAGCGTGCAACATAAACAGGACGAAGCATTCGGCAGGAACACAGGCGTTAGTCGCCAGGAGTGTTGCATGCATTATCAGACTAAGAAATTTTAGTAGACCATTGGTGTCTTTTAAACTATTACTCACTAACATTCAATTAATATTTCATGGATATTTTACAATCACTCTATGCACTCAGTTTAATTGTTTTGGATTATTCTAGAGCACAATATATTTGCTAATCAATCAATTTACTTGCGTCCCTAGAGAACATTAATCACAGCACGTATATAAGTACGAAATTATGAATGATTTATCAGTTCAATGCTACTAGTAAAAGAAAAGCACTCAGAGCTCAGTCAAGGTCAGTCAAACGAAACATTGTAAAGAAGTTGTAACCTGTTGCGTTTTGAAGTAACTTTACCGAGCTGAAGATCGAGGTTAGAGGATACGGAAAAATGAGGATACATAGACAAAAAGCCAAAGGAAAAGAAGAGATAAGAACCAAAGAAGACCAAAGGATAATAACAAAATAAGGAACAAATACTAAGTTTAAGTTCATAAGTGACATACTCTTTGGACACCTTCTTGGATTCAGTTTAGTAAACTCCATGGAAATTCGTTGAGGCAAAACGTGACGTCACATTGGCAGTCATGACTGGAAGTGTATTGACCTTAGAGACACTCCCTCCCTCCTTGTATAAACACCTGGCAACCTATAAAGTGCCACAAGTCAGGAAGGTGCATGCATGTAAACAGTATATACAAGTAAATTTTATCATCATGTAGAGGGCGTATGGAAATCTCCCGTGTGTACAATCACGTATTTTAACAACACGTAAAAACGGTTTTAAATACAGAATTATCAGAAGCTTCTTTCATAGTTGAAAGGTTCTATATGCAAGCCTATCAATATGGTTACCATTGGCTCCACTACGGTTATCGAAATATAGCTATTTATGAGCAACTAGTCGTATTCTTAACATACCAAACTGTCCCATATGGGACGCAATTGTTGCAATTGTTATGCACGACCTAGATTCTCAGAGAGCAATGTTGATTTCAGCCACACGGGAACAATTGAAGCATTCTTTCAACCTCACAGGCACAAAATTTTATTTTGTTTTTATTTTTATTTATAAGCTTCGCCCTAGGGCGAGAGCAACTCACGGAACTGTTGTTCCAAAACGAGACGGCACATTTTTATACAACTTTATAGCCTCACACAATTAGTACAAACATTTCAGCCTCACAGGCATAATTTTTGCAACATTTCAGCCATACATGTACAGGCACAATAGGCATCGCACAGAATTCAGGGACACATCTGGGACTTTCTCTATTGTTTTGGCGCTAGATTCAAACCATGTTCATCTGAGCGTGACTCTTGAATGAAGTGATTTACAAAGAAATTTGGCCAAAATGGCGGCAGTGGACTATCAAAAGTAGTGTTTTTATTGCTTTCCGTATCACTTCCAACACAGGCTGAAAGCGCAAATGAAAGTCAACATAATAAGCTAACAACTGATATCAATATAAACGACGGCACTTAAAATTTTTTAATATCTTTTTCACCGGCAAAACAAGCTATTTTACGGTCATTTTTGTATGGAGCTCGAAAAAAAATGCTTTATTTACTGATCAATACGACAACTTTTCAGTGAGGCTGAAGGTTCAAAACAAAGATACATGTATAACAATCATTTTGCACCCTTAAGTTTGATGATTGGCAAAACTTTTTTAATATCTTTTTTGAGTTATTTAGTCCCGGTTTTTAGTCGCCATTCATTGCTCATTTGCATATCGTTCATGCAGTGCTCTCAAATGAATTTACAACCTAATGTATTTCAAAAACACAGCTAAATTCTGGCGACTAATGGAAAAGATATCTACCTTCGTATGGTTCTCATTATGTTTGTTTTGTCTTCTGTAAGAAAACACAAAAACTCATGAAGAGATTTGAATTCCCCGCTCAATGGATCAGCGGTTGTTAAGGACTCGACTGGGTGCCTCGACAATTCATCACATTATTATTATTCTTTAATGTTAGATTCATATTTAACATTAAATCAGAGTTTAAAAAACAATAAAGAATAAGTGGAGAGTAAGTGGAGAGAGAATTATTGATCAGAAGTCAGTTTGAAAGCCTGATTCAGCCAACTTATCAAAAACACTTGCTTTGTTTACTTCGTAACTGTGGACACTCGCTAGTTTGATCGATACTCAAATAAAATACTTGTTCGCATAGTAGAACAGAAATGGTAATTATATTCAGAATTAAAGTAAATACGCTTTAAGAGAATCACTTTATGGAGAAGATGGAGAAGAATGACTTTTAAGACTAGATTTGGTAAAAACTTTACTGTAGTTCTGACTGGTGTAAACAAAGATTAGCAGTGTTACCATTTACAGAGTTCTTTGTCTAAAATAATGTTTTTGTCAGTCAATTTTAAGTCAAGTTTTTAATGTTTCTGGTTGATAAAACTCTTAAAGTAGACTCAGAAACGATCTCATCATAATTTATGCAAATTTACAAAAGTCTCTCAGCCCGACGTAACAATGGATGTCCCGAAAGACAATAGGATTCTGTGCGATGTACAAACATATGGGCACATTTCTTACAAAATTTTACTCACATACTAGAAGCATACCGCTCAAAATTCTCTGTAGTTCTCAGCCTCACAGGCACATAGACCTAGATCGCATCCACGTGGAAGTTCTTGCGACATAAAGTACACGTGGCTAAAAAAACACAAAATATCGTCAAAATGACTACTCCATATGCAAGAAAACAAACCTTATACCACGACTTTCCGTGAAATCATTTCAAACCAAGTGAAACTCCAATGGAACAGGCCAAACCTCTCAACTCGGCACCAATCATTACTTTACGTCGTCCAGAACCTCCACGACCTTATTCAATGGCTTTCTTGGAACACAACCGGCCCTGAAATCACTTGGACCATTTCTTTAGTTGTTAGACGACGAAGGTCTTGTTCAAAATCCGCTATCTTCTAGCGAGTAAGTCGCGTTCCGAGGACCAAATAAACCTGATTAAGACAACCGTTCTTCGTCGCAACTCGAATGAACTGAAGAGAGTACATGTGTACTCATATATATGCAATACCCAGGGACCATATTATCAATTCAAATGGCTTAGAATTGTAGTTTATGTTCCATTTTTCGATGTTATAAATGCGTAAAGAAAAAAATTTAAAACGATTCGGATAAAAACACTTACCTTGTTTGCTTTAGGAGGGCACGACATCTTCTCTGTTTACTATTGTGATGCTGGGAAAAATTCAGGCATTCCAATCAATTTGTAATCGTACTATTCTGTCGATTTCATGACCACTATTCAAATACATTCGCCATAGGAATGTTTTTTCTGTAAAACTCGACCAGAGCTCGATTCAATCCATTTTTTTCTCAATTTTTCATGATTATCCGCTCCTCGAGCTCAAATCTCTCTTGATCCACTATGATATAACCCACATGCATACATTACCTTCATGGTGAGATTTCATTGGTCAAATTCACGCGCGCAAATGAACTGAGCTAAGAGGTATTATATAATCCAGCATTTGATTGTAACTTATTGGCTATCGCCATAAAGCGATTGAAAGGATAGCTAGAATGTTCAATAATCGTAGCAAAACATCAAAGATACGACATTTTATTGGATGAAGGAAAACCTTTCGTAATGTTAAGTCAGCTTACCTTGTAATGAATTCATTGCTACACTGTTAGATAATAGTAGTTAAGAAGCATTATATCATCCAGCATTTGATTGTAATTTATTGGCTATCGCCATAAAGCGATTGAAAAGATAGCTAGAATGTTCAATAATCGTAGCAAAACATCAAAGATACGACTTTTTATTGGATGAAGGAAAACCGTAATGATAAGTGAGTTTACTTTGTAATGTCGTGCAATGACGCGATTAGCCTCTATTTGTTAACTATCCGACGCAACTCAAACAGCAATCAATTGCGTTCATAATCAAAAGAAAACAATTCAGTTGAAAGGTCATGATGGCTAAGTCTAGCCTTCTTCTTGCTATATTTTGGTCAGCATTGGTGAATGTTGCTCACTCTACTCAAAAATCAGCTTTAACGCTTGATTTGTGTAATCCCCTACAAGCAAGTAAGGAAATCGGCATTAAGATTCTTGCCGAGAAAAGCCAAAGCAGAGGACAAACCATCACAGGAGATGGCAGTACTCGACGTTTCAATCTCAACATCGACGGAGAACGTTTAGAGCAACAAAGTGACACAGATGGATATCAATTTCAACTTCAGCAGAAGACTATCAAGCAAGTGACGCTTACTTCTACCGCTCCTCATATTTGCGTTAAAGCCCTTGTTGTAGACACAATAATTGTCGTGGATCAGCCGACGGATTTCAAACAAACTTGCCCTTCTTCTGAGAATGCTTTAGAATGCCCCTGCAAACCATTTAGAGACCCTATTGACGTTTCGCATCTTTTTGTTTGTCCTGAGAGGCTCAAAGAACTGCTCGAAAAGAAAAACCTGACAAAAATCAAACCTGGGACAGGAACAAAGAATGGTAATCCTCCAACATACGACATTACAAACGATATGCTACAGGCATCATCTGCAATTGCTGAAGGAATAACCTCAGGGATTAGTACTGTAACCGAGGCAAGACAAAAATACAGGGAAGCGAGAAACGCCAACCCACTTCGAAAACTTGGGAAATTTGCCACAACGTTTGAAACGGTTGCGTCGTTTATCGGTGCCATAGCTCCCGTTTTCAGCATTTTTAGCGGAATATTTTCAATTGCTACAACTTTTCTAACTCCAAACCCCTTTGATGAGATGGCAAAGTATTTGGATACTGAGTTCAAACATATTAACAATCGGCTCTCGAACATTCAGGACGACATAGCCGACTTGGGCCGCCTAATTGAGGCTAAAGGAGGAGTATTAGCGATGACAATGCAACTAAGGAGGATCCGCTACGCTATCCGAAATTATGGAAACATGGTAGAGGCCTTGTCAGCTAGACCTGTCTGTGGAGCCAAGGAATTGAAGAACATGCCAGAAGTAGAGGAATTCATGCGACAATATAAACAGAGTGAGTACTACTTGTGCTACTTTTTTACTACTTTTAGTTATCACTGGAAGCCTAATTAAGTTCTGTTCTTATATAAGTTTCAACCTTTTTCCACTGCTCTGCCACGCCTTTCATAATTTATAAGAGCTTTATAGATTTCCGATCATTTTTATAGATTTACTAGATTTTGCCGATATTTCTTCTTCCAATATTTGAATTAGTTAAACTTTTTTAGTAAGACAAGCTTCAGCCAGTACTTTTTAGGTCAGTTTTACAAGGATGTCATTTTATGGACACAACGTAAGTGTCCCAGTGATAGACCCTTTCTTCAAAACGGTGCATCATGGGTAATTAGTGCTTCTGTGCAGGCAGCCATGTTAGGAAAGGTGAAGTCCTGTCACAAAATATTTTTGTTTTTCATAGCAAAAGCACGTTTAGTGAAATATTTCTATATCAGTCAATCAGAAGGAACCATTAATTTCATCTGCGAAGACTTCTGGTGCTTTTCTACCAAAATAATCGAAGATTTTTGTAAAACAAATTTTGTCTTATCATAAAGTTGTGCGGCACTTAAGCGAATCGAGCGGCAAAATGAAAACAAGTGAGAAAAATATTCAAAACGTGATTTTCCAATGCCATTAAAACTGCTGTGATAACAATTTGTTAGCTTTCCCTCTAAGTTTAAGTTTAAGTTTATTAGATTTGCACCATTACATTATGATAAACGTATACATAATAACAAAATGAAATGTATAATAAAAAAATAAGATGTATACAAATATGAAATATTCCAAAGCATATTTATAACCAAAAATTAAGGTACAGGATATCTGGAGTAACTTTCGTTAATCGAGCAAGATAACCTTTTAGTGTTTAAGGTGGATCAACATGGTTATTTTCTGACCATACCTCTCATTTTCTTTGGTCGTTTTTTACCCTTAATGTAAAGTTAGCAACTTGATTTGTGGACCAAGTATTGAGTTAAGGTTGAAGTTTAGAATAACACCAATTTCAGCGTGATCAACGTTGCCTAGGCAACGATAAACTAATGTCAACAAAATTAGTTTTTACTAAATATCTCAATAATCTGACCTAAGCTCGAGAAACGACAAACATTCTGTTAAACTTCATGAAAATGCACACCAATTTCACCATGTTTCGGGGCAATCAATCTGTTTGATTTTTAGTTATTCGATAGGATTTTGCATCCGTGGTCAATTAGCTTCATTTGACAATCCGAAACTTTAAAGCCAAATTTAAAATGTTTTAAACGAAATTAAACGCCAACAATTGCACTCTAAAACGTATTTACCAGTGCTCTATCCTTGGGAAAATTGCTGAATTGGTTCACGCATTATTAACAGAGATATTTATTTTCGTGTTTATGCGTATGTGTTGAGTATTTTTAGGTAATATTTACATTAACACAGTTCCCCAAATATCTCCCAAATTCAAATGTATATTCGCTGGATATTGTGCATGCATACTTTTCAACGTAATGACAATAATATTTAATTTAATTTTTGGTCAATGAACAACGCAAATATTTTTTAAACAAGCAATAAACTTTTCCTTCAAAAAACCGTCACAATCAAGGCGGCGTGCTGATGATTTGCATGCTGACAACACGCGCGAGACCGGCAAACCTCATTTACATTTAAAAACACGCTTGCCTTGAAAAAAACGACCAAAACATGAAAACAAAGTCACAACCGAAATAAAATACTCTTTGCATAATTCTTAAGTCTGGAATGTAGGTTATGTCTCAATTTTACTAGATTTGAAACTAAAAAAAACTCCTCAATTTGGTGTTGCTGATACAACAGTTGTTAAAGTTCGCAACATTCCAACAAAAAAAACGTGTGTATTGAAGTAATTGTAATGCATGAAGATGCTAACGATATTTACTCTAGTTTGATTCTTCTATAGTCGGTCGCGTTACTTTTACTGTGTTATGTATTCTAACAAATCTCGTCTTTCAAAAGCTAATAGGAGAAAGGCGTTATAGAACCGCTGGCAAGAGGTAGATGTCACCAATACCAGGTTTGTAAATGAGGTTTGCCGGTCTCGCGCGTGTTGTCAACATGCAAATCATCAGCACGCCGCCTTGATTATGACGGTTTTTTGAAGGAAAAGTTTATTGCTTGTTTAAAAAATATTCGCGTTGTTCAATGACTATAATTAAATATTATTGTCATTACGTTGAAAAGTATGCATGCACAATATCCAGCGAATATACATTTGAATTTGGGAGATATTTGAGGAACTATGTTAATGTAAATATTACCTAAAAATACTCAACACATACGCATAAACACGAAAATAAATATCTCTGTTAATAATGCGTGAACCAATTCAGCAATTTTCCCAAGGATAGAGCACTGGTAAATACGTTTTAGAGTGCAATTGTTGGCGTTTAATTTCGTTTAAAACATTTTAAATTTGGCTTTAAAGTTTCGGATTGTCAAATGAAGCTAATTGACCACGGATGCAAAATCCTATCGAATAACTAAAAATCAAACAGATTGATTGCCCCGAAACATGGTGAAATTGGTGTGCATTTTCATGAAGTTTAACAGAATGTTTGTCGTTTCTCGAGCTTAGGTCAGATTATTGAGATATTTAGTAAAAACTAATTTTGTTGACATTAGTTTATCGTTGCCTAGGCAACGTTGATCACGCTGAAATTAGTGTTATTCTAAACTTCAACCTTAACTCAATACTTGGTCCACAAATTAAGTTGCTAACTTTACATTAAGGGTAAAAAAACGACCAAAGAAAATGAGAGGTATGGTCAGAAAATAACTCTATTGATCCACCTTAAGGCATTGTGGAATTGTGTGATCAGACTGTTACATATTACAAGAATTGAATTCACTAATTTTAAATGAAGTTTGAAACTATTGATAGAAAAAAGGAAAAAGACAGTTAACAAAAACATACACACACATTAACACAACAAAGGAGAAAATTTATTTCTTTCATTGATACTTTTCAATAGCGTTGCGCAGCGGTACTAAAAATAGCGCGCGTAATAGATGCATGACTCAGACAAACATTATGAATCTGTAAATCGTACTAAATAGAACACAGAGAAACCTACATTTTATTGTGAAAACGTTGCTTATATTTAAAAAATGAGTATTTAAAATCCAAAGTACGGAAATCGGGCTCCAGGAGATGAGATATTTGGTTTGTTTGTCTGAGTTGTGACGTCACTGTTGCGCTTCGCTATTAAAGCAGACTTGAGTTTAGAATTGAAAATATAGATTTAGATTTAGTTTTAATGGAGGTATCAATTTCATTCCAAACCTTTGGTCCTTGAAAGCGCAATGAAAATTTTCCATAATTAGTTCTAACTTTAGGAATACAAAAGGACTGCTTTGCAGCAAATCGAGTATTGTAATCATGCCGATCTATGGCCATTTCAAAAATGTCATGGAAGGCATCAGGTAAATTTTTTGAGTGATAATCATGCATAAATAATACGTTATGTAGAGTTACTAAGTCTGTTAATTTCAAAATTAAATGTTTGCTCTTGTGCAAAAGAACTTTGAATTTTGAGCTTTTTCTTCACTCTTTTTGCGAAGCTACGTATACAAAGCATCATATTATCACACGTACACCTCAGTTCAAGACCACACTTTTAAAGATCATATTTGGGAAGCTAAATCCTCAAAAATGATAGTTATAAAGAGTTTTAATATAATGTCAGATACCAAATAAATAATTTTTATGTCATATGAAACCTGATGAATTTTGTAATTGGAGGGAAAAAACAATTTTTTTCTGTCCTTTTGTAGCATTTTGAAATACTACCTATGCGCGGCGCACGAAATCCGAGTTCTTCTGACAGGCTAACAGTTTTGAATGACTCAAAAATTATTTTCATGTACACAGATAAAATATTCATATATTTCGTGATGTACAGGAATGTTTGGATGACCCTCTTCTGTTTTGACTTCTGAAAAATCATTTCTAAAAATAAAAATACTGAAATCGTAATTAAAAAGGCTTCACAAACAAATAGATGGTACTTTTTAACTTGGCCTTGGCAAAAAAACAAAAAAACCATCAAGTTAAAAAAAATCAAAAATACGACATAGGAATGTAAATGTATACACTTATTTCAAAAATCGTTGTCGCAAGTCAAGCGACAAGCGTCAAGCCAAGACCCGGAAATGAATGACTTTTCAAATCACACTTGTTATCAACAGAATAAAGTGCAATATAACAACAAGAACGTGAAAATGACCATATTTTGTAATTAGTTCTATAGAAACAAGTGTGATTTGAATACATTACCACCATAAAACTAGCATTCATTTCGGTCTTAGCTTGACGCTTGTCGCTTGACTTGCGACAACGATTTTTGAAATAAGTGTATATATGTTTGGATTGATCCGCGGTAATGGAACTATAAAGAAATGGATGATCATCGTCATGGCATTCAACCATGTCTAGCGGATATTTTCCAGACCAACCAATCGTCTCATACAAGACATAAAAATCAGTTTAAAGAACCTTCTTGTCCAGGCCAACCTTCCTTCAAAAACAACAGCTACCCGTCAATAACTGTCCTCAGTTATCCTCTAACAAGCTGTATTATTTATTTTTGAGAATTCTTACTTGGTCTTCTTATTAAAAGTCAATACCATATTCCGAGAGTTTGTAACCTGTGATTAGCTTTTGCACATATTTTAATAAAATTATTAATCAGCCACCTTAATATGATGACTATATTTCTGGTTTTAGATCACGTCGGTCAAGCCCTCTTGGATCTTTATGGGGTAGAGTTTGGAGAACTTGCTGAAGCAAATTCGCTAATCAGACCATATATGCTAGCATATTGCCATGGTAAAATACATCTCGTGGAGAAGTTTGCTAAAGAATTAGCCTACTATGGCTTCGCAGGCCTACAAGCGCATTTTACGTATAAGAGTCTTGTTGCTGCCATACAGGGATCACAAAGCCAAGTCAACGATAGGTACATGAATAAACTCTACAAGTTTTTGAAGATAGCCAACGCTTTTAAACTCGCTTCGTCATCTAATAAAGCTCTGGGGCTTGAACGTTATCTGGAAGACGATTTTGAGAAGGAAGTATCAAAAGATGAAGCTGGAATCATGGATTGGCTCAAGAAGAGGATAATCAATCCAAACGATTGGCCCTTTCAGTGTTTCCTAAAAAAGTCAGACGGCACATTTACAAAAACACTATTCTTAAGGTACCAGAAGTTTAGCAACACCAACAAATCTCCCTACAGAGTTACACCTATTGCTCATTTGAGGTACAAGCCGTGGTCGATAGACTGGGCCAAAGATTCAAATCAAACATACATTTTGGCACCCGAAAATAAGACTCTGCTCTCATCATGTTACCGTGATCTCCCGGAAAAATACAGGGAAAAGGATAACGTGATATTCATAAACTACTGCCCCAGTCCCTCTAGTTGTCATGGTGTTAAAAAGCGTGTAACCGTTGCTTGGGTAATCAGAGCAGTTAATTTCCAAAAATATCCTTGCAGTGGTACTTTTTCATATTGTGAAACATGTACGCATGCAGCATGTGATCGAATGTGTGTTTTTCTTCCTGAAACGATGCTGACGAGTGCAGATCGTATTTCACTGGATGGCCAAATTATCCCTCCAATACGCAATTAAGTTAAGAAATCATTAAGGATGGCATGACAGGAAGCCCAAGCTCTGTGGTAGTGTGTTCGTTACAAGGAAATGTTCGTAAATATAAATCCTCTAACTAAGTCAATTTACAATTAAAAACCTCAAGGCTTGCCTAAAATTCTATTTTTTATCTTGTTGTTGTTGTTTTGATTGATTGATTGATTGAGTGAGTGAGTGAGTGAGTGAGTGAGTGAGTGAGTGAGTGATTGAGTGAGTGAGTGAGTGAGTGAGTGAATGAGTGAGTGATTGATTGAGTGAGTGATTGATTGAGTGATTGATTGATTGAGTGAGTGATTGAGTGAGTGAGGGATGGATGGATCGATGGATCGATGGATCGATGGATGATTTTTGCCCTTTTAATTTTAGCTAGAAAACAGCTAAAAAAGAGCTGTATTCAACCAAATCGCCTACAATTAAGTTACAATGCGGGTGTACAGTCCCAAATAATTACCACAAGATCAGGGAGGCGTATCAGAGCTCCCAAGAGATTTTGAGTCTCTTGGAATGTATATAGTATCTCATTTTAATTTTAAATTTAACTATAAAAATCAAGAACATTTATTAAACAAGTACAAGCACCTAGAATTAGACCACGAAGCACATGGAGTAAAAGTTAAAGTCAAGTACCTAGTGAAAAGTCAAGTATCAAGTCGAATACCTAGTAAAAAGTCAAGTATCAAGTCGAATACCTAGTCAAAGAATTGAACTATACCAATATCATATCCAGTCAAGTAAGTATAGATTAAAGAAGAAGTAAATATGGGCCCCTACAGCGGGTAAGAACTAGGGAGCTTTCTAATGTTCTGCGGCATATCGTTTTTCCCACGGCAGAATTTCTTGGTTTCAAGACAGAAAATATATCATTCTATGCATGGACAACATGTTTTCAAAATAAAAACTACAAAAACTCCCTATGGTATCCGCAAGCCTAGTTTCTTTTGTGTTTCATCCAATCATGAGCTTTCAAAACTACAATTCAAATTCGCCATGTTCCCCACGTTGAAATTTTGTCATAATAAGACCAGCGAACGTTTTTGTTAAATTGGAAGCGGCAGCTGATAAATATAATCGAAATAAATGTCCAAAATCGAAAAGTTATGGAGGATCTTCATGTTTTAACCAATGAGATAATGTTGTTGATTGTTGTGTGAATGTGAGTCAAATACCGAATTTGCACATATTTGCGCATATTTTCTACAATGCAAATATGAAAATTGAATAAAATTCACAATATAAAAACTCTTTTTCAACATCATATTTGTCGAATTCTTTCGATTAAAGATGTCAAATTGTTTTGCCAATAACGCCACTTTGAGCCGCACTGATTAGTCAATGGTACGACAAATGTGATTTGTATATATCTGCACAAGTTTGGAGAATTTTAGTTTTCATCAGAAAATAACACAATTTCGTTCTTAAAATACCACTTATAAAAGCAATAGAAGATAGTTTCCTATGACTCTACCGGTGAAATAGAGCACTTGTGATATACAGCTCGTGTTTCTCGTGTTTCGCCCAGCATCACGCGTGCTCTATTTTACCGGTAGAGTCATAGAAAACTATTCTCTATTGCTTAAATAGAAAACACTCGAATTTGTATAAAATTGCGCAATTTATTATTACAAATACTTACTGTTTGCACTCTAATCCGTGAAATAGAACAAAATAACTACTAACTGATAGCTCTTATTTTGTGACTAATAGTACTAAATTTAAAAGGGATTTCGACTGTTTTCCATTTTTTGATTAGTGCTGTTTAGTTCTAAATAGAGGGTGATAATGAGGGTACTCCAATATCAGTTAACTACTCATTTTTTGGCCAATTCTCAGGTAGCTGTTAACCCCATTAACACCATCTAAATAGTCCAAAATATTGTACTCTACGTATAAAATTATTTTTGTTTTGGAGAGGGCATGAAGCTTTCGCATTTAATTTCAATAACGGAGAATTGTACTCGTAAGACAAACCAAGAATCCATGGCCGTATAGTAGCCAGGATTCTATATGCTATGCTTCTCCGTTTCAGACCGTCCAGGCCTCTCCCTGAAGACAGGATTAGAACTGAAGTACTGCAGAAGAGAGTAGAGTTTGCCGGTTGGTTTATGAACCATGCTGTAGTGCGCCATTCTGTGTAATGTAGAAATAGAAAATAATAATAATAATAATAATGATTTATTTACAGCTTTCCAATTTGAATTGGCTCTTCATCTGTAAAAACAGTACACATTAGAAATACAAAAATGTTATATATCACACACACTAAATCAAACACACACTTTCGCTCACATTACAGACAATATATATATATTTACATTGTAATAATAAATAAAACTTGAACTTAAAGAGATTGATAAATATTTACATTTACACGTTTAGATTTACGTTGCGTAAATGTTGTTTGTTAAAAGTTCAACTTTAATCTATCAGCAATCTTCTTTTTGCTGAGTTTGTCAGAAATTTCTTGCACTCTCTGTTGAACACGTTTCTACTTGTGCTGTTCCTTATATCTTTGGGTAAAGTATTGAAGAGAATAGCACAGGCGTCTTGAAATGTACCAGATGTTAAAGGTACTTGAAGTTGTACTCCGTCAGATGACCGAATTGTCCTGACTGGGATGTGGCGCTCAAGTGGTAGGTAACTAGGCCATTCAATGTTGTACAGTGCATTATATGCCAAGTGTAGTATGCTATACTGTCGACGCTCCAGGATGGATAGCCAGCCAAGCTTGATGATGTCTTCTTCTCTAGTGAATCTGTTGGTTAGAAAAGCTGCGGCAGCAAGCTGAACTCTCGATAACCTTTTCACAAGATACATTGGAAGTGGGTCAGTAACAGCACTGCAGTATTCCAGCTTGGCCAGAATGAGGCACTCGGCAAGATGTTTCTTGAGATGGAAAGGTGCAAGATTTTTAAGCGGCTTTCTCAACACTGCGAGTGTCGCATAGCATGAAGAGATCGTTTTACTAATGTGTTCTTGAAAGTGAACTCCAAGTAGTTTAGTTGATGTGAGCCTTTCAAGATTTTTGCCATTTGTTGACAACGTTGGTCTATAATCTTGGATTTGATGTAGCAAACACCATCACTTTGGTCTTGGTAGGGTTTAATACTAAATTATTATTCCGAGACCATGTCTCCACAACATCAAGAACAAGTTGCATATTGGCTTCACATCAAGACAGGCTGGCTTACAATGTGACAGCAGGGTTGTATAATCTGCGTACTGATGACAATCAACAGATTGCGGCAATACACCACTGAGGTCGTTGACGTACAGGTTGAATAACACCGGGCATAAAATAGACCCCTGTGGCACGCCAAATATTACTGGTAAAGTTGTTGAGGTACGGTCATCAATTTGGACATACTGCCGACGATCTGTCAAGTAGCTAGTTATCCATCTAAGTGAGGACTTGCTGGTGAAACCTTCGCTGTGAAGCTTTAAAATTGAGTTTAAAATTGAGTGGTAGGCAACAGTGTCAAAAGCCTTAGAGAAGTCAGCCATGACTGCAATAGTAACTTCACCTTTCTTCATAGAATTTAGGATGTTATCTCGCATTGCCAATAGAGCAGTGGTGGTGGAATGTCCTTTACGATAGGCGCTCTCATTGGCCTGAAGAACCTCATTGACTGTCAAGAAAACGGAGCAGCGTGCTATGTTGAGTTATAGAAGCAGGCGGGAATTGTAAGAAGACGACACTTCTCAACACTTCTCGAGTCTTCTTACAATTCCCAAGTGCTTCTGTAACTCAAAATAGCACTGCTGCCAAGTTTTATTTTCTTTTTTCGTTGGAGAAAGTTTGAAAATGTGCGCGCGCGTGCTGTTTGTTTTCATAGAGAACGCGCGACAGGCGTCCTTTGGCCAATCAGAGCGCGCGTTATATCTTAGTTATTTTATAATTGTTAATGGATGCGGATACCATTTTGGAAAAGGAAAGTGAGCAAGTCTGCAGGCAGCGAGGACGAAACATGACTGTGACCATGGCAATCTCACCTATAAATGGTATTGTTTTCCACTCGGCGGCCTTGTAACTTGGAGACCGGGCTTATAGAATTACTAACACTCAGTTGGGCTCAAATTAATAGAATAAGGCTCAATTAAATTGTAGCGAGTGCCATATTATGTACTTATATTCAATTCACTATGTTCAAAGAAATTTATATTTACACTTCAAATTACAGAAACACAGACAAACTTAAGGATAGGTTAGCAATACGCTCGTTAACCTACATTTTGATTGAAGATAACAGACAAAATATACTCAATGGAATAATAACAGAAATAAACAATGCTTTCGATCGTAGGCTTATCCTCCTATAATCTTTAAGCCTTTTTCGAATAGACTGCAACAACTGGAACTGCAAATGGAACTTTGATATAAAGATAACTTGATATATACCACTGCAATATCTCCTTCAAGGCATCTACATAGGATTTGGTTCTAACTTTGGACTAATTAAGCAAAGTATCACACAAATCATTGACAAGAAAGATGGGATATGGCTATCACGATTTTAGGAGCTATATGAAGCACAATCAGTATTCCTGATATTGGATGTATTGGTCCTGAAGCTACTTGGAATGATCGGATATATGGCCTTATATGCCATGTTACAGTCATTAAACCTGTTCTTTAATGGTTGTATTAGCCGATACATTGGCATCTCATCATTATACGTCAGGGGGCAAATAATGAAAATATAAACTAGTCCGGTTTAAGGGCAGAATAAGCCTTAGTTTAAGGGTCCTTATACAACGCTTTTTATGCAGTGTGAGCAATTACTTTAGGTTTGTACAAAAGCGCATAAGAGTTCTCACCAAAAAACATATTGCAAAGGAAATGATATCAACATTGTTTTCACATCATTTAAGATCAGTAGTCTGTTTAACGTGAAGGACACTGTCCCAAATTGCCTCTGCTCACGTTTCGGGTTATAAATTTGTTTGTGCAGGTTGTTCAGTGCCTGTTATGTCGGAGAAACCTCTCGTCATTTTTCGACATGTGTGCGGGAACATCTCCTAAAGGGCGGCAACACACAAACAACGCTGTAAAGTATAAGCACGTATGTTTCTTTTGGTTCTTTCACTATAATTGATCTCTGCTAAATCCAAAGCTAAAAATTCTCAATTTTGTAATAATGTATCGAGCATCTTTTGTTTTGATTGTGTACCGCAATCTCTAAACAAAAGCAGTAAATGACAACGAAAACGTAAAACAAATATTGTTTTGTCACTACGAACTGAATGATTACTCAAGCACTGACCCATAAAAAAACATGAAAAGACTACATTAGCAACGGACCTTTTTTAACATTAAAAATGATTTACAATTGCTTTACCTGCATGTGCCATTCATAGTTTATAATCCTAGTTCATATTGGTTCATAAACCTGTCAAACACATGGACAACAATGATACATTTGACGTCAATGAAAACGATGCAACCGCTAACCCTTCAAATGAATAATTTCGAAGGAACAACGCGAAATAGTACAAAGAACGCCGTTCAGTTTTCTTGAGGAAAAGAAAACATATCATCGAAATATTCCGATTATCTGAAATACCGAATCCCTTGCTATCAGAACAATTACATAACACGAAAACTTGCCGGCGGCCAACAGCAAATTAAATAGACGCCGGTCAACCACCTGTAATGAAATATCTAATTAAAAGTTTTCAAATGTGATCTTATGTCTTTGGTACACCTTTCCAATGATATGCATTGAATTAGAAGTCCTTTTTCTGCATGAACCCGGCTCCAATATGCATCGAAAAGGTACAAGATGCCATCGGCGAGCAAAACGGTAGGCAAACTGATACAATACTATCAAGCCAATACCTTTGTCATTTCCAGAATTTGGAAAGAATTTGGAAATCACAGTAAAGATATAATTATGATTTGCTAACCTAAGCATCAGCAAGCAATGAAAGGCTGGATTAACAATTAAGGATAACTCTTGCTTGATTTATTTTTTGAAAGAGGTTTATCAAAGAGAGACGATTTTATGACAGGCCCATAGCAACTGTCATGCTTGGTTTCTTCAGAAATTCACGCAACTAAATAATACTTATATAGTGGATAACGCCATCCGCCACTTTTGTGTAACTGACGGAGCCTCTCGACTTCAATCCCACATAATAGTACAGCAGGAGTCTATTTAATTTACGCTAAGGAACACGCCCATTTGTGGTTACTTGCTTATAAAGCCGTAACCTCTATGTCACCATGTGTGTAAGTAATTCGGATTTCCCGAAGTTAGCCCGAAGGCGATTCACGAAGACATAACGGAAATGCTCCGAGGCTTACTTCACTTTTTTAGTCGATTTTCAGAATGAAAATATGATTTATTCAAATTAAGAAATATATGCTTTTCAAAATTAAACATTTAAATATTTTTTGTCTCATTAAACAACTCTTATGTTTTTTATCAATATATCGTCCACTTCGTCAACCGATCATCTATCGATTTGAATTTAGCGAGTTCTTCATGCATTTTTTTACTTTGTCATGGCATGTCCTTACTAGTTATGTTTAGACTGGTAGAACATCATGACAAAGTACAGTTTATTGGCCCTGTCTACCTGGCTTGCGTTGCTATCGGTCTGCAGACCGCCAGCAGCGCAGACTACTGTCTACTGAACTATCAAGGTCGACTAGGCCTAGTCCTTGATCTCCAGATTTAGATAACGGCTTGGGACATTATACGAGTAGTAAGACCAGTTATCCATATGTACTGAGAGTGATCATATGATGGAAGACATGGTGATGATTGTGGATGTTATATAGTCAATTGAAGAAACGTTGTCGGGACTAAGAACATAGAAGCTGAGACCGAAATGGTGCTTGGGATGTCAATCATAATAATCTGATTTATTCCCCGACGCTTTGCCTTCGATGCAAAATTCCAAAAGCGTGTTCAGGACCTGGGTTGGCGGGCCGTTTGGCTTCAATTTTTTATCGGTTGCAGCTTAATTGAATAAAGCAGAATATAATTATTGACTCAATAATTATATTCTGCTTTATTCAATTAAGCTGCAACCGATGGGATGGCATCCCAAGCACCATTTCGGTCTCAGCTTCTATGTTTTTACACCCGACAACGTTTCTTCCATTGACTATATGTTTTGACTACCAGTAACCACATGTCCTCATAGAGGGCTTTTATTAGCTCATGCAGGAACGTGACATCCAGACATGTTTTTTGTTTTTGTTTTGGTTGTTGTTTTTGTTTTCAAATATGTTTCAAAAGCGTATGTTTTCTATGAATATTGTCGATTCCTGGTCGACCCGTTTTGTTTGTTTAGTTTTTGCTGTATTTTTACCCCAAAAACATAACCACAGGAATTTCCAGAATCGCTGGACAATGAGATATCTTTGCAAGGTAAAACTAGTCCTTCAAAGCGATGCTTCAAAACTTTTCCTGGTCTCAAGGAATAAGTCTGTATCTAAATATCGCGTTGGCGTCGTTACGTTGCTATGACAACTCCGATAATGACCACAACCTTTCCATTGCCAACTTTCATCTTTATGTAGGTCAGGTACAATAACCATGTTGTAGATGAGTGGTGTATGACGTTGTCATTAGGTGCTCAGACTTGGAAGGTACACTCATTTAGAAAAATACAGGCGAGCTACCTTAAACTTGTTATCAAATGTGGTAACGCTTGAAGTAACGAAAAAATTGCATTTTTGCATGCTTGCTTAATAAAATATTCGCCTTTTTATTTCATTTTATCTTTTTTAGTTTTCTTTGACGGACGTTCCAGAAGCTCATTTCCACTACAGATCCTTGAACTTGTAAGTGATGTGGTTTGTCTTCATTGCATTTAGCCAGTTTGAAAATGAATGGCCAGAGATATAAGAGAAACTCAAACTGAACTGCTTATGGTCAACAAAATTGTGCATGGGATAATATATGTAAATGTGCAGTTGCAAATTTGAAAAGAGCCCGTTTTAAGGGGGAAAATGTACATCAGTGAATAGCGTCTAATTTCTTAGGCGTTTTAAAAACAAAGATAATTATATTTTATGTTTTAATGAGTTTAAAATAGAGGGCCACAGCTGATTTGTTAGTGTATTTTACTACTATTGTGTATTTGCCCTCTTAAAATAAAGTATTTGTCGTTATTATCATCATTATAGAACAGACTACAAGGTTTCTTATGGACTTTCCAGAAAATGTTTTTCCATTAGCCAAAGTGACTGAAAACCATGGTCACAAACGTTTGAGACAAACTGTAATTACATTGCTTATAGAACTAAATATAAGTGTTTCGCACATTTGCTTATGCTCTTGACCTACATTCAAACGTTACCAACCCTAGAAAGCCGGCTGTCGATAGAATAAACAAACAGCGCACAAGATCAAATTTGTATCGACCGACTGTGGACACTACGGCCTATTAATGCTGTGAAGTAAAAACTGATTAGTTACCTAAGCAACTTACTCGGCTGTACATATTCTACCTCGTGTTTTGCAGTTTTCTTCGCTATAAGTTAGCTGACTAGCTTTGACGATAAACTTTCAATGTCGGTATATCAGATTTCTTATTGAACTTTGTCGATATAATTAAAACCATTTAATCTTCTGTAAAAGCAATTTCTGTTCTCCTATTGAATTTCTATTTTTCACGCTGACATCATAACGGTAGTCTGGAGAACCAGCCATCGTCTACGGAATGCTGCATTTTTATCATAGATAATTCTTTCTAAATATTCAAATTTTATCGACTTCTCGTTCGCACACCTTTTTCTGGCAATCGCTAATGAAAATGACTAGTAAACGGAACTTAAAACCTTTACAAAACTTCAGAACAGCCGCTGTAGTAGCAAAACAAGCACAGAGGTTTGCTTCGTCTGGCAGTGCAGGTTGGTTTTGTCAATGAAGTAAGGGTAATATGTAGTGAAAATAAATAGATAATGAATAGTGATCTTGAGATTACCTTTAAATCTATCTTTAGTTGACGGTTATATATTTATATATAGAACAAATGTTTTATCTCAAAGTAATCCGAATATTATAGAAACTATTGACAACGACTGTTGCTCATTTTGTGAAATATTTCTTTGAGTTCTCAAAATACGTTATATTAAGGTGTCCCATTATCCGATGAAAGTTGACTTCAATTTAATTTATATATCAAGAAAACAATCCGGAAAAAAATACATGGCCTATGAATGAGTTAAATGCTCTTCCCACTCTAATTCTCTTTTAATACGATTTTTCAATGTATTTTCGTCACTCAAGGTTTTGTTGATATTTTGTGACGAACTGTAATGGTTCATGCATTATGTACCAGTAACCTAACCCGACTTGTACATAATAGTTTGTTAGAGGCAGTTTTTAACAAATAATTTTAGCTATATTTATATAAGAGTGAATTTCGCGAATTGTTCAGAATAAATAAGGTCTGAACATTTGAGATACAAATGGGTCATGATTAAATTAATCTAGTATTTCTTTGAGTTGATTTCTTTAACATTCTCTCAGAAGGCCTTCCTAAGCCCTGTTCAGTACACCGACAGGAGCTCCGAGTAACACCGAATGTATAGTTATTTTCGGCTCGTATATCAGCCCTGCCTTCAATGTAGACTGACCAGGACTCGGCAAGGGTTCATTTACATGATGAATGATGTCGCTCTGGCTGTGTTCGTCATTGAAACTCGCGCGTCCCGGCGTGACAAACTCAATCTAGGACGGCGCCGCCCAAATTAAGGCGCTGTTTCTACGAAGGCGAGTTGTCCCTGCTGGCCGGGATAACTCTTTTGTTTTATTCCCCTTGGGAACTTCAAACAAAAGAGCTATCCATGGCCTGCTACCAGGGACAACTCGCCTCCATATAAACAGCCCATTAGAGTTTTCCGATTTAGCGACTTTTCTAAAGTTATTGCCAGGCACTAATCCCTTAAACAAAGCCTTTGTTTTTGTTAATAGAATTTTTCCCAGAATGTTAACGACACTTGGTATTATTATAAGATCATCGTTTGTAGAATTTGTAATGGAAAAATATAACAATGACAATTAATGCATCTCTTTGACCAGTGATGCCCATGTCACCTAAAGGTGACCGAACTGATATACGATAGGAACTGCGCTTAAGAAATACATAAATAGAGTTTCCCGATTTAGCGTGGTTTTCATAAAAACCCGTGAAATACACTTGCGTTATATAACACTTTAAACATTTTGGTTCTTTGTTTTCTAATATATTTCTTGACTATTAAACTTTATCAAACCAGTACACTTTGTTTTATGGGTTTATGAAAACCACTATAGTTCGTGCAACACTGGAGGATGAAAAAAAATCAAGCATGTCATAAAAAATGACGCACCTTACCCTCAGTTTTCATTTGACCGCGAAAGAATGGCTAGGTAATAGGTGCTAGTAGACTCCAAATCCATTGTTTTCTTTTGTTCAAATGTTATCGACTACTACAAACTAGTTGGTCATGTTCGTTTCAAGGTCATATGAAAACGACTCTAAACGGTCCGTCTCTTATCAACCAAAATTATTCACAAATTAATCACGCAAAAAAACACATATCTTAATTTATTTCAATCTTCATTTGATGAGCTTTCGCCCATCATCTTTTTAACACAACGACTATGGTCTATCGCCGCTTTATTGGCGTTTGCGATTAACGCTGGCAAAGAAGATAGAGCTTCTTCCATTCGTTGACGTTTGCTGGCTTTTTGCTTGCCTTTCTTTCCCCTATTTGGAATAAAACATAATATTGCTTATAAGTAAATTGATAAGGTGTATTCCTGAATAAAACCGGCTGTGTACAAACTTTTGTTTAGCAGCTGCCGTTGTACTTTCGTCAGAGTCGCTGGCACGAAGAGTAGACAAAATATCCTCTCTCTTCAATTTGTCTTTCATTGTTGGATTGACCAGGCGGGTGTCTTTTTTTCTGATTGAAAAAGCTGCCTTTTCCCAAGAACCATCCATATCGTCTGATTCATCGCTTTCTACAAACTCTTCAGTTGCATGAGTTGTTTCACACTGATCTTTTTGAGAACTCCTATTACATGCAGAGCATAAACAAGAATCAGTGTCATTTAAGCACCATGATAGCGCTGAATCAAAGATGAGAACATGAATTGTACTGATAACGTACCCAGTGGCCTTTACAAATATATAATGAGCCTACCTCCCGTCTAACTTCTTTTTCATAAGTCGACGAACTCTGTCGATAGCCTTGCTCACCGATGGTCCACCAACCTCCCCTACCGATTCGTAGTATGCTTTCAGGTCTTTTCCCAAAACTTCGCCATGGCGTTGCATAAACTGTACTGTAGCTTTCATATCCCTGCCATATTGTTTTAACCCCTCACCAAGTAACATTCTTTCCACTGTTGTGCTTCGTAGCTTATTTTGCTTACACGACTTCTTGCTTGGTGGCTCCTTTGTCAATTGCAATCCAGAGGAGGAAGGGTTTTCGTCTACAGAAGTCATTGTAGTAGTGTTAGAAGGTAGATGTATCGTTTTGCTTAGAGCTGCCCTCATAAAGATATTGCCTTCTTCTTCCGCCATTTTGTACGTCCAGCAATGTCCTGATGAATAGCATGTGGAACCGATTCAGAAAATCGCTGCACATATCAAGTAGAAAGTGTCGGAAAATATGTGTCGACCTGGAACATTCTTTCGTTGTGCTTTGAAAACTACTAATCCACATAATCCACTAGAATTATCGTTGTGAATAATCGACACAAGCTGTGGTAATGATAACGCTTGTATGTTTGTCATGTATTCATCGTTTATACGCTTCTGATGATACAGAAAGCTTTTTGCCAAATCCTCACGATCACCTAGCATTCTTTTGAAATAATATATAATATGTAAAGTGTGAAAGAACATAACCTTTTCGTTTCGTAATCCGCATTCATTTGGACAATCAATGTTTTATTAGTAGAGTTTTAATGGATAGATATCGTGGACTACCTCCTCCATTTCCTATTTGCTTAACCAATGCTATCATAGCAATTGTCTCCTTCCTGGAAATTGTTTTAGAGGAAAACGCTACAGATAGCCTACTACCACCTCCGTGCTTGCCAATTGTTAATCTAATTACAACACTTGTTACAGCTCTTCACGTTTGTGATTTTCATACTCCGCTCATTCAGTTACTTTTTCCACAAATTGCATTTCAAAGAAATGTTGGTGTAGATGTATGGACTAAATTGAAGAGAAACCCGCAATATTTTTGGTACCTAACAGCGGAAACACCAGATGGTTTAGAAGACGTTGTTAGAACAATAGCATTCAATGTCACTAAGCCTAGAATGTATCCTAGGATGCCCGTCACAAATCGCAGGAGACGTTGTATACTGGATGTGCGCAACAGAGTGTTATTGGTGTTTATCTGGTTAAGAATTTACCCTAACTACAACTCCCTGGCTTGTATGTTTGGTATCAGTAAGAGCACCGTGCAGGAGGAAATTTTTCATATAGTACCAATTCTCTTTATTCATTTCCGAAGATACATTACATGGCACAATCTTAGACAATGGTCTACTTTCCTTGGTCAATGGGAACACTACCCCAATGCTGTTGGCATTATTGATGCAACGATTCACAGAATAAGGCGTCCGACAGGAAGATTACAGGCAGAATTTTACCGTGGGGACAAGAAAACACACTTTATCTCCACCCAAATGATTGTCGATGCTGATGGACTGATAGTTCTTCTAGTTTCAGGGTAGGAAACTGTAACATAGTGCTGTTTTACTTTTTGAAAATCTAATGTATAATATCGGAATGTTCGCATCTACTTTACAGATTTCCTGGTCATTTAAATGATGCTACAACCTATCGCTATTTACCGAGCATCGGCTTTCAGCGCCAGAAACGTCTCCCTGCCAGAAATACACGGATTTTGGCTGATGGCGGCTATCCTGCTATCGTCCCACTAGTAAGACCACACAGAATCGCCCGGACCAGACGCGAGAGAAAAGCAAACCGAGAGCTACGACGTCTTAGAGTCCAAATCGAGCATCGTTTTGGTGACATTAAAACTTATTCGTCAGTTGCTCAAGTATTTAGACAAAAGCGGGCCTTTCTGCCGTTGGTTGTTTCAACGTGCGGTTTTTTGGTCAACCGAAAACGATTATTTGTACGTAGATTAAGGGGAAATTAGTCTTGTTATCTATAACCATGTGGTATTACTTAAAAAAGAGCATCAAATAAACTATTTCGTTATGTATTTATATACTCTTTTGTCAAATAAATAGAATCTCATATCCCTTCTTAGGGCGTTTGCATATGTATGCATACTAATGCTTTCACAGCTCTCGAGTGTTCTCCCAACATCACGCATGTTTTGATCAGGCTATCAAACACCCGACGGGAAACCGTTTTTTATTTCTTTTATAAAATAACTAACACGCAAATAGGCGAAAATAGGAAAAAGAAAACACCGGCGAAAGAAACAAATTGACGTGAGCGTGTTTGATACTCTCATCAAACACGGGTTTTCAGCCAATCAGAGCGCGCGTTATATAAGAGTTATTTTATAAAACCTTATACACCTAATTCAATTAAGGTTGACTTCAGAAATTGGGAATAGGAAATACGGAATTGTTAATATGATCACGACCACAAGGGAACCTAGATATAAAAAAAACAGTAGCATGTGCAGTTTCCAGTATTACCAATTTCGTATTTCCTATTCCCAATTCCTTAAGTCTACCTTAATTGAACTAGGTATAAACCGCTTCAAAAAATAGTTGTCAGCATGTCAACAATGCGCAATTTTTATTTTACGGGTTTATTCCAATCACTATAGTAATATGGTTGGGGCCGAATGCTTATCTGAGAAATTTTTGACAGAACAGACCTCATAGAAATAGCCAAAATCACTTCCATCTTAGCAAATAACTTTAGGGAGTCAAATGCGCATGTGCACAACGCTTGTTGTAGATCCCACATGGCTTGCAGCTCTGTTTTGGTATTGACAACAAGTGTTTCGAAAAATCTTTCGGTTGTGATGACTGGATTTTGAAAAGGCACGGAATAGTATTGGATCTGCTAGCCTAGTAGTTCCTTTACTATCTTCAACCTCCATAACCCGGTCGTCCAAAATTATTAGGTGATGATTAGTTTTGCAATAAACGATGTCTTCAGAGGATATTTTGCATATTAATATGAACGCTGATATTTATTGTTACTGAAGTAATTTTTATATAAAATTCATCAGTTGTTGCAGACACTACCCTCGGTAATTGCTGATTCGATGAACAAAGGAGGAAAATAGGTCGTGATGCGGTTAAGAATTTGTAACTTAATATCACTTAGGAAAATTGGCACGTGTCAGTATCAGATTGCCAGATTTTCGAAAAAGACGCTAAATCGGAAAACTCTATTAGTTTGCAACTGGAACACTATTTTTCACCAATTGTATATGTAATCCCAAACTGACGTTCAATCCCGTGAATTTGATTGGTTTGTTTTATTGATTTCTAGTCATTTAGCACTGTGCTGGCTTGTGTAAAAATGTTATTGCAATTGGGCTTCCTGTGTTCAACTGTTCGTTCAATTGTTTGTTGTCTTCGAAGGCACTAAAATTATATTTATCGAAAATGCTTTGCCTGAGTAGACCGCTTTCTTCCAAAAGTTTAAAGTATACAAGGAAAGAAAAGGAAAGATGAAAAAGGCTTTCAGAGATATGAAGAAAGGTACGGTGGTTTGGCTGAAATGAGCTCGCGCGAACGACATATTGCGTGACATATCGCGTGACATCTATTAATTATCTTTATTAATGACGTTGTGATATTTGCACTTAACAAATTTTACTATGTTGAAATCAACTAAAAAGATGTAAATTTACAATGTGGAGGAATTGAAATATTATCCATTTAATTTACAACACCTTTCACTTTCGCTTTTGGATTGACAACTTGAAGTATCTACATTATTCAAATCAGGAATTCCTTCTCAAAGACAACAATTAAACATTCCTAGCTTCTGCTCAACAAAGCGTGTAAAACATTCGGCTTCAGCGACGTCTTCCATGTTCTTTCACTGAATAATCTTTGTACGTTGCGAAATGGAAGGCGAACACGCTGAACTTAGTCGTCAGGAATCTCTGAAATTCAAGAAAAACATCTTAGAGAAAGCAGGTAGGTCATTCTAAGGCAAATTCTAAAACGTTTAAGCCTTATAATCAAAGAATTTCAAATGTTAATTCAGAAGAAAGTTTCACAATACTTTGGGCATTCCTCAGTTTTATTTTCGCTGTCAATTGGAGAATTTTTCAATTCTCCTCGACTGTTTTAGAAAGCAAAGTCTCGCTACGGAAGTTTCCCTAACTTTGTGAGTCTTTTGGTCAGACTGTTATAAACATTGGTGTGTTCTTTTGCTTGTCACTCCAGTCTTGTTTGCAGACTTGGATTATGTATTTATATGCAAAGCTGTTGTAGCTCTTGTAGATTAGCTGCATAAACGTTCTCAAAATGACAGAAAATCGTGAAATACGACACCAAAACCAAATGTTGCTGCAGTTCTAAGGTTAATATTCCCGCCATCTATTTTCAAGAATTTATTCTGTTATATTAAAGTTTATTTTGATTTTATTTGAACCTATTGTTATCACTGTTATTACATTTAATGCATTTGAATAGTGATTCATAGACAAATTTATTCATGTATATGATTTTTATAACTAGAAAATAGCAAAGCTAAATTTGTAAGAATTACACAAGTGTTTTAGAGCCCGGCACTCCTAATTCTGAGCGCGCGGTCCATTATTATCGTAATTATCACCGTATGAATAGAGAATTTGTTGGTCTGATAGCGCGGTACCTTACCAAAATAATCGTCCGTCTGCCAATATCAAGGGTGCTGTGCCATCAAAAGATTATCGTGAAAATCGGAGTGCTTTAGATGTTTATGAGTTGCAATTCTTTTAATATAATATTTTGGACTGCTCTTTTTTGGTACGTCACTGAAAAGCCAAGCTGCATGGCTGGAGAACGTGACACTATTTTTGGCTGACCGCAAAGACTTCAATACGGGGTAACGAATAGTCTGTTGAATAAACACAAAGCAAAAAAATGTGTATTATGCTAATTTAATGGTTTACAAGCAAGTGAATTTAATATAATTAATTCAAATTTGAAATGAATCTTTCTTCATTTCTATGGCCTGGATGAAACTTGCAGCAGCTTAGTAAGCTTATAGTGATGTTCGAATTTCTCGCAGCATTTTAATACTCAAAATACTTTGTGTTTTATGGCTGTTATTTTCAAAACAAGGTTAAAATTATTGTCATCTTGAACATCGTTGCTCATCATTCAACCATGTAACGAGAGCATAATTTATAATTTATTTTAATGACTGGATTAATTGCAGATTTTATCGTCTTGCTTTGCGTAGTATGTTGTCTTTATTAGTTCTTGACATGATAAATTAAAGCAATGACTGATCAAGACTAGTATAATATGCCACGCTTTAGATTTTAAACATACGTGCTGTAAACAATGGCACACGTGACTGACTCGATAAGATGATGTTTTTATCCGGTTTATTAAAACGTATGAAAAATTCATTCTGTCTATTTGATAAAATAATCAATCTAAATATAGATTATTAAAAGACACGGACCTTTATACTCGCAACGCTGCACCCGACTCGCTAGAAAATGTTTTGCGAAGGAAACATTATTTTACAGCCAGTATAGCGAAAGTTGTAACTATTACTATTTATGTAACAATTGTATTTTGGTTTCGCATTGTTTTTTGTTTGTTTGTTTGTTTGTTTTATTTCTTTTTTCTTTGGTTTTTGATTGTTTGTAAGAAATAAAGATCTTCACCATCTTTGCAATTTAAACGAAAAACGGTAAAAATATCGGCAATTTTCAACGTCTGAACAATAGGAAAATGGGCTAGGGGAAGAATGGTACACGCATTTATATTAGTTATCTTGTTGTGTGGCTTCATAGTTTTATCAATTTCTTTTATAGTCAATTGAAAAAACCTTGTCGGGTCTAAAAACATAGAACATAGAAGCCGAGACCGAAATGGTGCTTGGGATGTGAATGATAATATTCTGATTAATTCATTTACGCTGTGCCTTCGATGCAAAATGCTGACAGCAAATGCAGGACCTGCGTTGGCGGGCCGTTTGGCTTCGAATTTTTATCGGTTGCAGCGTAAATGAATAAATCAGAATATAACTGATTATTCACCGATCACCATTTCGGCCTCAGCTTCTATGTTCTATGTTTTTAGACCCGACAACGTTTCTTCAATTGACTATATACACTTATTTCAAAAAACGTTGTCACGGTTCAAAACAACAATCGTCAAGGCAAGACCGATATGCATGCTGGTTTTGTGCTGCTAATAATCGATAATGTATTCATAAAAGACTTGTAATCAAAAGAATTGAGTGCGGTATAATAACAAGGACTTGAAAATGCTCACATTTTGTAATTAGTTCAATATAAACGAGTCTGATTTGAATACATTACAAACAAGACCAGCATTCATTTCGGTTTTGGCTTGACGCTTGTTGCTCTGAATTACGACAACGTTTTTTGAAACAGTGCATTTGTTTGGCTTTTTTGCTTTAGACATTTTTACCCATACACCCTTTCGGGTAAGTGAGTAGGTTTTTGAATTGGGTTTTTGCTCGTTTTGAATATAGGTGTATATGCAAACACAGCGACAGAATCGAATGGATAAAAAAAGAGAAGGAATTAAACTAACGCTACGCCGTCCTAATTTGAAAACGTATTTTTTTCATTGGCGCGCAGTCCTCCGTCCTCACGAAACAATCAGTTTATCTTATAACTAATTAGAGTGGTTTTCATAAATCCATGAAAAGGCACACTTCACTCTTTAATACAATCTAAATCAATTGTGTTCTTTTGTTGTTATTTAACTATCACACTTATACTAATTTGTTTCACGGGTTAGCGTGATTTTCACCCATGAAACAAAGTGTATTAAATAACAAAGGGATTAGGGTGTATTAAAGAGTTGTACACGAAAGTGTGTTTCACGGACTAATGAAAACCACTCTAATCTGTTAATCTACCACTATCACATATTGTTTCGAACTGAGATTACGTGATAGTTGTAGAACTTATTGCCCATCTGCAATCAACATCATATCCGCTCTCGTGAACATTTTTTTGTCAGCTGAATGACAAATTTGTAGTAGAATACTGTATGGTTGCGAGCACATGGAGGGCAATGTTTGTCCGTCATTTATTATATCAGCTAAATGAAAACAAGCAAATGCTTTACCACTATTTTTGAAACCCTTGTGATATAAAACAATAGGTGACAACAAAGTCTGCGAAAATTGTGAATTTCCTTTGTTGAACCAACAAAATTCAAAACCATATCAATCTATTCTTGAATGGTAGACAAAGGAACAAACTCACTTAATACCCGTGCGTTATAATTAAAATAAAAGAAATTCACATTCAGCGCAAATTTTGGCTTTGCAGAAATTTGCAATATTTGGTTTACGCTGTAGGAGCTGTTTATAGGGAGGCGAGCCAGCCCGGTAAGCGGGCTGAATTCTTTTGTTTTCTTTTCCCTGGGGGCCGCCAGAAAACAAAAGAAGTCAGCCCGCTTACCGGGCTGGCTCACCTCCATATAAACAGCCTCTTAGACGTCGCTTTATACTGATATCCAATATTGTTTATATACAAACTGAGATGATGTCATCTAATCAACATAAACCCTAACGGGATACAACTCAAATGAGGAAATGTTGCACCAGTCATATATTCACATACTGTTAACTTGGAGCTGTAGGTGTGATATCCACTTTAAGCATTATAGAAGTTGTAGTAAAATGACATCATCGTGCAAGTGTCCACATGCATATTTCCATTGATATTGATATCGATTTATTGCAATTGGTTTCCCATGATCGATTTTCATCGATACGCCGTGGATTTTTTCCTTTCCCTTTCCTCTTTCCTTTCCCTCCTCGTGAGCCGCTGGTGACATTGATTAGGTCTACTCCGGACCCTAAAGTCACTTAGGGCAACTTAAGGTGACTTTGGGCGACTGGCGATTCAAGTACAAATTGGCCAAAACGATGATGAGACTTAAGGCGACTTTGTGCGATTTAAGGCGACTTCGTGCGACTTAAGGCGACTTTAGAGCCGGAGTAGGCCTAGCTAGGGCGTTCCGGAGGCGTACTTGTGGTCATGGTGATTAAGCAAAAATTGGCCACAACCTCGATGGCAACTCTGTGCGATTTAAGGCGACTTTTGGAGTAGGCCTATTAATTGGTAACAACTATTAATAAAACGGAAGCTGGCAAATCATAATCCTTGTGGTTTTAGTATATGACGAAATGATGAAACAAGGGGGCCTGTTCTGTTAATAGAACATATTTATCACATCAATATATCCAATAACCTCTGTTGGCCCACAACAGGCGATCAAATTACGACCAAAATAGTTATTCAGTAGTCCAGTTTGACCACATGTCTGAGCTAAATCCAGTGACCTCCATCGATCATGGTTGATTTCAATTTCAAGAAAAAATTATTTTGTTTGTAGTCTAGCGAAAAAGGGGTAAACATGAACTGCTGCTCACAGCTTTCAAATTCAAAAAAGAAAAAAAACAATAGTCGTGTTTATACTAAAGGTTATATTTTATGGAATATAATTTAGTAAATGAATACATTTCCACTATTTTGACAATAAGGGATGTATGGACATTTGTTACACCGAATAGAAAAAGGTAACTACTTACTAGTTACGTTTCGAGCCTTGGCCCGTCGTCGGAGTAAAACTGTAAAAGCTAGTTTACACGGCACGATGTGTCGGCACGATTTTTGATAAGCTGCGTTCGGGAAAGAGAGAAATCGGCCCGATTCGCACTGCAACAGATTATTCTCGTGTAGGGCCGATTTTCTCAATGTAAAAAAGGAGTGCTGAAAAAAGGCCTATTCCGGGCCCTAAAATCGCCCAAAATCACCTAAAATCGCCCAAAATCGCCTTACGTTTTGAGCATCTTTGGGGATAATTTTGCTTAAATCGCCTAAAATCGCCTAAAATCGCCTACGATCGCTCAAAATTACGGCGATTTTAGGGCCCAGAGTAGGCCTAAAACACACAATAAAACTCAAATCGGGCCGACATATCGTACCGTGTAAATCGGCCTTTGTAGACTGATACAATAGTCTAATTGAGATGCTGAGGCAGTAATGCGAAAGAATTCTGAGTTTTCGGATTATAACATGTGCATATGTGCAAGCTCTTTTCGTGCAAAACATCATCATCATCATCATCATCATCATCATCTTCTTCTTCTTCTTCTTCTTTTGTATACCATCGGGGTAGATACATGTAAGTTAAATATGAAATTTTACAAAATTACAAGGTGTCACTTATAAAGATAACATAATCATTTTCTATAGTTTAATTAGTGCTATTTAGTATACTGCAAAGTGTTGCACGCTTTTAGTGTTTGTACTCTAATGTATGATAATGAGTATAAAACAAAGCAAAATAAAAATTGAACCAAGGATAAAAGTTAACCACGACACATATAATTTTCTAATATTTGTATATAATCAGTTTTCTGAGCAACACATAGGCAGGCACCGCAGAACGAATTCTGAATCTTTCAGTTACACATTGCCACTTGTTTGGAACAAAGAATATAAAAAAGCAAAGGGAAACTGCTTGATGTAAAATAGAGACATTAAAATTCAGTAGGATTTTACTGCATTAATAATGTGGTTTTTGAGGATCAACTTTATTGTAATTTCATGAGGTTGTAATTCGACACCTTTTAAGAGTAAATAACCATAATTATTCCTGAAAACTATTCATCAGTCACAATATGAATGTATCGACTAAACAAGGCAAAACCTCCAAATGGAACATTTTTATTCATGGCAGACTACACTTTAAAAGAAACAATTTATAGGTCAAAGAAAAACTTAACAAGACCTGATGGTGAGAGCAGTAATCAAAGCCAGTAGATTAGAGCGCGGACAGCTTCCCAAAGGAACTTGACTGTGAAAGTTGTTTTTACTATCAGTATTGCTTATTCTTACACAAGCAACGTACACAGGCCGAAGTCATATCAGAACATTTAAATATGGTTAAAACATTGAAAACAATGACCAACATGTTGATAACCATTGTAAAAGGTGAACATTTCTACAACGACATTTCTGATGTGACCGCGGCCAAAGACTGAATCGGTACAGCTTATTGGCAATGCTTGTCTTTTTTCTCGCACAAGCAGCATACACAAACTCAGGGCCTGATTATATGAACGGGGCTGATCCGGTTAAGCGGCTGACTTCTGTTGTTTTGTGGCGCCAAGGGAAAAGATAACAATTAGAAGTCAGCCCGCTTAACCGCGTGAGCCCGGTTCAAATAATGAGGCCCTCGGTAATGTACTACTCATTAGCAGTGCTTGTCTATTCTCACTCAAGTAACATACAGACTCAGTAACGTACTTGTTATTAGCAGTGCTTGCTGTCTTTGCGAGCTGATGAAATGAATGCGGCACTGATATGCATAAATCATGTGTGGTCACAACAATAAAGCTGTTATATCCGCATGAAACAAATGCAGTGTTTAACCTTGTATTCAATAGAAGTTAATTTCACTAAATTATATCCCGGGGAATATACGATGGCCTCACATGATCGGGTTACAGTACGATTATATTACTATCGTACTAGTTTATATTGATAATTTCTGCTGTATTTTTAAACCATTTCCATTCAATCTAACGGATATAATAACTGTGTTCTGTATTGTCTGATAACATGTCGCAGTCCAGTGGTTGGTCATTAGGCAATCAAGAAACAATCGATCGCGAGTTACGTAAGGGAATATAGCTATATCCAATAACTTTGAACTGCTGGACTCATTTCGAATTTGTTCTTTAGGTGAAAGAGAAGCTGCTCACAAGAAAGCTTTCACAAAATGGATCAACTCCAAGCTGGCTCTGGTACGTGCGTTTTGGTTTAGACATACCACATCAGTTTTTTGGTTCACCAGATCCATAACAAACAGACTTCTGGTGTGGTTCTTCAAATATTAGTTATATTTAGCAAACACGACGCGATGTGAGAGAAGACGCCGCGCACGCTGACGAATCTTTTTAGAAATAACCGTTAACGTCAAGAAGAGGACGTAAAACTGACAAGCAAAATGGCGTCCTCAACGTAGCTTTGCGGCACCGTCACGGTAGTTACGCAACGAACGAATGTGATATATTCAGCTCACGTCCGGTTTTCGTGTCGCGTTGCGTTTGCTAAATCAGCCTGTATTAGCATCTTAGATCTAAATATGGTTTCAGGTAAGGCCTATTCTAATTACTCTATACGTTTAATGCGATGTTCAAGAAGCAAGGATTGCACAGTTGGTTAGTGCGCGGCCTTCGGTACAAGAGCTCCAGAGTTCGATCCCCAGATCTCACATCCTTGTTTCAACTTCTTTCCTTTCTGTGTAGCTTTAAGTAGCTTTGAATACCCTTAAAACGGAGCATTGATGGAGAGAGGGGAGTACAATGAGCGCACCGTCGGCCTCAAGTTTAACAGTTACTCAAATTACTGTCACGAGTTATGGACGCAAAATATGGTCGATTTACTTTCGCCCAGTCCTTTTTTAGTCCCTGATGTTGCCGTAGACCGGCGAAAACCTAGACCAGCACCTGAAATATTGCTATACCCTCACTCGAAGGCATAAAAAGTTCCAAAATGATACACAAATTTTAAATCGTACATATTCAGTACCCCATTCCTTGTAGCGCAGACAGTAGCATCGTGTGTACGACATGTCGTATGTCGTATGTCGTATGTATGACTTCGTCGAGAACAGAGAAGCAAGGTGAGTGAATAGAAATTTGTAACATCGAAGAGTACTGGAACATGTTTACTGTTGCAATTTTCTATTCACTCGTCGTTCAGCCTTATAAAGGTCGACAACCATATTAATTTACGCGCACTGTCTTATGCCTTCACGTGAAAAATGATAACAATATCTTGTTTGGTCGAGCCGTATGGATTTAAAAACCCTAAAATAGTGCAGTGCCGTGACCGGGTCAGTTCCGACTTGTTTGTATAAATACATTCGCCGAAATTCTTGCCGTGACCGCGTTCCGTACCACTTTTACAGTCATAAGAAAACATTCTATTTGCTCTATCTACTTCACGGTCATCGTGTAAGAACACGTTTGAGAATACTTACGGAGGGTACGTTTGCACGTGCCAACATGAGAGAGCAATATTTTTCTCGATTGCAAATTATTGACAAAGTGAAAAAGCTATTTTCATATGCACTTGCATTTGTTGATTCATTGGCCGTTTCTACACTAGGCATATTGCGCGAAACAAATCGTCTATAACGAACAAATCGTCATAGTAAAAAACCAGGACGGGCGCACTTTCGACACGAAAAGACGTCCGATTTTGCCGTCTTTTTGATCGTTTCTTGAAGTAATTTTTCGGTATACTCTTTTTTGTCATGACAAATCGTCAAAAACACAATACGACGAACAAACTCTTGTCCGTCTAGATGGCTTCTCTGCCTTTTGGTGTGAAAACGGCCATTGCATATATTGGTGGTTTGTAGACGATGAAGGGTTTATATATTTGCTAAAAACATTTACTCGTCCTTATTTTACAGCGCAACCCACCCATGCGCATCAAGAACATTGGTACCGATTTGTCAGATGGGAAAGCAATGCTTGATCTCCTTGAGGTGTTGACTAACAGGAAACTGGTACAGTAAAATTAAAGTCTTTGTACAATTCTTAGTATACGCTGGGGTCCTATCTGCATAAATGACTTCTCATTTGAAAGGGCACGCACTAAAATGCTAAAACAAACGAAAACGCTCACCGTATTAATCGAAAGCGCTCTTAAAAGTGGTGAAATGGAGAAAACGGAACCCTATCGTGTATCCGGGTTTGTTTCATGTCTTCGGAATCAAAAGAAAATAAATCGTATTCGAGCTTTTAAGGGTCTGATTATATGAACCGGGCTGGCCCGGTTACGCGGGCTGACTTCTTTTGTTGTGTGGAAAACTGAAAACAAAAGAAGTGAGCCAGCATAACCGGGGCGGCTCGGCTCATACAATCAGGCCCTAAGCGTGTTACTGAGTGACATCATTCTTCATAGACGTCCAATTTGTTATCAAGCAGATGAAAATATTATTGTATTTTTAGCTATTTAGAATATTGAATCGATGATTTGATTTTTTTTTTTTTTTCAGAAAAAAGAAAAGGGAAACCTTCGTGTGCACAAGATCAACAATGTTGAACGCGCCCTTGGTGTTCTAGATCAATGCAATGTAGGTAGTAGTAACATACTTACATCGAGCAAAATCATTACGAGACAAGCTACTGTTATCGTTACAGCATTTTGTGCATTTTTTCGAGGCTGTACCATGTAAACCCCCCTAAAGAGGTTCTTACAACTTCGCTATTACGTGGTGAGTTGCAGACAAAGTTGCACCTCGTAACAGCGCCTTCGGTCCGTGACATGTACAAACAAATCAGGAAAATCGCAATAAATTGCCGTAAACAATAGTTCTCTTTGTGTGATAAAGAAGACGCAGAAACCTCTTAGAAGTTGCTACTGAACAATATAAAAAATCCGTAAGGCATATTACACATGCTCAGTAAATGCAACATGTCCCACATGTTTTATAATTCTCTGTTGTATGTTAAACAGGTAAAACTAGTTGGTATCAATGGTTTGGATATCGTCGATGGTAAAATACGCGTTATTTTAGGACTATTATGGAGCATCATTCTCCGATTCCAGGTACGACACCAAATATTGACCATTACCAGATTTCAAGCCGAGTAGGGGATTAGGAACGAGTGTGATAATAAACACAAGACTCACATAGCCAGACAGAGCACATTGAGCTGTACAAAATTCCGAAGTTTGGTGTTAATCGAGTCAATATCCTGGAATTTAAGAAATGTATGGTACAGCGAACAGTTGTCCGGCAACCCATATATATCTTTGTAAACTCTAGCATATTTGAATAGCTGTAAGTAGTTCAATTTTGATCTTTTTTGTTTAGCTATGCGAGTCTTGTGTCATTTATTATAATTTAGGGATTCGTACCCAGTCTCTTGCTCGGCTTGAAATCCGGCAATATTCAGTAAAGACGGGTTCACACTAGCTAATCAAGGGTAAACGCAAGTGACATACATAGACTCAGTAATGCACTGCTCATTAGCAGTGCTTGTCTTTTCTCGTACAAGCGACATACACAGACTCAGTAATGCACTGCTCATTAGCAGTGCTTGTCTTTTCTCGTACAAGCGACATACACAGACTCAGTAATGCACTGCTCATTAGCAGTGCTTGTCTTTTCTCGTACAAGCGACATACACAGACTCAGTAATGTACTGCACGTTAGCAGGGCTTGTCTTTCTCCACACATGAGCAACGCATTTATTTTTTCATATATATATTATTTTATCGAAAACACGCTTAAAATTCCAGTGCAACACTTAAAAAGGCACCAACTTCGATCATTCGCTTTTGTTGAGAAGTAATAAGACGTTGAGGGCTAATATGATATTCCTTTTTCTTCCTGCGCTGACTCAATTCTTTAACCACTCACTTATAAAACAGGTTGACCATGACTTCATTTCAGGTACAAGAGGTGATGCACCAAGAAGGCAACGAAGAGGCGTCGAAAACGTTTGCCGTGGAGAAGGGATTATTAGAATGGTGCAAAGACAGACTTAAAGAGTATGTAGCAAGTGCTTAATTTGTTTTTATGCTGGGCCTATGGGCCCAGTATACTTGTTTTTGGCGAGTTAGGTATGATCGGAATTTCGGGTGGGTAGCTCCCTTGTCTGACAACAATGTGTTTGACGGACATGTGTCTAACAAGCCTATATTGCTTCAAAACAATCTTTCGGCCCGTTCGGCAAAACCCTTTACGAGACTTAGAGTTCTAACTTGCAAAGACGAATGTAAGCTGAAAATCAAATTTGTTTATTAATACTACTAGTATCAGTAAGATTAGAAATTTGTGTGACTCAAATAAGCGGAACCGTTTTTGAAGCAATGTAGCAATGCAACAAACCTTGACTGATAAAAAGCCTTTAGTTTAGGATATTAATAGTCTTGAGAAGTACTTGTTGAGATAGATATAAGCCTGTAAATCCGTGTGATAAATCAAAGACAATTTTGCCATAAAATCTTCAGTGACTATTATAAATAGTCATAAATATAAATTTTCAACTGAAAATTACTAAAACCTCACAATTTCTCTGGATATTTTAGTTGTCATATGCCCAGCAGACTTGACACGCTTTTCCCGTGTCAAGACTTGTTATAATTGAAATATTTTTGCACTGAAATGTTTCTATTGACATACTATGTCAAGGGTATACACCAATTTCAGCAAACGTTCTCAGCCAAATTAACGGTGGGCTCAACTCTACATGACACACCTGAGTATAAGTAAAAGTTACTAATGGCAATATTTCACACTCTTACGTCTGACTGGTTTCCATATTTCTAAAAATATAATATGTAAGACTGACTCAATTTTTCCCTGTGTCTGTTCTCAATAGATGTGCAGAAGAATGAATCATGAGATGAGAACTCATAGAACGACACTCGACTTCTTGTTATGACCTACGTTTCTGTTCTCAACTAGCTAATTATGACGTTATCTGTGTATCTGTTAGAGAGTACAAATGAACCAAAATTTGAGAATGGAATATATATATATTTATATCAGGCTACATTGTTCTATTTTATTTTCAGCTATAACATAAAGATAACTGACTTTTCTGGAAGTTGGCGCGATGGAAAAGCATTCAACGCTATCCTCCACTCCTATAGGTTAGTCTCAAGACCTAATAGACGTGTTTGTTACTCTTTAAAACGAGGTTGAACTTGAAAGTGTTTATAAGGGCATAGAACTTGATCAAGAATCATATAACGAGAAGATTATACATGTTTTAATGAATGAGGTGGAATAATTTGATGAAGCTTTCGTATATTTATTTCATTATTCGGTTATCAAGTGCCTTTATGATTATTGTATTTATCAAGTCTAAACTCGACTTGAAACCATTGTTCGTTTGCACTACTGAAAGCGAATTCGAGAAAAGTCCGTCCTGAACTGAGATCTCGTGATCTTTTTATGACAATTCAGTTCACACCCTTTTTGCTTATACATTAGTGCAAATGGAGTTTTTATTCACTACTTTTACATGCCCCATAATGCCTTTTGTTTTGTTTTGTTTTTTTTTGTTTTTTTTTTTTTTTTGTTTTTTTGTTTTTTTGTTTTTTTTTTTTGGGGGGGGGGGGGGGCAACTATTAAATAAATAATTTTCTACAGCAGATCCACGTAGCTAGTGGCTATTCTTCTGCTGGCACTTACACTCACTACCTCTACATTAAATATTTTTCATACATCGCTCAACTCACATGTTGATTTTTGCTGAGGGAGGAAAAACCGGAGAACCCGGAGCAAAAACCCTTGTGGCATGGTAGAGAACAACACATCAAACAAACTCAATAGGCCATTTGCATGATGGCGTCATATACTATAACTATCAGAATGCTTTGCCCACTTTCTTTTGTAAAATAATTAGTGCCAATTGTTCGACTATTCTCAAAAGGGAATAAAAATCTGAATAAGAAAGAAAATTCGTAGAGCATTCTGGTAGTTGTAGTAAAATGAGCAATCGTGCAAATGGCCTATTCACATATGATCCGATGTCCGAGCGGAGACTCGAACCCGGACCACAGCGGTGATCACCACTCGGCCAACCATGCCACCGAATGGATAAAAATAATGACATGTATGATAATGAATATATTTCAAATTTCTTATACCTCAGACCAGATGCTTTTGACTACGAAGCTCTATCAAGCATGGACGATAGAGAAAAACTAGACCATGCCTTTCAACAGGGTGAAAAGGAGTTTGACATCCCACGAATTCTCGATTCGTCAGATGTTTATGTGGAAAGACCAGACAAGAAGTTGATCATTCTCTGTTTATCGCATTGGTATGATTACTTGGAGGGAACGAGGGCAAAAGAGAAACAGAAGGTAAATAATCCCGTGGTTTAATAGACCTTCCTCACTCGGAAATGATCTTCAAGATTGTGTAGATGCGCGGTCCTTCCTTCATTTTTCAATCGGAATATCCAGTACTACACAAGGAAATGCACAGATTGCGGAAAGAAATTCGAATCAAAGATGTTAGACTCACCAACATGGGAGTCATGGAACCTTTAATGTGTGAATGTCGCACTGAAATACACAGATCAAAGGGACGTCGAGATAAAGATGTAAGAATCGCAAACATGGGAGTCGAACTGAAACCTTCCGCATAGATTGTTGTACCATCCGCCAGGCTTTTTTAACTCGTGGATTGCAAATCCATGAGTTACAGTGAAGGGTCGAATATGAGATGTGTCACTAACTCACTAACTCACTAACTCACTCACTCACTCACTCACTCAATCGCAAATTCTTTAATCATCTTACTGCGCATGCTTGACGTAATTGAAGGCAGGATGAAAGTAAAGTGGGCTCCGGGTGCGCAGCAGCTATCGTGCTTTCGCTCTTATTTTTTATCCGGAGACTCCTGTGTTATTCAAATCACGATGCATCGATTGAGCATGGACATTTGTTCTTCAGGATTTATGTTGAAATCAAACTAGCCAAAATTTATATTTGGTTAAGAACAGAAAAATATATGCAGAACATTTGTTTCAAAATAGCTAGCTAGAAGGAAAATCAATGCATTCTACAGTCGGTGCGTCCCACTGAAACAGATAAAAGTGTCGGTTATATAAAACATGTAAATTAAATGCATGATAGTTAGCCGGGTCAAATAGTGAGAGCACAACAGAAACACAAAAACAGTTTTTTATCGTGTTTTTAATCAAATAAATAGCAAACTAACAATACTACAGACTTCACAACTTTGTCAGTTGTGAATTATTTTCTTCAAGGGAAAATGTAACCTTCGTTACCGTATTTCACTTAAATGTATTGTTTCGGGCTTCCTGTGGTCATTTGTGGTCGGTAAATCCACGAGTTTACTTCGTATGAGCAAGTGAGATGTGAGCAATTGATGTGGATCGTCTGCCAAACCCTGTAACTACTACGAGCAACTGCCTACAGCAGTTACTGACTGTAACTTGAGTTCTATCGATAGTTGCGTGCGGTTTGTGATTTCCTCATTAGATTTTATCATTGTTAACACAGAGCTCTCAAGCCAGCTGCGCGCACAGTTGCAGACACAGTTTCATCTTGTTTCTCACCCTGAATCCTAATTTTTCCTTGACTAAATTGGCTTATAAATTTCTAGAGTAATTACTCTTCCAGCGTTTCGGTTCTTTAACTATACAGGTAGGACGAACAGGAAGTTGTTATTGCGATTGAAGACTAATGCAGTAGAGAGTAGTTTACCAAGCTGGGATGACGTCGATGCTGGACCTACAAGGTAAAGTGATTAAGTGATACAAATTGTACAAAATATCGTCACCACTGAAGGAATCCTTCAGAAGATCTCGTTAAACTGTGACAAATCATCAAAGAAAGCACAATAGACCATATCCAAAGTTAATGCCACCATCTTGCAAGGCGTGCAACAACACTGGGACAAGCACACGGCGCGCCATCGCCACAATTCTTGGCGATGATCGCGCGCTCGCCCCAGTGTTGTTGCACCCTCTGCAAGATAGCGGAGAAAAGCGAGAAATCATGCTTGTCTGATGACAATAATCTAGTGTCGCCATGTCGACCTTGGTGTCGCTTTCTTCCCACGAAGGGCTCTCATTTTTACTTAATATTCTTCAGGAGTAAGCCAATCATATTTCAACTTCTTATCCTGAAAAAAACTATTTCGGCCCATGCAACATTGCAGTTAAGTACGAGTTACTGAAATTTTTGAAAAAAAAACATTGGTTAACGTTAAATTCTGAACAGCATGTGGGTCAAAGTAATCAACACCGGTGCAGTTAAGAACTAGAAATGATTACGGCTTTAGTTTGCATTTCAGAATTTAATTTATCTTGGTATAAGAACTATTATAAACACAGACTTGAAGCTCTCGATTAAGTTTTGCACGCCCACCGGTAAAGAAAAAAGCCTGCATCGTTCAAACCTTGCCATCGTGCTGTGAACGTTGCACGGAAAAATATCCTCATGTTTAAGCGTATTAACGACTGAATTAAAGAAGCAAGAAAACGAGCTGGTATTCAGAGAACATTGGAATGATATAACATCTCTAGTTTCTCAGACCATGACCATCTGACAAATCATGATTCTTGATAGATCCCCAGAGGAGTGCGAAAAAGCTCAAAAAGAAATCGCACGAAAACTAGATGACCTTGAAGCCACTGTTGAAGATGCAGAGTCTCGTAAACCAAATACTACAGAGAACAGCCTTCTAGATGTGGACACGTGTAAGCATGAATTGGACAAGCACAAAGTGAGTAGATTTACCATTGTGTTATTAACAGACTAATATATTTTCCTATTGGGCTAACAATGATTAAAAACATGGCGCGAGACTTGATATGATAGATTTAAACGTACATTGATTGTGTTGGCAAATCTTGAATTCAAGAATTGATATGTAAAAAAATGTAAATTAACAAAAAGGAACTTGCAAATAGAGTATACTCAAAAAAGATGTAGACAAGGTGAAAACGTCAAGGCCCAAACCGAAACTGAACTGATCGGCAATCTTCAAGAGGCTGACGGTGAATCTTCCACTTCTAACCCCCATCCCACTCCAACCACTGTTGCTATATTCCATATTGCTGGCTTTCAATTGACGTCACGGCGGCCATCTTGGTTGAACTTCAACAAAAGATTGCTCATTAGTGTCTCTTGTTCGTTCACCCAACATGGCTGCCACTCTTTTATATTTTGACTCTCAAGGGAATGATTGAAAACCAGCAATTATTTCAAGTTATCCTGGTATGCCGATTGGAGGAATTTGAATTAAGGATGTGAGACCTGCTTACTGCCTATAAATCACGCTGGTGATCAACAAATTGCACTCCCGCTAATTTCAGCCCAAATTGCACTTCACTCAATTCTATTACCATTATTAATCAACATTTGGCAACCCCTGTTCCTAATAATTAAGAGACCAGTATAGGAAAATTTATGAAATAAAAACCAGTGAAAAATTAATTGAGTCTTTTGAATAATGCATTTCTTTCTTTCCGTTGGCTCAACTGAAAACGTTGAAAACAAGGAAACGAAGGAGCAAAAACTTAACGAACAGATAGTTATTCAAAGCAGTAAAACTAAAGGAGAAATCATCACCGATTAAAAATGTAGCTGAATAAAATCCAATAAAAAAGTAATAGTAAATATATATGTTTAATTGCAGAAATACCTTCGAACGTTAGATTCACTTGATAAAATCAAGACAGAGGTGTTTCGAGAGGTGGACCAAACAATCAACGATGGTTACTGTGATCATAATGAAGCAGAACATTACAATGGTCGTATGAAATCCATTGACGATCGTATCAAAGCTCTACGTGATGAAGCACTTAATGACAAAGACAAGTAGGAACTCTTGCTTACACTAATCATAAATTTATTGTACATATTCTGCCCCCCAGGGGGGGGGGGGGCACTCTTATAAATTGCTCCGCCCGAAGGGGATACCTTTTTGAGGCCAAAGGTATAGAAAAGGGTAGGGAATTTGCAATTTTGGGTATACCAAAGGGTAGGGAATTTAGATATCGAAAAGGGTCGTAGTATAACGCTCATGTACATGCAGCGGCCTTAGATATTCTACAAAGGACGCGCACAATATGCAAACAAAAAACAAAAAACAAACAAACAAACAAACAAACAAACAAACAAAAAACGAAAAACCCGAAAAATGTTAGATTTTTTCACTGGGCTTTTTGTGCACAACATTGGCTTGTATTTCTATATTAGTACTGATTGTCAAATTAACGTTTCTCATTGCTCAAGCTTAAGCTTGATTTACACTAGCGACATAAGCATAAGCGTAAGTAACATATACAATATTATATATATATATATATCACAGAGGTGTTAAAAAGACATGCACTATTGATGAGCAATACACTTATGAGTCTGAGTATCAACTTTATTGCAAAATTTGGCACATTTGATTAAGACGAGTAACGTTATATTGATTTAACAAATTTCTCCTAGATTTGAGAAGATTCGCGAGTGATCATCCTATACTAATCATATTCCATTAATGTTTAGGATTTCCCTGGCTTACAACGTGTTTTTAAAACAAAATTTAAAGAAGATGGATGATTTCGTGACCAAGTCAGAAGATCACATTAAAAACAGCAAAGATGTTGGCAGTGACTATGAAACTATTAAAGACCAACAACAAGAACACCAGGTGTGACGTCACATTCGATTACACGGGGATACCTGTATTGAACAAAAAATGACTGGAGACTGTTGACAAGTCTTCCACTGATGTTTTGCTGATGTTCCACCGATGTTGGGAATTGGGGGAAGTGTCTTTTGTTTGGAAAGTTTTTGGGAGGGGGCTTTAATGGCATGTGTGCGGTATGGGCTGGTGGATAATGGTGTTTTGACTGAGAACGGGTGGTACCACCATACCGGAGCCTAGCATCTGGTCAATATACACTATTGGTCCGTTCAATATTTAATATTACAAAGTTGTTGTCCAAAGCTATTCCTAAAGCCATACAAGGAGAGCGGCATTAACAGAAAATGTGTGCGTCACGTGATGTGACGTGTTGTCCCGTTTTTGTGCTGTTTTAAGACTGCTTCTCGATCGCGAATCACTTGCGCGGTGAACATTTTTTTATTTTTTTTTCCAGTGCGGGCGAAAATAATGCAGACAAATTCCAAAAGTATCCCAAATGCGGGGTTACACGTCACATGTGGTTGACGAAGTTTTTTATATATTATATATAAAGTCGCGCACGAAGCCTCGGTTTCCTTGGTATAATCCCATGGCCATATACAATAATTGACGAGATCTTCATACCTTCAGAAATTCCAAGAAGAATATGGTGATCACTTGTTCATTAACATGATTCTGGAAGTAGACGCGTCGGACCCTGAAATTGACAGTCAGACACGTGATAAAGTCAAATCACTCAGCCAACGGTGGAAACGAGTGTGGGACTGGTCCGAAGATCGGAAGAAAAAACTCATGAGGTCATTATCAGATTGGCAGAAGTTCCGCGATGAGGAGTTGATACTGCTGAACTGGTTGGCGGGTAAAGAGAAGGCATTGAAAGAGATAAATAAGACAGATCTAATGGACGAGGAAGAGGTCAAAAAGAGTGAAGCAAAGCTTGAAGTAAGTAAATTGTTCATCAGCTATGTTACCTATAAAGTTAAATTCAGTAATGTCGATCGGCACTCCCAAGAAACCGATGGTGAGCTCTTGATGGAAAGAAGTTTACTCAAGTCGATGACTGAGATGACTTGGGATCGAACTAACAAACTTAACCACACTCCTAGTTCATGCATTCATTTTCAAGACAACATAATTTTAAAACTTTCATTTCAAACTGAACATTCCCAAAACATATATCTTACATAATATTAAACTAAAAACCCTTCAAAATAGGACCAATTTTAGTAATTGGAGTAATCATAAAATATAACTATGATAAATTCTGTAGTTTCCTGCCATATCTAGAAACAAATTTCCTTCATATTTACAGCGAAATCAAAACTTGGCTTTTCTCAAAATAGAATTACTGTAGTATATGTTTTTAACAAAAACTATTTCCATTCCATTCGTAATAAACAGCAAATCCAAAAAGAGCTTGAAGAACAGGAAACGCGACTAGATACGCTTCATGACTGTGGTGAGAAACTCATCCAAGAAGCAAATGACGACAAAGAGGCAGTAGAAGAGATTGAAAAACAACTCAAGGACTTTGATGGATGTTGGAATGATATCGCCACGCAAGTTATTGAAGGAAAAGAGAAGGTGGGCATTGTTAAGAAAATGTAACAGAACTGTGTTCTTGAAAACAAAATCTTGAGGGTTACAGGTTTTTTGGTGCTTTTGCACTATAAAGTCTACTGCTACTACTAAATCCTTGGGTGTCGAATCTCGAAAACGTGTAAATTTATGCACCAAAAATGGCAGTAGTTTTAAACTACATGCATAGCTTATTGTCGTATATTGTGTCTTTGTAGCTTCAAAACGCTAGCAATAAGATCAAAGAGATGCAGTCAGAAATGAATGAAGTCAACGAATGGATGGATGAAGCGAACAAGCTCATGACCGACCATGACCAAGAACAAGACCAAGAAGAACAAAATAAAATCAAAGACAAGATTGAAGTAAGGAAATTGTCCATTTCTTGGACTTATTCTCACTTTGGACTTAATTTCTTTTTTCCTGAAACTTCAATCATTGTTTGGGAGCGGGGCTAGGTTAGGTAAATGAGCCAATGGCATGCAACGTTGAATTGCATATGCTCTAACCGGATCCAAGGACGATTGACAAGAAAAAAATGAATCGAATTAAGAAAAATAAACGTTAAAGGAACGTTAGCATCGTTTGTCAGGGACTTAAAGTGGCTTGATTAAAATAGATTACACCTTTAATGATCTAAGACATAAAAAGTCTCATATAAACTTTGAAGGATTTTCGAAACCTCCGCACTTTACAAAATTTATTCAGAAATATTGTTGATGTGACAGACAAATTTATCAACTAATTCTATGGTCGCAAATTGGATATTTCTATACCCCACGTTTTGGACACAAAATAAAATCGCGAGCTGGGATTTTTTCTGTCTGAAATTGCGAGAACCAACTCACCGCCAACATTTTTCTTTTTTTCTTCTTCTTCTTCTTTTTGCGAAATTGCTGGAGCAGAATTTCTGCAATAATCTTAAAAAGCAATCTTCCATCTGTGCTACAGTTTTGAACGACTAGGTGTATAAATTAAGTTTGCGACCATATTCTTCAACAGTTGAATTTGTTTGCTGCAACATATTTCTGAATATACTTTGTAAAACTTGCGATATTTTCGTTGCAATTGAAGAAAAGCGTACAAAGTTGTGAGTTAAATGTCACGATAGCGTGCCATCTACTTTGATGCATGGAGCCACCTTTACATACTTTCTATGTTAATTCTTATTCTACAGTTAAAGTGTGAAGAACGCCAACAGATTCAAACCCGAGTCCAAAGAACCAAACGACTCGCTAAGGACGTCATGTCACTGCTTGACACTGAATCGTCAGCAAAGGTTGAAAAAGATGTCGAGCAGTTCGAAGAGAAGTGGAAAGATACCAATGCAGCACTAGAGAGTTTTAGCGATAAAGGCTACGCTGATAAGTCAGAGTGCTGTCTTATGAGAATTATTAAAAGAAAATTTAAGGCAACAAATAACTAGAAAATAACTTAAAAACTTACAAATATATGTTAATAATTCTAGTGTGAAGACAAGATTTTTTTTCTAATTTGAGGTCCCTAGCCACTTAACTGAGTTAAAGTCTAAGCGGTGGAATTACACTCTCAAACTAGATTATTCGTGATACATAATGATACATATATAATATCAGTTTTAAAGAGCTTTCGTAAAGATTGCGATTTGCAGTTGTTGCATATCATGTCCTTACTAAAAATGCATTTGTATCATTGTTGATTAAGTAATTGTCATGTCACGTGACAATTAGAGCCGTTTCAGCCTTAAGATATATTTTGACAAAAGGTTTGAGAACTACTAAATGTACGTCATGTTTAGATTAAAGTGTACACGCATGTTAGGTACAATCAAACCAACGAAACAAATATGTTTTAATTTCTGTGTCATTGTTTGGAAATGTATGTAATATTCCCTCAAGTACCTTAGGCCTCGTCTTCAAAAATCGGGATAAATAATTTGAAAAATGTATCTTTTCGCTTTTGCAGTTCACAGGCCTGAAGCAACACAGGTCTTAGGGTGTTTTCCATTTAGTGGAACCAACCAGCCAGAACGGCCAGTCCTTAAATGGTACATATCAATTCCTAGCTCTGGCTGGAATCAGTCCTAAGAAAACAGGTCGTTCTGGTTGGTTGGTTCCACTAAGTGGAAAACACCCTTCGTGTCGACATGTACCATGTGACCCATTGACGCAAAAGGCCTATTGCTTATCTAGCAAGTTTTACTCAAATGTAGAAGGAATGGCAAAACGAAAGCTCATTATTATTGATGGGACCTAAGCTCGGCATTAGAAATTCATAGATACAAATAACTTAAGGTACTTAACAATATAGTGTACTATATTGTATTTAAAGCTTATTTCACGGATAAAGTACAACCATTCTATAAAATCAAAGCAATTGAGGATGCATTTACACGGGTGATTTCGCCCGACCTGAGCTCGTCACTGGATGAGTGTTACACGATTTTTCCGATGAGAAGTTTACGTTCGCACGAGTCTTTCTACCTGGGACGACATGAAGAACTCTTCGTTTCTGGCTGAAGTGCACAAGGTGGAACTCGGCCCCAGACGAGATCGCCTATGTAAACGCGTCCTTAAACTATGTTTTATATCTTTTATAAAAGGACATGGTTAAAATAAAGTAAGAAAAAGCTAATGGTGTGTGTATCCTGAAAGTAATACTATTGTCAACACAGTATCAATTGGTAACTGTAAGCATGACTCATTATTAGAAATTGTGTGTTTGTTTGTTAGTTTGTTTTTAGTTACAAAAACTACTTGTTTGTTTGTTTGTGTGTTTGTGTGTTTGTTTGTTTGTTTGTTTGTTTGTTTGCTTGCTTGCTTGCTTGCTTGCTTGTTTGCTTGTTTGCTTGTTTGTTTGTTTGTTTGTTTGTTTGTTTGTTTGTTTGTTTGTTTGTTTGTTTGTTTGTTTGTTTGTTTGTTTGTTTGTTTGTTTGTTTGTTTGTTTGTTTGTTTGTTTGTTTGTTTGTTTGTTTGTTTGTTTGTTTGTTTGTTTGTTACAAAAACTACAAGCTTTAAAAGCCAGAATTCACTACTATGATATTAAGCGATACCAAGACCTAATATGATCAACATCATAATGCCTCTATTATGATACCATTTTATGATCACAAACGAGCTTTGAAGATGGAAACAAACAACGCTTGTTATAATGCCAAACAAAATTTGAAGATCGAAAAAAAAAACACCTGTTATGATAAAAAACGAGAGCACTGAAGATGGGAGAACATCACCCTTAGCGGTCCGGGTTGATGAATCAGGTATACACCTCGGTTGAGGTATATAACCTGTACTGCAGGACCCGAAATGATCCCCGACCAGAAATGATCCCTGGACCTGAAGTAATCACCAAGTAGTACCCGAAATAATCCCCGACCCAAAATGATCCCCACCCAGTGCCCGAAATGATCCCCAGGTAATTCAATAAATGGAATTCACAGAGTTAGATCAAGGAATTGTTCTGCCTCTTTGTTCTATTTTTTTTCTTAATTGTACGATAATCGTAATTAAATAAAATAAAGAAACAGCATGTCACTACATTTTGTTTACAGAATGTTTTTTAAAGTGACTCATCAGAAATTCCAGAGGGATTCGACTTATACAAACTTTTGATCATAACTTCTTAGAGTTGCGTACAATATTTCAATAAAACATTCAGAGCTTATACCCCTATTGTCCAGTTATAACTATATTACATTGCAAAACCCAATTATGTCCAATGTTTTACCTAAATTGCAAATACGGAAATTTAACAAGTAGGAAGTTTAATTTCAACTTCGACCGATTCTAACTTTTTTGACTGATGTCTGGCCAGGCAAGGCTGAGCTATCGTAACTGTTCTCAAATTTCAATCAGGGCGTGATATCAAATTTCAAACCTCGTGCCTGTTAGTTATGTAAGTCAAAATGCTTTCAAAGTTGTATTTCTGGGCTCTTTCTGTATAGATCAACTTATGAAATGTAATGAAATTAGTGATGAATACAATCGGCAGCAATCAGAAAATTCTTGAAATTTGATCATACGCTTCTGAAATTTCAGTGAAAAACTTCGGGAGTGTCAGATAGGCTTTCATGATAACTATTACTCTACATGTATAAATGTATTAAAATTACAACCTTTCTGTACCAAGTGTTTATACTGATAGATGTAAATAAATAATGCATGATCACGTCACTGTCTGTGAAACAATTGGAGCAAAGCGCTACGTAAATCTTCTATTCTCCAACAATAAATCAATGGGTTTAACGCACTGTTCATCACGATAAGGGTATAAGCCAAATGTATCGCATAAACCAACTCTATTTTTGTATTAGAAATATCTGTCTTCAGCCCAATATTCACAATATAGATTATACGAGAAGGCAAATAACTCATCAGAAATACACACAGGATGTAGTTCATTGTATTAACAGATTTCTTGTACCTGTGCATGTTTATGGTCGGTTGTTGTTGTGGCTGTTGAGCATGGATTTGAGCTGAGTGTCTACGAATCACGCGAGAAATGTTCAGCATCAGATAAATATTAACAACGACGATAGTTATTATCAAAGAATTATTGGCAATAAACAGCCAATACTTATTTGTCATAAGTAAAAGGCTCCATGTAAAACTGATAACCAATGATATTATCGCAACTGTGTAAGAGCGCTTGGGTGTGACAAATTGTTGGTATCTAAGATGCATGTGAACTGCAAGAAACCGATCGACAGAAATACAAGGAACCGTTAAAAGTGAAGCAAACATTAGCATCCTATACGTGTGAAAGAATATTTTTAGACTGCTCTCGTAAAAGAAATAATTCTTCGACAACCAGGCAATCAAAACACAACAATATGCCGGCTGTGTTATTAGGCCAATACCCAAGTCATAAATAGCCAAACTAAGAATTAAAATGAAGGAGTTCGTAAAGAAGCTGTCTTTGCGAAAGTCAAAATGACCAATAAGTTTAAAACTGCAGCCAGAATACAGCTGAAAACATTAAATACAATGAGGAAATAGAGACAGCTGCGAAAGTGACTATTTGTTTCAGGAATCAGCGCCAAGTAGTCAAAATCGTTCACTGCGTCTTCTTGTGTGGTAAAATTGTTCATGTTACAAATGACATAACCTTTTAGCTCTAAGACCTTTGACGTTAATTGGTACATTTTCTCTGTTGTTTGCAGGAAGGTAGGCCCTATATCGTTGCCACTTTAGTTTCTTTACTCAAAGCATAGTTATAACTATGCTCAAAGCTTTGTAAAAGAATACACTAAACCTTGGGAATTTTTCACAAAGCCTTCTTGACCAGTTTTGAGGAATAATTTTTTTTCAGGGAGATAAATGTTGGTAATAGGACTGAGTGGAGTCCAATTCGGTCTGTAATCATACGAGGAAAAAACAAAAATAGACGCATGGCGGGAGTTCGATTTGTTTATTCCGAGTATGATTACAGACAGAAGACACAAACTACTGTTACCAATCCATTATAACTATTACAATTTCCGAGCAAAGATTTTCATGCTAATCAATGCTAATCGAGAGTAAAATGACCAAATTTTGTTGAAAAAGCGAGAAAAGTCAGTGAAAATCTCTAGAGCGCGCGCTCAATTGCGTAGCGATTACGTGACAACGCGTGCTCAAAATGCGTAATTTGCATGATTGGCTCTTGGATTTTCAGGTGTTTCATCTATGAATGCGCTATACATAACCGCGTATGGAATGCCAAATAAGGTCTCTCAATCGCTTTTTGACACGTCCCGGCGCTTCTTTAAAATCGTCGAATCAACAGATTTCCCAGCGGTCATTTCGATCGACGCTCCTATGTTTTCATGATCAAAGATCCATTGATCCTAGTGCCATGTAAACACTCCCCCCCCCCCCCCCCACACACACACACACACTCCCACTCCCCCCCCCCCCCCCCCTCACCCCCGTTAGTTTAAGTTTTGCCGTGATCTCCGTTTTGGCGACTAATTTTCTAAATAGTCGTTTAAACTTTTGATGTATTATATTGGCATGATAAATATAGAACACCAAACTTAACTGTGACTCACTTTCAAAGCACAGGTGAATTTCTGATTACCCCTGTCAATTTTGAAAAGTAATATGTTTTTAATTTGTGGGTTAAGGTCGGCTATAATTGCCATCTAAAGAGTTAAAATGATTTCAATGAATATATTATTGGATGACTAAAAGTCTGTTTGATATAGGTGACACGGGCAAAAATGACGGTATCATAATACATAATTTGTACTTATGTTTTTAGGGCTACCAAACGTTTTCAAAATCCGCGATTATAGAATCTTGACTATGTAAATGATGTATATATACGTCGTAACCGATATTTCATTTTATTGTCTCAGACATTCATTAGATAGAACAACTTTGTTGAAAAAATCGGCTCTCCGATCCATGCAAGTCGTGTTGTTATTCATGAAGAAAATCAACAAAACAAGTAATCGAACAGTGCTACGTTTACCTATATTAATGTCTTCGATGACTGTTTATTGTCTTAAACGATTAAGTCTTTCATGATCATACATATATTTGTGAGTCACTGAAAGCTGAAGATTATGTAATATTGTAAGTCACTGAACAGAATATCAAGTTAATTAAAGTGAACGGAAAATCAGTTGCTTCTGTAAATTTAGATCTTGTGCTCTTATAATGAATGCTTGTGATTAATATCTTTAAGTAAACAATCCCTCTCCAATTTGCCTTTAGAAAATAGAAAAACGGCAAACTGTAGTAGTCTTTTATTTAGCTATAAGTTAAAATTCATTAATTATAAGTTATTTTAGTTTATGAAACTGCATTTTACTTGATCATGAGTTTATCGTATACGGCTGTACATAATATGACTTGATCATTGTCACTGTCTGCGCAACAATTGAAGCAAAGCATTGCGTACTTCTTCCATTCTCCAGCAATAAATCAATGGATTTAACGTACTGTTAACCAGTACAAGTGTAGTAGCCACTTTTGTTGCATATTGTGACTCTATATTGGCTTTATCTGCTTTCGGCCCAATGGGCAATATAATAAAGATTATATGAGAAGGCAAATAGCACACTAGAAATACCCCCATGATGTAGTACATTATATTAACAGATTTTTTGTACCTTTGCATGTTCATGGTCGGTTGTTGTGGCTGCTGTTGAGCATGAATCTGGGCTGAGTGTCTACGAATCACACGAGAAATGTTTACCATGAAATAAATGTTAAGAATGACGATAATTAAAACCAAAACATCATAGACAATGAGCAGCCAATGTTCCTTTACTATAATATATGCAAAACCCAACGACAAACTCAAAACCCAAATTATCACCACAACCTTTAGGGACCGCCTGGTTGTAACAAGTTCTTGGTACCTAAGATGCAGGTGAACAGCAAGAAACCGATCGACAGTAATACAAGTGATAGTTAGAAGCGAAGCAGGTATTAGTATCAGAGAAGAGTGAAAGGATACATTTAAACTAGTTTTATACAAGGAAGAAGTCTTCGTTAACAAGGCAATCAAAGAACAACAGTACGCCGGCTGTGTCAGTACACCAACACACAAGTCAGAAATAGCCAGGCTAAGGATTAAAATGTACGAAGGAGTTCGTAAAGACGCTGTCTTTACAAAAGTCAAAATTACCAGGAAGTTTAAAACTGCAGCCAGGATCGAGCTTAGAACATTAAAGACAATCAGGAAATACAGATAGTTGCGGAAGTGAGTATTTGTTCCCAGAATAAGTGTCAAAGAGTCAAAATCGCTCAGTGCTTTCGACTTCGGTGTGGTTGAATTGTTCATGTTGGCAAAAGCTTTTGGGCCCTAATCTTGCCGTTTGTCTGATCTTTTTCTTTTCTCTTTGTTCGCAAGTGAAGGGAGGCTCTGTTTTTGTAGTATACACTTTAGTTTCTTTGTGGACCTCAAAACGTTGTTAAATTCTAGAACGCTGAATCGCATGAGCTACTCGGAGGCACGTGCTCGAAGGTTGTTTGGCCACAAGTAAGGAGTTCGTCAGCCCGGGGGGGGGGGGGGGGGGGGGGGGGGGGTACTTGACCAGGATTTGGGTGGGGATGTTCCGCTGGGATCCTAAAACGGTTACCCTGTTTATGACAGAAAAACTCAAAATACCATACCCTGTTTATGACAAAGTATAATAATTGCAGAATGTAATGTACTTATTTGTTTATAATGTAAATGAGTTTCATAACGAGTTTGTTGCGATCGTGATCGGACAACGATAAATAAAGCTTCTAGACAGATCCTTGCCGTTGTGGCTAGCTAACGACTAAGGTTGATGAGAAAGCTGCTACCCTGTTCATGACAAGAAGCTCAAAAAATTGCAAAAAGGATACCCTGTTTATGACAGGGAACTCGAAAAACCATACCCTGTTCAGCGGATCATCCCCGTATAGTAAATATATGGGAGTACCCCCCCCCCCCCGGGTTCGTCAGCCAAATATCTTAATCAAAGACATCAGTAATAAAGTATTGCCATCGTAACGTCAGAGACGTTGTCAAAAAATGCGTTAAAATGTGTTATTGACGGCTTTGAAAGGAACCAAAAAGGCTATTTTTAAATAATTCTAAATAATTGTTTTTTATACATATGACACATTTCTTTTATAATATTTTTCTCTCCTTTCTCTACATGCCCATCCTGCATTACATTACAAACCGAAAATTCCAAATTTTCACTGCGCAATTAGAAGTTTTGTAAAAAAATTAATTTCCAAATGTTATAGAAAATGAACAAACACTTTCAGTGAGCTTTTGTAAAGCTGGATTTTGCATTTTAAGTTTTTTAGTGGTCTCTTCCTTGGCGAATAAATTTCTGAATAGTCGTATCAACCCTTGATGCAGGTGATTACTATAGAACCATGGCCAAACTTAACTGTGACTAACTTTCAATATACAGGGCCCGGTTGTTCGAAAGCCGATTAGCGCTAATCCGGGGTTAACTAGTCTAAAGAAAACATTCGGAGTTAATCCTGGGTTAACGCTAATCCACTTTCGAACAACCGGGCCCAGGTCAATAACTGTTTTTATTATATGGCAGGCCGGTCCGAAGAAAAAAGGAAAAATCTGATTGGTTCTCAGAGCGGTCGGAATCCTCCAGTCCGGACCGGCGTTCCGGACCAGCTTTGCTTTCCGGACCGACACTGACACTTTTTAACGTTCCTTGGCTGTTTTCTCTCGATTTGTTTCGTGTAAAAAGCAAACAGTTGACATGGGTGAGAGATACAGCAAAAAATCAAATGACCCTCATGTTAGAATAAACTTTGGACATTTTTGAAAAGATAAAACGACGCCCGATCCAGTACAAACACTCAATAAACTGGCTGTGTGTAAGCAAAAAATAATATACTTGCTATAATTTTCCTAGAAAGTATCTCATGTTTGCATGATCGATCGCGAACTGCTGATGAGAAATTTGGCGAAATGGAGATGCATATCCAAATAGTTGTATAAGCAATTTAATAAGCTTACAACAGGTAACAAGACATAAGCTTACATTACAATCAAACTCACCGAGACATCATACAAAATACGCCTTGAGAAAATCAATTATCCTTTCAAATATTCTCTTCAAAAAGACTTGTTTTCTCCAGCCATCGTCTTCAAGAGCCACGTAGATTTGGTACCAAAGTGATAATAGACATTTTGAGAGAGTCTAGGTGTCAGCTTTAACTTATTTCTTCCTTTTAAAATTCAGTGAAGACCATGACCTTTTAGGCGACGATCGAGCAACCAAACTCAACAAATGCGCAAAAGATGCTGTTTACAGTTCCAAAAAATTACTTCTAGCCCAATTACAACAACTTGAAGTCGGCAAATTGAAGCAAAAGCTATTTTTCTGTCCTTCAGTTCTGTCCTTCATTTTAAAATCAGCTCAGTTCGAAGCGAAAAGTCACTGAGTTTGCTATTTATATCAAAGAAGCACAGAATTCCCGCCATTCGGTGTGAAGACGCGCGCGTCCGCCGTGACAGAAAGCGCGTGAATTTTTTGCTAATTGTTTTGATTTGTTTGGCTAGGACAAAAAATGTTTTTCTAAAGTTTTTTTACTTAAGATTTTTATTTTTCTTTGGAATGGCTCCTAATTTCTTACAAAGTGATGATATCTCTATTTGCATTTGCAATTTCTGTTCCTTGCTAGTGAAACCGGAAGTCAACTGTACGAAGCCAGTCAAAACCGGCGATTTTTTCTTTATCGAGTTTACCAACGAACATTTTTTTGAAATCGGCTGGTCAGCCATATAATAAATAAGTTATTGACCGAGATTGTTCGGTCCGGATAGAAGGATATTTGGTCTCGTTCTTTTTTGCGTTTGTACTATCGGCTCCGTCCGTACCTGAACACAAAAAAGAACGAGACCAAATATCCTTCTATCCGGACCTCACGCTCGGTCAATAACATATATTTCTGATTACCAATGTCAACTTTGAAAAGAAATAAGTTTTTAATTAGTGGGCAACGTTCAGCTATAATTGCCAACTAAAGAGTTAAAATGATGCCAATGAATAAATTACAGGATAATTAGTATAGGAAATCGCACGATCTTGAGTACAATTCGGAATTAATAGGTACGAGTAATGTTTTGAAAGTTCTCAAAATAGGACGAGCCTTTAGGCGAGTCCTATTTGAGAGTTTTCAAAACATTACGAGTAACTATTAATTCTGAATTGTACGAGAAGATCGTGCGATTTTTTATTTATAATACACTATCGTTGCCATAGCGACTTAATAGGTACTCTACAGAGTACAATTAACGATATAATTGTACTCCTCTCGTCCAATCAGAATCGAGTAATTTTGTATAGTGTATTATAAATAGTCTAATCTGTATACATGACATAGATAAAAATGACGGTATCAGGGTACGTAATTTATACTTGTATTTTTAACACTACAGAACGTTTACAAAACCGATTATAGAATCTCGACCATCTAAACATAGTTAATAGATATGATCTAAATGATTTATACGCCTTAACCGATATTTCTTTTATTGTCTCAGACATTGGCTTAGATACTGAGAACAACTTTGTTGAAAAAATAGACTCTCCGTGCACGTCGTGTTGTTTTCATAAAGGAAATGAACAATTAACACTTATTTACTGGGACCAAGGCAAACATTCGCCCCGGCAAACATCAGCGGTCTCAGGACTACAAAACATGCTGCTTTCCCGAGGTTCCAGTAAATAAATGTTTTGTTATATGCCAATTAGCAAAACGTCGCTACAACGAATGTTTTTATTTAAAATTCACCCAAAACTTGACAAAAAACTGACCTTTTTTGCATAAAGTTTTTCGGGAAATTTTGCAGCTTGTTTGTTGGCATTCCTGATTGAAGATCAATCTTTTTCTAAGAATAAATTCTGTTCATTCGTCTTAATAGTTTGAAAATAAGCAGTTTTGCGAGATTTTGCCTCATGTCCGAATGAATGAATTTGCACATGGGCGCTGCCAAAAACGCGCCTTCAAAGCTCAATCAACTTCCAGTTTTGTTATTACCGGTCCTCGACATATTGTTGTCCGTTGATCGACCAGGGAAACATCAAAACTTGTTCGCACTCACGTAACGAGAAAAATAGACTTTGACAGTTGGTATCTATATATATAGCTGATTCAATTAACGTTGGCGCTGAAAAAAAGCCTAAAGCCTAAAGCTTTGAGAGCGGAATTCATGAAAAATTTTATCACCGTGACATCATTACAATAAAAAACTCCCTGTATGCTTGCAAATTCTACAACTTGGATACATATTCCTTAATTTCTGAGGTGGCCTACAGAAAAGTTTGTGAGTATACACAAAAGATATTTGAAAGGCTTTAGCCTTTAGGCTTTTCAGCGACAACGTTAATTGAAATAGCTATATATATAACAACACAAGTTATTGAACAGGCTATGCTTACATATATTGTCTTCGCACACAAAGATGACGGAATATAAGCTATTTCCTGTCTTCTTCATCAGGATTCATAGAATTGATAAACGAACTCAACAGGTTGTTAGTTGCTTTAAACGAACTCAACAGGTTGTTAGTTGCTTTAAACGAACTCAACAGGTTGTTAGTTGCTTTAAACGAAAAGACTTTCCTACATTTATTTGTAAGTCACTAAAAACGTTGAAATGTTGGAAATCACAGAAAAGAAGTTCTGTTAATGGAAATTTGCAAAAAATGTTCCCTTTCCGTCAAAGCTGATTGATCATGGCCGATCCATTAATTTCTTTTTAAGTTCATTCTGTTAAGAACAAAGAAATTCATAGTTCGTTCGGCTATTGAGAGTTTAAAACTTTTCTTGTAATGCATACCTTTGTTGTTTTTCTTATCCCAACTGAAAGAAAATCAGTGGAAAGGTTCAGTAAGAATTTTAATTAATGCTTCTGATTAATATCTTTCAATATTCATGCCCTCCAACTGCCCCTAGAAAATAGATAAACTGGCACACTAGTAGTCCTTTATTGATCGACAAGCTAAAATGTATTTATTTACAAGTTACCTTAGTTCATGTAAAGTTCTACTTTTTACTTGAGTTTGTCGTATACGGCTATACATTATAAGACTTGATCACTGTTACTGTCTGCGCAACAATTGATGCAAAGCATTGCGTACTTCTTCCATTCTCCAGCAATAAATCAATGGATTCAACGTACTGTTAACCAGTACAACTGTAAAAGCCAATTCACGCGCATAAAGTAACTCTATATTGGCTTTATCTGCTTTCGGCCCAATGGGCAATATAATTGCTGCGAGCGAAGCGAGTAGCCTCCTATTCGGAACACAGTGTAATCTGTGGATGTCACTAGACGAACATGCGATACATACGATCAGCGGTTCAAGTCCATACCGTATCGAGAGTCGATTCAAGGATGTCACTAGACGAACACGCGATACATACGATCAGTGATTCACATCTTTTCCTAAACAAGACGCACACGTGCGTTCACTCGTGCCCCGGGAGCCCTTCAGTGACCGGCCCCGTGCGTACTCTTCCCCGAGCCGTTTCACGCATTCTTCACTTAACCGTAACATAATAAAGACCTTTTTTGACCTTTTTAGAGAATATCTGATTAGTCAATTTGTCTGTCAGCAGCTTAGTGTTTGCCTTTATCCCAACATGCAAAAATATACCAGTTTATTCAACTTTTTATTTCACTATATATCTCAATTGTTTGCTGCAAAGACTTCTACAACGACGTTTTTGACACTCAATAACAAGTCGTGTATTTTTTCGGCGTTCATGTTTCAGATGTTTTATCTATTACGTGACCAAACGCGTCAGGTCAAATAGAGTCTTGATTCCATGAAAATATATGAATAAATTGTCTGGCCAGAATTGTGTTAAAATTCATTACAAAAACGTCTCAAGATCTCTTGAATGCTTGAATGAAAAATATAATTGACTTGCCTCTATATCCGTAACATATAACTAGCCATTTCTAATAGAAAGTGAAGTGCTGCGAGCAGAAAACAGCTGGTGTATCCACGTTAGCAGAACTGTTCCCCTAAAACTCACGAAAGTACACCGCTTTCTCTGATATATATGAAATGTTTCTTGTCTATCTCCTGTGCGTTGTGTGACGAACACTGCTAGTTGACCTTCAAAGGCATAATTCTCCAGGATCAGTGTTGGACACACACAGTTCAAAATATTTAGCACTTTGAGTAAAGCAATTTTCAGGAATTTTTCAAACAATCACAAACGGCTAGCGTTGGCAATGATTATAAAACTAACTGATTTTAAAAGCTATAGTTGTACGTTGCATCACGGTCGAAGATGCCGCGTTGTCTACTGTACTATTTGACGCTTTAGATCAAACGAATGATAAATACAATTCCATCACATACAAAGTATAAAATTTTCTTTCATAGAGTAACCAAATATATTGCAGAGATTCTCAGCGCGACCTCACTTCATACTTATTATCTTGGCTTGAATTGATTCGGCCCGTAGACGAGCTTCGATTCGAACAGTAACACGCAAAATGACCCGTAACAGAACATTGCCCTCTCGAAAAAATATCACTTAGCATTTTGTGACTTTCTTTATACTTCGAGAAACATAAAACCTCTCGAATGGAATCGCACAGGAATCCCAATTCATCCCTGTGACGTCAAGGTTCGCCATGAACATACCACCGTACATAAAAATCGAGTTCGCGGATCAATATTAAGGTGACGTCATTAATCGCACAGGAATCCCACACCAAGAATAGTGTTGCTGCTCGCTTCGCTCCCAGCAATAAAGACCTTTTTTGACCTTTTTAGAGAATATCTGATTAGTCAATTTGTCTGTCAGCAGCTTAGTGTTTGCCTTTATCCCAACATGCAAAAATATACCAGTTTATTCAACTTTTTATTTCACTATATATCTCAATTGTTTGCTGTAAAGACTTCTACAACGACGTTTTTGACACAATAACAAAGCGTGTATTTTTTCGGCGTTCATGTTTCAGATGTTTTATCTATTACGTGACCAAACGCATCAGGTCAAATAGAGCCTTGATTCCATGAAAATATATAAATAAATTGTCTGGCCAGAATTGTGTTAAAATTCATTACAAAAACGTCTCAAGATCTCTTGAATGCTTGAATGAAAAATATAATTGACTTGCCTCTATATGCGTTCGTTTAGCAACATGTAGGGTGAGAAATTCGTAGATTTCCAGCTCAAAGGAATTGTTACGAGTCGCGAGAGCTTCAGTTTTCAAGTACTCCATCGGAGTTCGATATTTGGTCAAAGTATTGGAGATCAAGCTCAAAATAACAGCCCATTCTGAAGCTCTTATAAGTGTCTAGGTATATCTCGAGTTAAAAGCTCCATTTTCTATTGTCTCACTGCTGGAAAAGCCTGTCTCTGAAAGCCATTTTTTGGGCTGTCCGCCATCTTGCATTCCTAAAGTTCCTGACTGGCGTTCACTTCCAAGACCTTCGAAGAGTTCGCACTCGCTCAAAGGTGATGAATGAAGGGCATTGTTTCTTGCGCTCTGAACCAATCAGGAGCTTTAACACGTGACCGATTGCGCAAGAAAGGCCTCTTTCTGTCGACGACCATAGGAAAAAAAAAACAGTTGCATTTTATAACTCGTTCCCGGCCTAAAGGCCTGGGCACGAGTAATAAACTAGCCGTTTCTAATAGAAAGTGAAAGCTGCGAGCAGAAAATAGCTGGTGTATCTACGTTAGCAGAACTGTTCCCCTAAAACTCACGAAAGTACACCGCTTTGTCTGATATATCAAATCTCCTGTGCGTTGTGTGACGAACACTGCTAGTTGACCTTCAGTATTGAACTACTGAACATAATTCTCCAGGTTCAGTGTCGGACACACACAGTTCAAAATATTTAGCACTTTGAGTAAATTAATTAAAAAATTGGGGGTAGCTCATCACCCTTCCTCGCAGCCAAGTGCTGAATTACGAAGGGCGCAGCTCAACGTGATCGAGTCGAAGGTTTACAAGGGCGCTTTCATTACGAGACAATTGAACAATCACACACTTACATGCAAATTTACATACACATACACGTAGCAGCCACCATACGACCCATGTCTGCGGATCACGGAGATCACGGTTTTTCAAACAATCACAAACGGCTAGCGACGGCAATGATTATAAAACTAACTGACTACGACAACACAAGTTTTAGAAATGTACAAGTACATTTTATTCACTGAAATATATTGCTTTTTCAAACAATCACAAACAGTGTTAGGAATGATTATAAAACTAATTGATTAAAGTTTGTTTAGTAAAGGATGTGTATCGCTCCCTGGCAGCCATAAAAAGAGTGCTTGATAAATATCTGACACATAATTTGCCTTGTAATGTATAGAGAATGCATAAATATATGTGGATTTAACTGAACTACTGAGAGTAGTCTGCGTAAAGAAAGCAAAATTTCGATTCACCAAAAATTTTAGCGATATCGTGTGGCTTTCTAAAGAGATTTTACCTCTTTGAAGAGGAGAACATTGGAATGCAACTTTATATCGTCTTGCTTCGATCGAGCGTACAACGCGGCGATGAAAAACTCATATAAGGACATTGTCTTTCCTGAGAAATATCACTAAACAGTTCATGACCTAGCTGAACACTTCCACGAATACAAAGCAGGATTCAGTGGATTCCCGGGTATGATAAATCTGAATAACAACGACGACTTAGCTAGAAAACAAAGACTCCAATCGCGTGGTCAGCGATCATTCCAAGCATATTTTGATGACGTCACAAATCATCGTTCGCTACATACATATACGTACGTGCCTACCTACCAAGAATCGAGTTCAGAGCTGGTACATAAACATGCCGCGCATGTGCAAGATTAGTGTCGCTGCTCGCTTCGCTCGCAGCAATCAGTTAGTTTTATAATCACATTGCCAACGCTAGCCCTTTGTGATTGTTTGAAAATTGCTTTACTCAAAGTGCTAAATATTTTGAACTGTGTGTGTCCGACACTGATCCTGAAGAATTATGTTTTGTAATTCAATATTGAAGGTCAACTAGCAGTGTTCGTCACACAACGCACAGGAGATAGACAAGAAACATTTGATATATCAGAGAAAGCGGTGTACTTTCGTGAGTTTTAGGGGAACAGTTCTGCTAACGTGGATATACCACTAGCTGTTTTCTGCTCGCAGCACTTCACTTTCTATTAGAAATAGCTAGTATAGATTATATGAGAAGGCAAATAGCACACTAGAAATACCCCCATGATGTAGTACATTATTGCTGCGAGCGAAGCGAGCAGCGACACTAATCTTGCACATGCGCGGCATGTTTATGTACCAGCTCTGAACTCGATTCTTGGTGGGTAGGCACGTACGTTTATGGATGTAGCGAACGATGATTTGTGACGTCATCAAAATATGCTTGGAATGATCGCTGACCACGCGATTGGAGTCTTTGTTTTCTAGCTAAGTTGTCGTTGTTATTCAGATTTATCATACCCGGGAATCCACTGAATCCTGCTTTGTATTCGTGGAAGTGTTCAGCTAGGTCATGAACTGTTTAGTGATATTTCTCAGGAAAGACAATGTCCTTATATGAGTTTTTCATCGCCGCGTTGTACGCTCGATCGAAGCAAGACGATATAAAGTTGCATTCCAATGTTCTCCTCTTCAAAGAGGTAAAATCTCTTTAGAAAGCCACACGATATCGCTAAAATTTTTGGTGAATCGAAATTTTGCTTTCTTTACGCAGACTACTCTCAGTAGTTCAGTTAAATCCACATATATTTATGCATTCTCTATACATTACAAGGCAAATTATGTGTCAGATATTTATCAAGCACTCTTTTTATGGCTGCCAGGGAGCGATACACATCCTTTACTAAACAAACTTTAATCAATTAGTTTTATAATCATTCCTAACACTGTTTGTGATTGTTTGAAAAAGCAATATATTTCAGTGAATAAAATGTACTTGTACATTTCTAAAACTTGTGTTGTCGTAGTCAGTTGGTTTTATAATCATTGCCGTCGCTAGCCGTTTGTGATTGTTTGAAAAACCGTGATCGATCTCCGTGATCCGCAGACATGGGTCGTATGGTGGCTGCTACGTGTATGTGTATGTAAATTTGCAAGTAAATGTGTGATTGTTCAATTGTCTCGTAATGAAAGCGCCCTTGTAAACCTTCGACTCGATCACGTTGAGCTGCGCCCTTCGTAATTCAGCACTTGGCTGCGAGGAAGGGTGATGAGCTACCCCCAATTTTTTAATTAATTTACTCAAAGTGCTAAATATTTTGAACTGTGTGTGTCCGACACTGAACCTGGAGAATTATGTTCAGTAGTTCAATACTGAAGGTCAACTAGCAGTGTTCGTCACACAACGCACAGGAGATTTGATATATCAGACAAAGCGGTGTACTTTCGTGAGTTTTAGGGGAACAGTTCTGCTAACGTAGATACACCAGCTATTTTCTGCTCGCAGCATTTCACTTTCTATTAGAAACGGCTAGTATTAACAGATTTTTTGTACCTTTGCATGTTCATGGTCGGTTGTTGTGGCTGCTGTTGAGCATGAATCTGGGCTGAGTGTCTACGAATCACACGAGAAATGTTACCATGAAATAAATGTTAAGAATGACGATAATTAAAACCAAAAAATCATAGAAAATGAGCAGCCAATGTTCCTTTACTATTATATGTGCAAAATCCAACGACAAACTCAAAAGCCAAACTACTATCACAACCTTTAGGGACACCGCCTGGTTGTAACAAGTTCTTGGTACCTAAGATGCAGATGACCAGCAAGGAACCGATCGGACAGTAATACAAGTTAACAGTTAGAAACGAAGCAGGTATTAGTATCACAGAAGAGTGAAAGGATACATTTGAAACTAGTGTCATATACAAGGAAGAAGTCTTCGTTAACAAGGCAATCAAAAGAACAACAGTACGCCGGCTGTGTCAGTACACCAACACCCAAGTCAGAAATAGCCAGGCTAAGGATTAAAATGTAGGAAGGAGTTTGTAAAGACGCTGTCTTTGCCAAGTCACAAAATGACCTAAGAAATTTAAAACAATAGCTAGAATCGAGCTTAGGAAAACATTAAAGACAATCAGGAAATACAGAAAGTGGCGGAAGTGAATATTTGTTCCCAGAATAAGTTTCAAAGAGTTAAAATCGCTCAGTGCATTCTTCGGTGTGGTTGAATTGTTCATGTTGGCAAAGGCTTTTGGGCTCTAAGATCTTGCCGGTTGTCTGATCTTTTTCTTTTCTCTTTGTTCACAGGTGAGGGAAGGCAGGCTCTGTGTTAGTAGCACACTTTAGTTTCTTTGTGGACCTCAAAACGTTTTTAAGGCTAGATCACACTGAATCACATGAACTCCTCGGAGGTTGTTTGGCCACAACTGAGTAAGTAGTTCGTCAGCCAAATATCTTAATCAAAGAGATCAGTAATAAAGGTATTGCATCGTAACGTCAGAGAAGTTGTCAAAAAATGCTGAGACGTTTAATTAAAGATATTATTATATGACCATGTATCTTGGAGCCCGGACACTGTACTAGCAAATTGAGCGATTTGAATTGGTTAGATCGCATCTCGGACCAGTCTAGATTTGGTCCGATTTCATATATCAGAAAACAAAACGAAAAAGTCTTATTTCTCCAAAAACGTCTGCTGTTTTAGCCACATTTATAACAAAAATAACTTTCATTTACTGAGCAGCACTAAATTTTGCTGGTTAAAGGTCATTTTAATTACAAAAGAAAAAATACAACAATTTAGTATTTTGTTGGCTCAGCATCGCACAATCAAAGCACGTGCAAAGTAAACTTCATAATGCTCCGTATTTGTCAAAATTTTCATATAGAATGTCTTATTTTAGATCATCATGATCAAGTTAGGTTCCTTCAGTGGAAAAATTTATTCATAAAAAAACATGTTACAATAAAGTTCTTTAAAAGAAGTTTTGTTGAAAACAGTTGCAGTAAGTTTTGTTTTTCGTTGTCGAATGACTCAACTCCACAAGCACCTTCGACCTCGGCGAACTTCATCATCTAATTTGACTGACTGAATTTTTACAACGAATAAGTAAATAAACCCCACTCACCATTCAATGTTTAAGCCAAATAGTTTACACGAAAAGCTGTCACAAATGCAACGAGTGGAAATGAAAGGAAGATACCAACGAAGGAAGGAAGAAAGGATTAAACAAGGAAGAATGACAAGAAGGAAAAATGAATTTAGAAAAGAAGAAAAAAGGAAAGTCGGTATCGGTAGGCATTTTATAAATGGCCTTTATAGCAGAAACGT